>VXAZ01008972.1:61640-105393 GCA_013399875.1 Gymnorhina tibicen | reverse complement strand
TTTTTTTGGCAGACGTGTAGAATGGAAAATATTTTCTGACAGTGCTGAAATAATTTGAAAGGCAAGTATTACAAGGATTGAGTGCCAACAGATACTTTTAATCTATTTACTTGGTGAGAGAACAGAAATACAGGTTACAGAAAACTGATTACTCAGAGGAATAACTGGACTGATAGGAGCAGGGACTCCTGGGTCAGAGCACAGATGACATTCTTCCAGCAAACAGGGTTAATTTATTTCTGTCAAGAAACAATTATATAGAAGAAATACCCAGGGCCTTATTTTGCGGAATTTGCAACACTCTGTTGTTGTGGGGTTTTTGTTGGGGTTGCTTTTTTTTTGTTTAATTTGGTTTGGTTTCTTGTTTGTTTTGGTTTTGGTTTTGGTTTGGTTTTGTTTGGTTTTTTGTTTGTTTTGGTGTTTTGTTTGTTGTTCAGGGTTTTTTTGTTTGGTTGGT
Source organism: Gymnorhina tibicen (assembly GCA_013399875.1). Classification (NCBI taxonomy): domain Eukaryota; kingdom Metazoa; phylum Chordata; class Aves; order Passeriformes; family Artamidae; genus Gymnorhina; species Gymnorhina tibicen. The sequence goes on along the minus strand of VXAZ01008972.1, from coordinate 104,936 downwards.
TTTTGTTTGTCTTTGTTTCTGTTTGGTGTGTGTGTGTTCTGTGAACAACTTCATTTTTCGTCTCAGGGGAACAAGTCCAATCTTCTCACAAGTCTTTGCCCTTCTTTGTACAACTAACATAGCCAAGTACAGTACATGTCCTTCACCAGCACCCAAACTTCATTATTTCATGGTGAGTGAAAAGAGTTACAAACCTTTGGTGAAACAGTAGATGCGGGGGCCAGTGGACCCATAGCACAAGGAACCAAGGGAATCCATTGGTGGGACTGTCCCCAGGGATAGAAATCCTCCCTAGGTTTGGGTGACAGAAAAAGCCTCTCCTAGGATGCTTTGTTCCATTATGTTAATGTACCCCAGTTCTGCTTCCCCAGTTGGCCAGTTGGCCTCCCTCCTCCCTTCTACCCTATACGTCCCTTGCACTAGAAACTTCTCCCTTCCACTCTCTCCCATCGGCCCTTGTTCCTTTGCCACTCTCTCAGTTTCCCCACTGGCTCCTGTACCCTACTCCCGCCTATGTACTGCCCCTGTGCCCCCAGACCACTGGTCCCTGATGCTCTCCCTGCCCCCATATGTAACCTTGGACCACCCCCCCCTCCACCCCCATCGTTCTGGGTCTTTTCGTCAATGGAAACCTTCATGCGTGTGGCTGAATAAACCTCTGCCGTGGAACTCTGTACGAAGACCCTTCCTGTCTCTTTGCCGTTGACTTGTTGAAGAAGCTATCCAGTGTGTGTGTGTGTGCATGAGTGTGCAGGGGCTTTGCCGAGCAGCTTTCTGCTGGAGACACTTTCGGAAGGTCACAGCGTCCCACCAGAACACCGACCGCGACAGTAGAAACCCCTTATTTATTAAGACAACTGTGTAAGCTTTGTCTTTGTACTCCACCCTGTACATCCATGAGACATGGTTTTAGTACATAGAACACTTATTGCTGCTAGCAGAAAATGCACAGGGAGAACAGGCTGCATTTAATCTTTGCCAACTGCAGAATAATAATTATTAAGGAATGAAACTTACAAGATTTTCACAGACTTGAAAATTGTCTCCACCTCTACTGCCAGCAGAAAGCTTGCTGCATTCAAGACTGACAAGCAAGGGTGAGAGCTTTGCTGAGCAGAATACTTACAGATTTCAGTAATTTGCCTGTTCTGGGGAACAGAAAAGATAGATGAAGGAAAGAGACAGCACTATGGCCCATCTGTGCAAACCAAAAATGCTGCTAGGAGGTCAGAACGAGCTGTACAACTGCCCCTGATAATTAAATCTATGGCCTCCATAAAGCTTCTTAATGAGATTGCTTTACTGTCTTGGCCTTACATTGCTGGTAACAATTAATTTGCATTTTAGAATATTTCTATTTATCTACTGTTTGTAATTTTAATATTTGTCTTTACAGAGTGAGGTGCAAAAGTCTGATTTGTTTGCTCAGGATTTACTTGTCTCATTTTGACTACCCAGATGGAGTAGCAACAATTTGAATGAGAATTTTGGTGATATTTCAAAATGGACAAAAATCATTTTTCTTGGTATAATTTAAAATGATGTTTGAATATGCAGCTACACAGAACTTTGAAAAACATACTGTTTTTTTGATAGCCATCTTTGGAAAGCTTATCCTTAGCTGTTTATCTTGTGATAAAAAAATAGCCCTTGCATTTCAAATCTACTCTGCACAGAACATGCTGAAGATGTGCTCCTGATACAGTGATCAAATTCCAGCCCGATCCAAAGCAAGAACTCTTTGTTTGAGTCACTGAGATCACTTCTAAATGGCAAAGTACAAGAGCTAATACTCATAATTTTACATTCTTTGAAACAAAAACAACAAAAAAATTAGAATACCAGATGCGGATGTTTGCTCAGACATTTGTAGAAGTGAGAATGTGTCTGGCTGTTTGGAGCATTATTTCTGCATCGTGATGTCTTTTGTGCCATGGAACCTGCTGTGAAACCTGCTCTCTGTGTAACAGCTCATATGGAAAGATCAAGGGTGCACTGCTTTGCTGGCATGGCTGCAGGATAAACAGTTCTTAACCAGACTATCACACACTACTAGAGTTTCTGAGCAAAAAGTTATGAAGTTAAAGACACTGGGTTTTGCCCTCATTTAAAAATAAAATACTGCTTGGAAAAGCTGAGATTGGGGAGGAAAAAGAACAGGTTTGAAATCCACATCTTAATCTGGAATCCATTTCTCCTATTAGTGTTTTTCTCTCTACCCAAGTAAAAAACCTGCAGTAGCCAAACATCACCCTAGTTTGCAAAAACAAGCCATAATCAGGACAATATTAGGGTTTTGTGTAGTCCCTTTCTGGTCAGAATTTCACACTGATTTTACTTTCAGCTATGGCTAAACAGGGGAGCTCCATTTCACTTGCTAGGTGTTGAAGTCTTCTTGCTGGAGGGATTATTGCTTATGTGGTGCAGATTTTTTTTTCACACAGGCTATAATAAATTGAGCAGTAAACTTAGAAATATATCCTGGCTTTGAGGATCATTTTTATGGGTGGAAAGACCAAGTTCTTAGTGTTACTTGCTTTATAATAGAGTGATAAGGAAAATAATAGAAAATGGTAAATCTACCATGGATTTATTTTAGATGTGTTGATTAACTGCCATAGATTTGAGTAATGGTGCCTGAATAATTCCTGTTTAGCTTTTTCGGCACTTCACTGGTTCCATGCCAGCAGATACTCTTTGATATAGATCTTTCTTAGGAGTTCTAAAGTAGGCAGTATAGAAGTCTCAAACCTGAAATAGATTCAGCAGAGTATCTTTGCTTAGAAATGCCTAGAGCTTCTTTGAACCCATTGTTTTAGGCACAGTTCCTCCATGTTCTGCATGAAGGTCCACCATTATTCCTCCTCCACTGAAAAAATATGGTAATAAGATAAATGCCTAAGTCATCTCCCACAATATACCCACACCTGCCTTTTCCTACTACCCATGGTCTTGTGAACTAGGCACTTTACTATGAGTTATGAGGAAAATGCATCTTCTGATGCTAAGGTTGAGTGATAAATGTCCAAACCAGCATGGGACACTTCAGAGGAAGTGCCATAAATTTACCACTGAATCAGCTCTAAGGAGGAGAGCTGGGGCTAAAGAATCACAGCTGTCATTTGGCTGTGGGGAACAGTTCAGGGATCATTAGTATTGGTCATTCCCATGAACTTGAGGTTCACAGTGGGGAATGCTGGGAGGTGGCACTACAATCTGTGCAGATCTTGAATTCCAAAAATGAAAGATTGCCTGTTGTTAAACAGGTTACATTTCATATTCAAAACCAAATGCATTTCCAAGTTTTTAGTTTTGCTCTGTGTCCTTTAGAAATAGCAAAATTTTGAAAGATTAATTTGTGAAATTTGTGTAGGGAGGAGGATAATTGCTGGAGTTTTCACATTAAAATCGGTTTAGCACAATATTGTGCTTTGTATAACATTGCCTGCTAGTTGGAAAATGTTGCAGCACAGTCAGGCTTTTAGTATTTTATATTACATATCGAGATAAGGCAGAGCTTTTTGGTTAAATGATTTTTAAGAGAAATCTTTTTCCACAATATTCCCCCTACTCCTTATCTCCTGGATGATACTGCAGAAACTTGGAGACACACAAATACCATCTTGCTGGAAAGTTGCAGCTTCTACCTTTAAGTAATAAGTATCATTGGCATTTTGTTTTAAATTTAAGATGTACAGTTTACTCTTCAGTAGTCATTGATTTCAATGATATTATTTCCAGGATTTACTGTAATTGTGCCTCAAAACAGAATGGGCAGTGCTGTGAGTAACTAGGACAGATCTATCAAATACCAGGGTTGACGGGCTGCTGCAATGCTTTAATGGGACAGAGTTAATTACGCTGTCCTAGGGAGCTGCGTGGTTCTAACCAGATAAACCCTTTGGATGTTTCATTTCTGCTGTCACCCCAGCAGAAGGACAGCCCGTGGGAAAGCAGCTTCCTAGGGCGAGGAAAGTAAACCATCTCAGTCTTGTCAGTACAGGTGATGGACTGCTATTATTACTATTTTATAATAAAAAAAAGAGAGACAAATGAAGAGAGAAGGACTGTATGAGGGACAAAGCTGGTAATCACTAGCACCAGAAAGATATTTTGATCTCACTGTGTCTGCAATTCAAATGTATCAGGTTGTGTTGTTTAATCTTTTTCCTCTTAATGTGGAATAGTGTTTTGCTTTTGTATAACAAAAATATAGAAACCATGTCCAGAACAACACATGCTTCCTTGCAAAAAACTGAGGTAAATCACAGGAGAAGGTTAGGGTGTCAGCCCCACATGTGATTTTCCCAGCTCTGTAATCCTACTGCAGTTTTAGCAGCATGAGCTGGATATACATTGTAGCTGTGGAGAGAGGCTCAGACGCACTGACAGCCAAAATATTTAAACATGTATATTTTCTTAAGTACATCTGAGAGTCAGAATCTGAATGACCTGCTTCCACTTTCAAAAGTAGTCCAGGCATGGTGCATTTGAGAGTCTCTTTGAAAGTAAACAACACGTGGCTTTCTGGTGTTGCAATCACTTCTCATTTTACATGTGACTTTCTGGCTTTCCTGAATGAAACTAGAATAGGGCCTTCAGCAAGAGAGCTGAAGCTCAAATGCACTGAAGACTATGTAACTGCTGGTGTAACTTCCTTATTTTAATGAAGGCTTCTGCATAAAAAGACATTTCATGCTACCTCTGAAGTTTAATCTGAATGCTATAATTAATCCTTACCCATAGAGACAATACACTGGATAAAAGACCGGATAGAGTCCTGGTTTGGAATTACTTTAAAAGAAAAAAAAACACCTTAAATTAAACCAAGACAAACTGAGTAAAATTTTTCTGTTTTATTCTTCATTTTGCTGGTGAAAAGTAGGGCATATGTCTTTCAGAAGCCCTTTTTTTTCCACACCTGTTTTAGTATTTGCTCAAGAAGCTGAAATATTTAAACTGGGTTCAGATGGTAATACTTTCCTAAAGGGTTTTGATGTTTTGGGAGGTTTTGTTGTTTTGCTGGGATTCGGTGGGTTTTGTGTTTGCTTGGTTGGTTGGCTTTTTGGTTGGTTGAGTTTTTGCACTAATTCCAGTTTAACAATTTAGTCAGAGAATGGAACAGCACCAGCTGATTAGAGAAAGGTAGGCTTGGACCTTCACTTCATCCTGAGTTAGCAGAGCTTGGATGGGGATCCTCAAAATTTGCCGAACTAATGGATTTGAAGGCAGAAGTAGCTTTAGGGGTCAAGAAATCTTGGTAACTGCCTCAGGCAATGGTTCAGAACAAACCTTGTATGTCCTAGCTTGCTGGTGGTATATGCAAGCCTTTGTTAAGGATTGCAAAGAAAAGGGTGCAGTGCTTTAATCCCTGCCAGGCTGTGACAAATCTGTACTGTTTTGCCTAGATCACCAGGTCTAAGAAAACAAAATACTGCTTTTGTGTTCTATACAAAAGAAGGGAAGAGGACATCAACAGCACAACCTGTCTGCAATTACAAAACTGGCATTACACAATGAAAAAACACCCCCAAATGTTTGTTTCTGTCTGAGGTAGTATTACTAAAATTTATTTATGAATACTTTTCTGTGCTAAATTATTTTGAATTGTATTATTTATTAAACATTTTTCACATGTTTTAAAACAAACAGTCTAAGTTCCAACACATCAAACAAATGCAAAACTTCTGTGCATCAGAAAAGAGACTAGGTATTCAAAAAATACTCCTGTGTCTGTTGTAAGTGCTGTAATATCACCACACGAGTTGTTGGGCGTCTAACAGAATAAGCAAGTAAACAAATTACAGAAAAAAAGAAAAATATGAGAATTCAAGTCACCAGGTAAGAAGAAACATGAAAAATAAAAAAGACAGGGACTGAGATAGAAGGAAGCTGTAGGTTGTTCCTGTCTTTAATCCTGGTTTCTTTCAGGCAAGGTCATCCTGCCAGTCCTGGAAAAAACTATCCCAATGGAATAATTTTTTCCTGCGCTTTTCTGCTTTTTTGTGTCTCGTCCTTGCCTTTGAAGAAAAAAGCTGTAGATGACTACATGTCATGCCTTAGAGTGGATGCTAAAAGATGGCATGCTGTTTTCCCCATGCATGAGAAGCATCCTCTTCTCCAAAGGAACGCATCCTTTGATAATCCCCTTTGGTACAATGATGGTCTGCAATTCTTGGGTGTTCGATTCTCCACTAAAACACCTGATTCAAAATTCTGTAGATTTTCTAGATTTGAGTTTATTTTTCTTTTAAATATATTTAAAATACTAATTTATGGTTCAAATGCAGCTGGAAAGTTTAGGTTTTTCTCCCGTTAACTCCTTTATCATTCATATTGGTGATAATTTTAATTCTGTGCAAACTTGTTTCTGTGCTTTGCAAACCAAAGTTGTTGCACTTTTCCTGAATGAAACATAGTCACATCTGACATGTGATAATTATTGATAAGTCTTTTGCTGTTTTTTATCTCTGTTGCAGCTATAACTCTACTATAGATATGAGAAAATAGTCATATTATTTCCAAGGATCTCTTCCTGGCCCCTTTCTAACTTCTGGGTTTGTTTTCTTTGCTTGCTGTTTGAAGGTATGCATGTAATGACCCAGGATTTTTCTAATTAGGGAATAATTTAGTCCTTGCTGAATGAAGGGCAATGGGCAAACCTGCATATGGTTGCAGGGAAGCTGTAAGAGAAGCCAGACTTCCTCTTTTATGAGATGAATTTACCATGCAATTCCTTAGCCTGACATCTGAGTCTGTTCTTAGCAGATGAAGAGCATTTTTTGTTTTCTGATCCAAGGCGTTGTCTGCAGTGTATTGCATGACACCCTCACAGTGGTTATGTGGTGAGGACCAGGGATACATGCTGCTCCCTGATCTTACCTAGCACAATGTGTTTGATAGCCAGTGAACTCCTGGGGCTTCAGAAGTCAGCCAAGGTGCTCCAAATTTTAACAAAATTCATTAGTGAAAGGACCTGAGTAGCTTGGATAGGTTCAGTTCCCTCCCTCTCTTCAAAGTCTTCTATGGAGCCCTTTTGTAGGTGAGGACACAGTCCTCTTGATAGCTTCTGTAAAGAGATTGTCCATCTGAGCAAATATTACTGACCAAAAATAAAATATCAAAATTCTTTTTTTGGGGATGGATGGGGGTATGACGATGAGGGATGGTGCTCAGCTTGAATACTGCTGTTGAAAGAAACCCCCAAGTCCCCTATTCTGGAGCTTTGTGTTACCACCCTCCCCAGAGTCATCTCAATCTGGGGACCTGCTAGATTCATCAGGCTGGCAAAATGCAGAATGACAACTTCCTGCAACTTTTGTGAGCTGAATTTGCTCAGATACAGGTTCAGGTCAGAAAAAAGAGGGGTGGGGTAGTGATAATAGGACAGAGCAGGGAGGGAGACAGAAGATCCTTCCTTTTCAGAACATATAGCTGTGCTGCCTGGAAGATGGTATAACCAACCTGAATTTTGTGGAACCTGTGGAATTACTGTTTGTGTTTTTTTCTATACCCTTCCTTCCTCTGCCCCACTTGCCCCTCCCCAAAAAAATAGTGATACTCTACATAAGAAACATAATCAGAAGGAAAAGATGGAATTTTTGCTATGGATAAGCTAGCTTTTGTGGGGAGAAACTCTGATTAATTTTAGTCTTAATCTATATGTTGACTCCTTGTGGAGAAAGCAAGGTCTTAAGCCCACATAATATCAAGAAAGCAAGACCCTGATGGGACCTCAGTGTAATATCCATGGCTGTTGTGACCATGAGCATTGCAACACAGCAGAAAAGAGCTGCTGTTCAGCCTTTGTTACATTATTTAATCGAAATTTTAAATGCTGTGTGATTTTTTTTTTGACCTTAGGCAATGGCAAGTAACTAGCTTCTCCAGTCCTTGGCAGGTTACTCACCCTGCAAGACAGCAGTTTGAGATATTAACCATTGACTCTTTAATTGTACCTCTCTTATCCTTTCACCCTTAAAACCTGTCTGCCTCACCTGCAGCTGGAAAGATGAAGAGATTTTTCTGAGGCTGTAGCTGTGCTAAAGATACAGGTAGCCTTTTTCATACACTAGTGTAAGCTGACACTGTAAGCTCTAATGTCCAAATTTGGAGGAAAGCATAGTATTTGTGACATTCCAAAGGAGTAAGGGGCTTTTTTTTCCTTTCTGCTCTTGGAAACTTCTCTTGGAAAATCAAAACACACTCGATATTTTGGGAAAGTTTTCATTAAAACTGAATTTGGTGACCATAAATCAAGTTTTGTACAAGAATTTGACTATGTATATGTTTGCTGAATCTGCATGATAAACAGCTACAAGACACAAGATTGCTGCAGAAGAATATGTGCTTGGGGTACAGCAGAGTGAGCACAAGAATATCAATTATGGGCCGTGTACACTCCTTTTATTTTCACTCCTAAGTCACACGTTAAGAATGAGGGTTACATAAGGCTGTATTTATTAATGCAATTATTTCATTTGGCTGTCCCTGTAGCAAAACCACAATGCCATTGGAGAAGAGATGGGCTCAATGATGCCCACTTCAAGTGCCTTTCCAGCCATGATAAGCTTTGCTTTCCTTGAACGAAAAGGCAAAAACTGTTGTTGTTTGCATAACCTAAAAACAGATTGTGCCTTAGGAAAATAGCCAGAGGAAAAAGCCACATCACAAATACTGAGAAAAGGCTAAAAGATGTTTTTGTAGCCCTCAGTTATCCACTCCTTGCAGACAAGATATGTGTTTAAAAGCTATGTGTAAAAACATAGCATGTGTACAGAGCTGTTGCTGTTTAAAATCTAATTCTCCTGTGCATGTTATGTGTGTGGATTTTATTTTACGGAGGTTATGGCTGCTGTAGGTAGCAGGATGTTGATATTTTAATTATGGTCAATGCTGCAGCAATTCAGTCAATAGACTGTGATGCTGCTTAGGCATGCTGAGAGGATTAAGAGACAAATGTCATGGATTATCTGTTACAAGAGAGCTGTTTTGAAAAACACATGGAATGGTAGTATTTTAAGTGCAGAATTAGTTCTGAGTACTTCTCCTTTTGTGTTCCTCTCCACTTCATCCTCTCCTCCTCTGCTCCATTTCAGCTGCATAATTACTCCTTCTATTTCATCAACTCTCCTTTTTTTTCCTGCTTGCATCCTGTGCTTCTTTTTCAGAGGTAGGTTGCTGGACAACAGTAAGACAATTCTTGGAGGGCTGCTTCAGGCCTTTCCTCCAGAGGTAGGTACCTCATCTTTGTGTCCATCCATCAACTAGATGACCTCAGTGGGGCAACATCAACAAGCTCATGGCAGATTGCACGCAAAATGTAGCCTAGCATGTTAGGAGTTGTGGTGTCCATTTTAATTTTGGCTCCATCTAGGTGTATGGCTCCATCTTCATAGCTGAGTTGATTGTGAAACAAATCGTTAAGGTGGTTTAGTTGCATAGCCAGTAATAGAGACTTGCTTCTATAACTTCGTACAGGCACATAACAATGCTGCAGACTGTATAGTTCAGGTAATCTGAATGGCAGTTCAGAAGATTTTGACTGTGAGGCTTTGAAGTGTCAGTTCTTATCAAATATGACTATTGCTGAAACATATTTCTTCATTTAAAAAATAGTTTTTCTACAGAATAAGTCTTTGTTTAAAGCTCTGTTAAGCTCCCCTTTCTGCTTTTCATTCTAATAATAAATAAGTTGTTTGCCTAATATATTTTTTTCCATTGCAGAAAAAATTCTCATGGATAATACCTTAGCAGCCTTGGAACAAAAGGTGCAGAACAGGGAATTTCTCAGTGCATTCCACCACCCGATTGTTTTGTTCCATGTTGAGAACCAGTTGGTGTGCTCATTTATAACTACATGTTTTTGTAGACAGTCACCGGTCTGCTAAGTGGAAAACACAACAAGAGCTTGAGTGAGCAAAGAGCATCTTGAGAAAAGCAGAGAGGAACAGTTGGGTTGCACACTTGCTTAGTGGTCCCTATGCATATTCAGTATATCCCAAAGTGCTCACAGTTGGGATACGTGCCACTGCAGCAGGTATTTCATCATTACAGCCCAGCACAGACAGGCACAGGGGAAGTATATGTTTTCTTAGACACAGTAATTCCTGTGTTTATTAGGTTTTTTGACCACGATGCCACACAGTACATGACTTTCAAGAGTTCACATAACTGATGGGAAGAGAGAAAGCAGGTTTTATTCAGAAACAGGTGGAAAGACTCATCCTAGCATGAGAGGAGCAGTCCCTTTCTGGTTGCTGTGGTAAGAGCTCCCAGCTCAGTGTTTGTGAACTACAACTGCTTTTTCCAAGTCAGAAAGACATGCAGGGGTTAGGTGGCTGAGAGGTGTTGCCTCTCCTGTCCTTGCAGACAAGATTTTTTAACCTGGAGAAAAGAAGGCTCAGAGGACACCTTATTGTTCTCTACAACTACCTTAAAGGAGGTTGTGGCAAAGTGGGGTTCAATCTCTTTTCCTAGGCAACAAGTGATAGGACAAATTGCAAGAGGTTGAGGTTGGATATCAGGAAAAATTTCTACACAGAAAGGTCAGCATTGAAACAGGGTCCCCAGGGAGAGTCACCATCCCTGGTGAATAGACATGTCACTTTATGATATGGTTTAGTGGGTATGGTGGTATTTGGTCGAAGGTTGGACTTGATGATTTTGGAACTCTTTTCCAGACTTAATGATTCTATGATTCCTGTGGCAATTTTTTCACCATCAGGTCTTTCGCCCTTTGTGGAGGGAGACATTATATGGTGGTAATAGAGATGTAAGAGTCAGCACAACTGCCAAATAAATCAGGTTACTGACCTTGCAAGCTTCTGAGCTCTAATTCTCTGGGATCAGTTGTAATCAGTTTATGTCAACAGACCTTTAGATCAGTATATTAGAGTTTCAGTGATGTGAATGTAGTCATGCATGCTATAATCTCTGCAAGTTTCTGTAGAAAAAGTGCAATTATTCCTCTTAAATATCTGGTTAGGCTGTCTCTTGTACTGGTTTCAGCTGGGGTAGGGTTAATTTTCTTCACAGTGGCTGGTATGGGGGCTGTGTTTTGGATTTGTGCTAAACACAGGGTTGAGAATATAGAGATGTTTTTGTTATTGCTAAGCAGGGCGTGCACAGAACCAAGGCCTTTTTTGCTTCTCATACCCTTGCCACGCTGGTGGGAGGTTGGGGGTGCCTGGGAGGCTGGGATGAGACGTGGCTAATCTGTCTCATCAGATGACCCCAGCTGACCAAAGGGATATTCCAGACCATGTGACATCATGCTCAGTATATAAAGTGAGGTTAGGAAGAAGGAATAGGGGAAGACATTTGGAGCGATGGTGTTCATCTTCCCAAGTAACTATTACATGTAATAGTAATGCCCTGCTCTCTTGGAGATGGCTGCACACCTGCCTTCCCCTGGGAAGGCACACTTTCTTTGTGTATGTGGGTTTTGCTTTCCCTATTGAATGGTCTTTATCTCAACCCATGAGTTTTCTGGCTTTTACCCCTCCAATTTTTATCCCTGATCCCACTGGTGAAAAGAGTGAATGTGCAGCTGTATGGGACTTGGTTGCTGGCTGGGGTTAAACCACGACATCTAGATTCCTATGGAGACCTTTCTGCAACCTCTGTCCTCTGCAAGCATTACCTCTCAGAAAAGGCAAGCATGAGCTGCAGTCCTTTCGGTCATCTCCTTTTTTGACATGGCTGGTGTATGAATTCTTCCTTGCGTGTTATTATCTCCATGTGATCTTGTGTATGTTCACTGCCATAATGCTCCAAAGTACTGCAATTGTCTTCCCATCCTGGCAATGTATGATGGTTGTCATGTCCCTGAGACTGGCAGCGTCTGCCTGCAAATACATCTCTGAAGCAATGTGAGTCAATTTCTGGCGATAACTTCCTGAGGCAGAGATGGAGTGTGAGGGAGCATGACCAAATTGTGGTGCTCTCCATCAGGATCACATGCAGTCACTTCATACATCTGGGTGAGTGCAGGGGGTGTGCTGAGCTCCAGCAGGAGTGCTAGGGCAGTTGTTCATCTTTCAGGAAGAACTGACAGCAGCAGTCACTGTAACCACTTATACATGTATTATGGAATATACACATTTAGAATGCTGCTGAATGAACCAAACAACCAAATTCTGTAGTTTGTAAGTATGACTATTCTTCCCTTTCAGTGATTAATTTTCTTATATAATCTATGCCAAGTTCCAAACACAAGGAGGGCTTTCTGAACACTGCAGTCTGTGCTGCAGATTCCTTGGCCAGGTACTACGCAAGAAAGAAATTTTTCCTAGCAGTTCAGCAGTGCTTTCTGTACAGCAAGTATTATGTGAAGGAGATGCATGAGTATGAAGCCTTCGTTGCTCAGAGAATTAGAGAAGAATTCATCCACTGACTGAGATTTCTGCCTGTGGCTGACTTTTCTTGGTGTGAAATAGGGTGGAAAGCCAAAACTCAAACCCTGCAGTCAGCCAGGTGATAAATGATCACTTTCCTATATTCTGCTAAGTTTATTTTCTTCCTGTGAGGGAATTAAAATAGGGTTGTAGGAAACCAGACTGCATGAAGATGTCTAAGGAAAAAACGGAAGGAGGATATTTTTCACCCAGGAAAAAAAGATGGATAGAGTTAAGGACAAAAAGGCAGGCTGGAGAGGCACGGTGCCGTGTGCAGGCATCAGAGCAGCTTGTCTCTGTGTGCACACGGGGCCAGGGATGCAGGTCTGAAAAAGCAAGCTGCCTGGAAGTATTTCTTTGACAGCAGGTCTTCAGGCCAGATCTTTGGCCACAAAGCAGAATTCTAAGAGTGACCCTAAAGCTCAAGAGGGCAAGTCCTGTGACTGAGAGACGTTTCAGCTTGGTGTGCCCAGCCCTGCCGGCTTTTCTGACAGGCTTTAAATGTGTGGGGGAAATGCCTGAGAGCATCACGGAGACACCTTTTAGCAGGAAGGGAGTCTGACAGAGGTTTGATGGGAAAGGTCTGCAGTTCAATACATGCTCTGATGCCTGAGTGGTGCACTCCTCAGGGGTCCAAACCCTCTGATGTAAAGTAGAACATCTTTATAGCAGTTCTAATTTGTTCTGATGGCTGAGTTGGCCTCTGGCCAACTCAAAGTTGGGGCAAGCAGAAGGAAGGCTTGCAATCACCTCTTCCTCTCCACCAGAGCCGATGCTGTGCTGAGCATAAGCTTGGCTCAGTGTGGGACTGTGTCACTGAATCCTTCATAACAGAATGCATTGGGTCCAAAGCATGCATTCTGGTCTATCGTATAAGCAATATGCCTTTTTAAAATTGTCACCGGCACCTTTATACATGCCAATTCTGGTGATAATTGCTGAATTTCTACATTTAGAGGAAGCAAGTGCTTCATTAATATCACAATGTGCTATTGTTTATTGCATGTGTTCTGTTCCTTCTAAATATAGAATTTAGGTAATTATCACTGTGGTTATTTATTGATTCGTTGCAGTTCAAATGTAGATACATAAGATCTTGCAGTAATATTTATTTTTAAAAGTTTGGAATCTCTGAAAAATCTCTCCCTTAGATGGGTTCAGCTCTTAGCTTCCTATAAAAATTTCATATCGCATTTTTGGATGGCCATCTGGTTTGTTGAAGCCTGGAAAATCTGCCTTACACCAACGCAGAAATTTTGCTTAAGAAAAAAAAAAGGAAAAAACACCACCCAACCCTCAAAGAAATCAAAGGGCTTTTTTCTCCATTCCTAGCAATTAAAATAACTTTGTATCTATCTTTTGTTAGTCTTTAGTACTGGAGGACTGCAAGCATCTCTCAAAATTAATGTATGGAAAATAGTTCAGGAGTGTCTCATATTTTCCTTCTGTTGTATTTGTGGTGATAACACATATTTGTTGGGTCTAAATTACTACGAAAATTTGGAATTCTTCAATCACAATCTTCAGCAGCCCTGAATGGCACACCTGTGCTTACAAGATCTGTCTGGTCAGGAGTTGACAAGAAAGGCAAGAGGCTTGGGAAATTGGAATTTTGACCACCTATAGATGCTGGTTTATTCTTTCAGCACAGAGTATTGGATTGTTTTTCCTAACCACAACTCAGCTCTTGTTCTAACCAAGTATAACTTGCATCATGTTGTGGCAAGAGAGAATTGTAGATAGCATTTCCTTGCATTAGACTATACAAACATAGAGGAAAAGGTCTTGCTGGTAAGAAGCTGCACTTGGTCACCTGTTTAAAAAATGCCCAGGTCTAGAATGGGGTTGTGAGAATGAAAGTGAGATGCTGTGGTGTCTTGAGACTTGGCACTCCTTATAAGTAAAATAAGAATCAGCATCACAGAATCACAGAATGAACTAGGTTGGAAAAGACCTTTGAGATCATAAAGTTCAACCTATGACCTAAAAAAAGAAGCATCATTCCAACTCTGAACTGTGCTGATTGTTAAAAACAGGAATTATGAACAGCAGCATATTGATATTGGCATCCTAGCTACTGCTTGTGCCTCTGAAAGTCTCTGAAAACTGATGACATTTTTTTGCTGCAGAAAGTACCATTTAATGTATGTATTTCACAAAACAAAAAACACAACAGAAAGGAATACAGGACACATCCTTTTGGAGAGCTTGGCTGAAGTATAGCCTTCAGTAATTTTACACTTCTGGTGACAGATCACTGTCTTCAGTTTTTGGGCAGGTGCTGCGGTAGTTAATTGCTGTCAATTATTTATATAGCTCCAGAGAACTGCAAAGACATTCTTGCCAAACTTACAGGTCAGTGTCCAAAGGACTATTAAGATCCACACTGGTGTTAAAGTAGCATGATTTACATTGAGCAGAGGATGGAAGTGGATAACTGTGGATGTCTGGAAAAAAAGTTGATGGGACTCTTCCTGTTCACTGATGAAGCTCTGCTGTTGCAGTCAAAATGTAGTCAAGACCGTGCTTGCTCTTTGTTCTGTTACTATAGGAGATCCTACACATACGTAGTGGCTAAGTGTGCCCAGTGATTTCCTGTGCTGCTGGGCAGGTATGTGGATGGGAAAGACAATGTTTTCACCCACTCTTTTAAAGGCTGATGAAGATTAAATTCAACAAGACCTGATAATGGCTTTGGGGTTTGCCTAAAAACAACAGGTAATTAGTCCTTGCCTCATGTTCACTTACTTTTCATCAAAAAAGAAATTTGAAAGCAGTACCCAAATGTGTGTTAATTGTGTTTTAAATATAACTTTTTGTTTGCACTTTTAGCAACTTTTATTTTTCTTTTGCTAGTGTACTGACTGATCAGGTCGTCAGACTGTTACAAGTTATGTTGTGCTTTTACTCTTTCTTCTTTTTGTTTTTAGCATTGAAATGATTATTGTTCTATTCTGTATTGATTCTTTGTCTTAGGTACATACAGAAAAATAAGCATTCCTGTGAGGCATTGCCTATTCATGCTGTGATGGCGTATTCTGCTTTTCTTTGATGTACAGCCTTTAAACTGTTTGTTCACCTCTCTTTTCCCTCCTGCCAACCTCACATTACCATGAGTTTGTCCTACATTTGTTGGAATATGCTCAATTAGAAACACTCATGCTCTTTTTAAATCTTTTCTGTACATTTTCATGTACATTTTGAGTGTTTCTTTTGCATATCCCTCCTTGTGGTGACATCATCAGCACTTTTCTTGTTCTTCAAAATTGCAGAGGACACAGTAATACTTGGTACAAAAAGAGTGTAAAAATTACTGGAAATTATTTTTTTCTTCTTAAGATTTGTTTCTCTTCAGTTTTACAAGAAGAAAATTTTAATTTCAGATTGTTAATTTAACAAATAGTTTGGAATCAGGTATTTTTCTCCCTGATTTTCTGTTCCATAATAAGGTAGCCAATTATTTGGTTAGAGGAATAGCACTTAGAGTCATGTTAATTGTCATAGATGTATGTCATTAACATAGGAAGGCTTTTGACAATTCCTTACAATTGATCTAAATTAAAGCACAAGACAAAAACCAAAAATCTATTTCCAAAATGACACTCAAATCTGTTTCAAAGGATTTCTGTCAAAACAAGTTCTGTAAGGATCACTCTTGATCTGTTATTAACGGAAACTCTGAAATCCTGCATGACCACGCATTGTGGTCTTTTTAGCATCATGCATAGCACAGCAGGTTGAAGAAGTTCTGCAGGCTGGAATTCAGAAACAAAAAGTGTCTTGGCAAATTTGTGATGATGCCAATACTACTGCTGATGCAATGCAACAAGAACAAGTGTAAACATGTATATTTGGGCAAGGCTAAATATCTGTACATGCCTTTTGTCTGGATGATACAGGGCTGTGGAGTCATTTGGACCTGGAACGAGTTGCCTGCATTATCCTGTTGCAGAAAAAAGAAAGAAAAAAGAACAAAAAATGCAAATCTATACTGAAACAAAGCTTGTCTGTAAGAGAGGAGGAAAGCATTTTATTATGTCTCATGACATTACAGCTGAAGAAAAGTCCAATTACTTGTGCCTTTCTTAGTGAAAGTCTGGATTCATGGCTTTTTGTGAGACAGTGATTTGAGATCCAGAAAATATGATCTACTAGGAAGGACTGAGTGATTTGGGCTTATGCAGCTTTGAACAAGATTATGGTAGCAAAGGGTTTAATAAGACATCAGTTTTGCAGTGAGAAGAGTGACAAATTTTCCCTGTACCCAAGGAGCTGATAAAAAAGTAAGCATTTAAACTGCAAAAGATTTTAACCATTTACTAGGACTGGGATAGCAGAAAAGATAAATACTAGAAATTCCAGGCAGCATCTTTCATCAAAGACCTTTAGGTGGGAAATTTGACACAAGTGCCACATGTGATGAGGGAGAATTGGGCTTGTGCTGGCATGGAACAATTGACCTTCCGAAGGTCCTACTGCTATTACATTCATAATAGCAAACTACATAGCTGACACTTACTGACTTGACATTGCCGTATTCAGATGTTTTAAATTCAGCCATATGAAAGTAGCTATATTTTCCTGAGTGGTTGAGAATTCCTCCAAAGCAGGTGTCTTAATACACTCTTAATTACATCTTAGGAGACTTTAGAGGGACGTAATAGATCAGAGCACGTAGTCAATGGGATAGGTCTGTTGAAGTATTTTCCTGAGGGCCTGTCAACATTCAAATCTCCTTCTTGGGTTTAAGTGACATTCACCTACACAATGATTTTCACCTAAACATCTTACAGGTGAATAATTATTCTTCTGTTACTAAAGTAGCATAGCTTTGACATGTGGGCACAAATTCTGGCAGCAAATGGAATTATACTAGATTAACGTCACTTGAAGTAATTAGATGTGGAAAAAATACATAAAAATTTAGAGGTAAAGAAGATGGTCTTACAAACAATGTAAGAAATCAAGATGTCCCTTGGGGAAGTTTCACATTTGTTATTAACTGGTTTTTGTCAGTTAAAGATTTTTGTCACTCAACATTTTTAGACTGAAATTAAGGTCTGGTTTAAGACTGAAAAGCTGGATTTGCATGGATTTTTGGATTTTTTTTTTCTTTTTTAAGGAAAGGTGTTCATAAAAAAATGTAAACGAAGGCATAAACTTGAAAGTTGGAAAAGTTGAACAACTATATTTACTATTTTTTCAATGTGCTTTTCCCCCTAATATCAAATTTATCTATATTATATGCCAGCCTTTGCCCTTTAGTATTGTAATTATTACCTTGAAAATGTACATTTTAAAGATGATTTAAAATTAATATTGGTTGAATTCAATTGCCTATTAAAAATCAAATTATGAATGCAAGCTTTCAGTGAACAGAGTTAAAGAGGAATAAGTACTTTCAGTTTGATCAAATGTGCCCTTCCTTACTTCTCTCTTTACATCAAATAAGATTCTGTGATCTGTAGGATTAAATGAAATTTCTGCAGATATTGTTCTTCAAATAATGAATGCTCTTAGTTTCAGGATAAGGTTATGCAAGACAGTTCACTCTATCAGGTTAGAAATTATGATTTTTCTTACTTTTATTTTCCATTGACAGGTCACTGAAATAAAAAAATGCCTCGTTAACATGAAAATAAATGTCAGAGCTTTCAGAATGGAATCTTAGGTCTTTGGCTGGCAATTTGAAAGTAAATATTTTTCTTTTTTCCAGTCTAAAAAAATTTAATGTATGCTCACTAACATCAATACTATTCTATTTACAGAACCATTACTGGAGTAGAATCAGGCATTTTGATTTTGTATTGATGTAGTTAATATACTAGGGTTTTTTTTATATATATCTGTGGATATTGGGACTAAATTTGGTATCAGTGGAATATTTCAGGGTAGATTTTCAGACTTTGCTTCTCATACATATTTTATAGCTAGTAGTAAGAATACAATGACAGTATTTGAAGGTGTTAACCTTATTTAATACATAATTCTCTATTAACAGGAACAACATTACACACCCTTTCTGACACAGCCTCTGTGTCAGTTTTGAATTACCAGTTTGTAGAGCTGGCAGCTAGTTTGGTAAGAAACTGCTTAGAAGTTGCTAGACAATATGAATTTTCTTTATTCTCTGTTGTATTCATAAATGAAGTGCTGTCAGTATTTAAGGATTAGTAAACTCAGCATTTACTTGGCATTTCTTCTCCCAAGGTACAACAGTATTGCAGCTTAGGATATTTACACACAAGTTTATTCAGGACTGGGTTAAATTAGTAACTTTGCTTACAAAAATACCACCCCTCTCTGATCAAGTGAAAGTACATGCCAAATCACTAGTGTATCTGAGTCTTTTATGTTGACCTTAATGAGGTTTCAGAATTAATCTGGGAAGCATATGGTATTTTTGTTCTTTTAAATAGCCTTTTAGCAGCACTCCTCCACACAAAATGTTCCCACTCTTACAGGTAATACAGCCTTAAAAGCTAGTCCTTAAAGTACAGTAATAACATGGTGGGGAATGAAGTGGGGAGGAGGGAACTGCTAGACTAGGATTGAGGACCTTTGCTTTGTTCTTGTCTCTACCGCTATATGGCTATATCATTACGGAAAGTTACTTATCCATCCTCTTTGGTCTCTCTCTGCTGTAAGTCTTCCAGATGGCTTTTTTTTTCCTATAGCACCTAGCACTGTGGCCCTGAAACCTCAGCAAGAATATGTTTGGCAAATTATGTGGAACCTTCTCTCCTTGGATCTGCAAACCCACTCAAAGAAAAATTATGCTTGCCATAGGCTCTGGTACCAGAATGGAGACACAGGTTCTAAGGGATGTTTAACTTCTGAGGTATTTTTCATGGTCTTCTGGTGTCCATATGTAGCATCATTGATAGTTTTAAATCCTAGAAGTCTTTCTCATAGAACAGTACATTGCAATGTATTTTTCAGGAGAAAACAGTTAATATTTAACTGCTGCAGTCTGTACATTTGAATTCGAAGTGCAATATCCTTTATCTGTTCAAAGAGGAAGTCCCAACTTTGCTGCTACAAAAAATGCCATGCTACAGATATCAAGTTCTCCCCTTTGGAAAAAATGTGGTAGGTTTTCTAACTTATCTCCTCATTTTATTTTGGCCTGTTTGTTTTCCCTTCTCTTTATTTGATTGCATTTAACCCTTATTTTCATCTGATGAAAATTCTAGAAAGCTTCAGAACTGACAATCAAGCCTCTGGGAGAGAGAACTAATCCTGAGGGGTGCAAGTCCTTCTTTTGGGATGCACAATCTTCTTTGTGACACTAATATAAGACTATTGGAAGTGAGCTGAATAGATAAAGAGTAGTCTTTGCATTACGATAAGGAGACCGTCACTCTGCCGGCAGCTCTGCAAAGTATCATACATCAAAGCTTCCACACTGAGATAATACTAATTCCAGTGTCCCATATACACTCACTGTGTGTAGGGTGGATATGTATGCACAAGGGGAGCTGAAAACATGGGAGAAGGAGACTAAATGAATGCAACTTTTGGCATTTTCTTTGCAATAGAAAACCCCTTGTAATAACAAGATGTAGTCAAAGTCTTTCCTTTCCTTTGTTTCTTTTTCTTTTCTTTTTATTAAGTTTTCAATAAGTGATTAAAAATTGACAGAAAACTTTGGGGTTTTTCCTATGTTTTAAGAAGAAATCAGGGAAAAGTGGTTGGAAATGGTGTCTTAAATATCTGCCTCAAAAAAATTAGTATAGTATTGTTCTTGAGATGATGGTGACTACTGTAATTGTAACTGTTTTCTGATTGCTGTAGTTGTTTTATTATCCCCTGATCACAAAGAAAGAATGGGTTTGTTTTGTATATTGTCACTACATAAAGCAAGGATGGATTGGTAGAAGAATTAAAACAAAAAGAAAAGAAAAGTTTAAGTACGCAATAGTTATGACATTGATTAGAACTTGGTAAAACTTTAATCTGCTTTATAACGTATGTGCAATTTGAGTATTTTGGATGCAAAACACAAGTGGCTGTGTGTGGTGAGGATCTGGGAGATGTGTGGCACTACTGCTGTGGTGTGTGCCCCATTTCCTACAGGATGGAAGGTCCTTGTTGTCTCATTTACAGCTAAAATTTAGCCCTTGTACAAGTGTCAGGTTTCAGTGCATGTGAAGATATGTGTGCACTCCCCATATGCTTTTCAGGTTTTAAAATCCTAGGATTATTTAAAAAAAAATTAAATTTCCTTTTAGAAGTTATATCAGAGATCTAAGTTTTTTTCTCAAGCAATGCAGCATGGCTGATTTATTTTTAAACCCTTAAATTACTGGGCGAAAAAAAACCAAAACAAAACCAAGAACAGCCAGAGTAAATTCATATAGTCTGTATTTGTAATTTTACCATTTACCTTAAAGGGAATAGTTTAAAGAGAACCAGTACCTGGGCTGCAACATGTATAATAGGTAACTTTTTTTTTTTTAGATTACATGAAACTCAAATGGTGCGATGCTGACCTTTGAGAAAAAATCAGCCTGATTCTCTTCTCCATGGCATGGTGAAAAATCTATGTGTAGTGGTTTTGTTCCTTTTATTAGCTGTATAAAGAAGTATGAGTTATTTCTTTTTTTAATTTTTAAGCTAAAGCCAACTCAAGTCTCCCAGCTAAATAAAACTTGTTTCTCCCTTTTTCTACCCAAAATCTTCTGAGTCACAGAATCACAGAATGGTTCAGGTTGGAAAGGACTACAGTGAGCCATCTGATCCAACCTCCCTGCCTCAAGAAGAGTCATCATACAGCACATGGCACCGAAGTGTGTCCAGACGGTTCTTAAATATCTCCACTGAGGGAGACTCCACAACCTCTCTGAGCAATCCGTTCCAGTGCAAAGCCACTAGGAGAATAAAGAGCTTCTTCCTCATATTCATACTGGTTTATAGCAAGGACACAAATAAAATCAACAGCAGTGGTATCTAATACATTTTCAGCAGTTGCAGACCTTGCTCTCCCATCACTTGTTGGTTCTTGTTTGCATTATCCTGATACTTGAACCTCATTACACCCAATTACTCGAGTCCTGATCAATATCATGTTGTGATCCTCGTATGACAAGTGAGCTGCCGGATCAGGCTTTGGGGCTACCAGGGTTATAGAGACTCTGCTACTGGTCTCAGCGTAATGTGAATTATTCAGGGTGTTGAACCTGGCCAACAGTGTGTTTATAACCAGTGTTAATATAACTGTGTCTATAACTATTTTGTGTTATTTCTGTCTCCTAGCACTGAGGGATTTTCTCCCTGATTTGTGTTTGTTCTTTACAATTAGATTCAGCAGTCATAGAACATATCAGCATTTTTATCAGGCTAATCAAGGCATTTTCTGCTCTCCCCTGCATGGTAGACTTCTCATAGTGCCTATCTGCATGTTCTGCACTTATTTCAGCTGAAATTGAGCTGCTTTGGATACAAAGAATAAAACTGGGTAATCTTTCTCCACTTTTTCATACTTTTATCATTCCTTCCTCTGCCTAATTTTCTTACCTTGTTCTGCTTTTTTCTCCCTGAAATTTGTCTTCCACTAAAGCTAAAGCAGCTTCTAAGTTTCAGGTTTCCAATGACAGCATTAATGAAATGTCTCAGATGAGAAGGGCCTAAGGAACAGCCATGTGGTGCTTCATACATGTCACTCAGATACCTCACTGCTGCTCTTGACTACTCAGGTAACATTTAACACCTGGCAAATATATCCATGTGAAGGGGAAAATATTGGTAGGTCACTGTGCTCATTCCCATGGATGCAAAATCACATCTGGGTTGTTCTTAGACTCTTCCTCTTTTCTGACATGGAATAAAAGTTGGTTCAAGCCGCTTATACAAGTTTTGATTCAGCCTTTTAACTATTGAATTAAAGCTAAAGAGCCTGCCAAGGGAGGCGGGGAAGACAGATTGGAGAGGGAGGAGGTGAGAGGTGGGAGAGGGGGAAGCAGAGAGAGGAGTGTGGAAAGTCTTAAAGCCAAGAAATTTGAAGAAATGGGGGGTGGTGGTTGGGGGAAGGGGGGAGTTAGTAAAAGAAGTAAGAGTTATTTTCAGATCATTTTCTCTCTAGCTGGGATAATTTTCAATTAGAAATTATTTTTTTGTATACACTGGAAAGAAATAGTTAATGAGTTATTGTCTCTGCCCCTGGCCCATCATCTCCAAGGCCCCTGCAACACTGAAGGGGCCTTTTCAAAATCGTGGTAGCATTGTAGAGTATGCTTGATTGGAGTAACTTCCCTCCTTCTACAGGCAAAACTCATTGCTCTCAGCAGCGTCCAGCCTCTGGCATCATCTCTGATAACCCATCTGAAGCTTAGTGATAGCCTGGCACAACATATGTACTCTTGTGTCATCTCATGTGGAGCCACATTCATTCCTGCTGAGTGAATTTCTGGAGACCGTAGCTAGAGGTCCAAGTCTGCTTTCTAATATTAGATATAAAGAAACTTCCTAATGTCTTTGATAGGCAAAGACTGGCAAGAGTAATTCTGTCTCTCCTGCTTGTCTGCACAAACCTTTTCAATATTTTCTGTATCTGTTTGATTTATTTGGATGTTAAATAAGTGAAGGGTTGAAGCTTTCTTTATAACTCTTATTTTGAGTAGGCTCATTCACTGGAGTCACTGGGAGCATTGGCAAGCCATAAAGCCCAGATGATGATCCTGCCCACTGTATTAAATTGAGGCTAAATAATGCCTTTAATCAGTGTCTTCTAGCACCTGAGATCACAAATTACTTTATACATATAATGGAATGGTTTACATTCCCACAGAAACACACTGCTGATCGAAAGAAGGTGGATAAGTGTGAGCTGGGATGTTGCACACCATTTTAGTGCAGAAAATGAAAACACTTCAATTAAACCATTCAGTTAAACTAAAGAAAGTACATAGGTGGGTGGAATAGAGCTGCTTCCATTTGGCACAGTACATGGGATAATACCCCTGCTACTGACATTTCAAGTAATTTTAAAGACTGGGAATGGACAGAATGATTCATTTCAATGATTTATGGCTTTTTTTGGATAAAACATAATCTACAGATGTGGTATTTTAGTCTTTTTTTAAAGGAAAAAAACATTGGAATTGCACTTGCTGGTACATCGTTATTGCTGTTTGCAAACATGGTGATGTTTGATAGCAGAGCACTAGAAAAGCAAATTAGTCAAGTTTGTTTCTTTATAGAAATTTAGTCCTGGGGGCCAAATGTCACTAATAGGCCTGCACTCTGTAAAGGTACTAGGGGAAAGGAATCAGTCCTTTTCAGAAAGATGATGTCTGATGAAAGAAAGCTCTCTGCCAAGGGCTTGTGGGAAACCATCTCCTCAAATACAACACTATCCTTTAATGTAATCACAAACTGTAGTAATACTATTGTGAATTGCTCTACTGTAAACCATAAATCACACTGAAACAGGTCTTTCCTAGAAGAAAATATGCTTTCATACCACTGCACTTACTTGTGTGCTCATTTGCTTCCAGTTTGTACTGGAAGTCATATCTCTAAAAGAAAGAACTTTGGTGAGAATGGGTTGTTAAGGATGTGAAAGAGCTCATATACAAGATACATGCAACCTTCTCTGACTCCCCTTAGCACTTTCATTGAATTAAATGAAACTTTTCATTATTGTAAGCCTGAGGAAGCGATGTTCTGCCTCACAAAAATTCAATGTTTAACTGATTCATCATATTCATATGATGGTAAACCTGTTGCCTCTCCTGCTTTTCCTCTAATGTGGTGGCTTTTCACATTGTGCAATGTGTATTTTATTACATATTTTCAGAAGCCAAATTAGAACTGTCACCAATTTTCAGTTTACCTCTACTGAAACCTAACATATCTACAAAAAATGACAAATTTGATCAATAATACCTTTACATCATGCTGGATAAAAAAAGAAACTGAGGCAAATATTTTTCTTTTTTTAAACTTTTATTTAAATGAAGCTACTGGGAGCTTCACAAGGCATGGGTTTGTGATTGAGTGAAAATGTTCAGTCCTCATGAAGTGGACCTTACTGTTCTCATCATGCAGATTTTAGTAACATGTTGCTCATTCTCAACACTGTAAAGAAAGGAAGGATAAAGATAGCCAAAAAATATCTCCATTAACTTTCCTGATGTTCATCTGATCAATAACCCTGTCTTGCTGACCTGTTTTAGAGCAGACAGCTGATGTCTGTTTGCTGCCTGCTGCTGTCTGCCTGTTCCCATCTCTTGTTTTAAGGGCAGCAGAGGGGTGTAGGAGATAATTCTTCTGTATATTTCAATACAGCTAATAATGGGTTGCATCTTCTAGGTGTCTAACTACTACTGGAAAATTTGACTTTAGTAAACAGGGTTCTTGTGAAATGAAATCAAGTTACTTCCTTTACCTTCCTATCTAGTATTACATATAAAAATCTCCCCAAGTGTGAAACTTAAAAATTGTTTCTGCAACTTACATGTGGTTGGGACTGGCAAGATCTCTGCATTGCTTCTCCACCTTGTATTTAGGTTAATATTTTGCAGTAAAGACTTTCAACAGGAAGCAAGACCATGGAGTCTTCTGAGCTTGCTTGGTTTGGGCAAGATGAGGTATATAGGAGTGCTGAAACTTTTAAGGAATCCACAGTTTATTACTCAGAGTGCTATAGATTTTTTGGTTAAATTAGGTCCTTAAGGCCTAAACTCACAAAATAGACAAACTTCTTTCAATGACAAGGAATCATGGGGACACTAGGAGGCATTACCTGTTACATTCTATGTGTACTGTTGTTATATACATTTTATAATAGTTTCTGGTTCTGTAAGTTTTTTCAATGCAAGTAGATAATGTCAGCAAATAATGAAAACATGGTGAAAACACCTTTCTGTTTTATAATGACAGCTTTGGAAAGATGTGTTTAGATGAAAAAAAAAAAACGCAACCAACCACCAAACAACCCTTCAAAAAACCAACCTGTGAAAATTACTTGTGGTAACAGGCACAGGGATAAGGGAGGGGAGCATAACAGTTTTTCAAACTGAATAAATTTATTTTAGTTCAAAATACTGTTACGTATGTGATTAACAGCACTCTGTCAGACACAAAGAAATAGCTACAGAAAAAAATCCAACACAATCCTGGTTGTTAAAGGAAGCATTCAGAGGCAAAAGTACTTTGAGCACACGCAAAAGGAATAACATGACTTAAAATCGCTTTATGTTGCTTTACAGCACTATGATGGACTGAGCAGAGCTGAAAAAATAATAATAATGGAAAAAGGGAATAGCAGTCTGTTCTTTGAAAGGGAAGATCGTTGCTCTAAGATTCTCACCCCTCTCCATCACAGGAGGTGCAGTGGGGCTGTGGTGCCTCCTGCAGTGTAGCTGCAGAGATGGAATCTTCCTGGCACCATTCCTCACATGGACAAATTTCTCCTGTATCGAGTGGGCATTTGGAAACACAAATGAAAGGGAAGAAAAGGAGAGGGAGGAATTTTACCCAGAAAGAGCTGAGATCCCCCTTACTTGTGTAGGGGCTATACAGTTAGGCCATCAATTTTTGAAGAAAGTGAAGCTTTTGGTGCTGTCAAATAAGTTGGTTGCACAGTTCAAGGTACACTGTGGATTTAACTTTTCTTTTTTTTCTGACCCAACCAGCTTACAGAAGCATGAAATACACTTAAGATAGGGAAACAATGAGTACTTAGGCATGGTCATTTCTCTCTGAACATTTAGGTTTTCACTCTTGACAAGGGGCAGGTGAAGAGCATCGATTTACAGCCTATCTGATACAATAAAGGTCAAAAGTTCAAACATGAATATGGAGATTTTTAGGATCTGGGCCTCTTCTAGCTTAATTTTATGTGGTCCTTGTCAGCATAGGCAGTGCTGGCCCCGAGATCCATCAGTCCTGTGACAACCCGAAACGCATAGTGCACAGCTGGCTACAGCCTCTAACAGACAAACCTCATACTGGGTGTGTATGCTGGATGTGTGTCATGTAATGCACCAGAGGCAAGAATGGGTTAACATCATGCATGCCTTAAAGACGATGGCCTGCTGATTATACAGTTTAAAACATTACATTGTTTGAAGATATAAGGGAAATATAAGAATTGTAACCTTTTTTGTTGAATACCACAAAGTCTGAAAGTGGGTTTTCTACAACCCAGATCACACAGACATACACATCACTTTTGGTCAGAACTACAAGTTTAGCTCACTTCAGTTGTAATGGTAGTTTTTAATAGAATATACTCAACTCATCACAATAATTCTGGTAACATAAGACTGCATTATGATATTGCATTAAGGTTTCAACATCCCCATGATTCCCAAGACAAAGAAAAACTTATAATTAACCTGATTTTTAAATTTTATTATTTCTTAGTAATATAATAATATTGCAAATTATTTCTGTTCACCAAAAAACCCAAACAGCGAGATGAATTCTATTTCTTGTAGTCCGCATATCAGAAGGTATATATATGATACATATGCTTCTGATTATCATGTTACACAGAAGTGTTATCTAAAATTAGATGATTTGAAGTACCATTCTGAACGGAGAAATTGATGTTGGTATTGATGGTATTGATGATGCTGGCAATTGATATTGCCAAGTACTGGTGATGTAGTGGTATAAGACACCTGGGAAGGATGAAATACAGTAAACAGATGTTCTTGGTTCTTTCCAAGAAATCCAGAAATACCCCAAGTATGTTCTGAGAGCAAGTTTTGGTCTTTTATGCTGGTTATGTGCTGAATGACTCCATTTAGGCAGCTAGGAAGCTCTCATCCACTTAGATTTATAGCTAGATTTGATGGCTTATCTATGTGAACTCACGGTTTAACTTCAGCAGCATTCATTCATCACATGAAGGAAAAGCCTAACAATATGGGTCATTTTAAGTATCAGTTGACTGATACTTGATGAAAATCAGAGCCAAGAGGTTTCTGAAGGGAAACTCTCAGCTCTGTTTCTCCCCTCTCCAGGTGACGAAATATGCTGCATGTAAGTAAAGGTAGACTTGCTTTGCTTTTTTGCATCACTGTGGACCATAGGTAAAAAGGGCTATATTGATATGTAATCTTGGCAAGAAGGAAATAGGGTGGGGTTTCACTATTGCCCAAGCCTCTCTATTGCTCAAGCCTTCTAAACACAGTTTAGAAATAAAACTTTGTGTCTGTGAGGCACGTGGGAAAACACCTTGGTCTTCACAAAATGGACAGAAATATTCCTCTGGCTATTACTGTTGGGAACTAGGTTTTTTTGTTTGTTGGTTTTTGGTGTGGGGGGGAGGGTTGTTTGATTTTGGTGGGTTTTCTACTTTCCTTTTTTTGTTTGTTTGTTTTGAGGTGAGCTGTAATATTTTTGAAATCTCTAGATTACAAAAATCTGTAGAGTACTGAATACAAAACAATTCATACTGTTATGTACTCTGTATAAAGCACTGCAGTGCAGGTCATGAAAGGCAGGATATATATGGGCCTTATTTCATTGTTTAGATTTCCATCTGCACATACAGCGTGAGTGGGTGTAAATCATCACAAATTCTGATTTGGTGCACACTCTTGGAAAATCTATAACTTTGTAAAAGAAACCTGAAAGTTGTTGACAACCAGCTCTTTCTGGCACTCCCTGGGGAAAAATCAAACAAAATCAAGACATTTGAGAAGATAGTAAAATATGGTAGAATAATCATCTCCTCTTCTAGTGACTGCTTATATTTTCTCTTAATAACTGAAGTGATCTATCTTTGTTTTGGGTCAAATTCCTTGTGTTTGAACTGGGATGATGCAGCTGCTCATCAGCCATTGCTTTCATACAGGAACAGTAGGAATAAGCGAAAATCCTTTATTCTGCAACCTGTGAATCCAGAGTAGGAAAAATTATTTATTGGTACAGTGGGTTTCACCTCTGGGCTCATTCTTTGGTTTAGATTACCAATGGATAAGTTTCTTGGTCAAGTTTATTTGTTCCTATCTACTCCCAGAAAGATGAATGCTTGAGGTGGAGAAGTGTTAGTACATTAGTACCTTTTTATCACTCTTGCCAAAGCTAAATTTTCCCTTATAAATCCCTAGCAGACATTTGTTACTACAGCAAGCACCATATAACTTGGCACATTTAAGCTTCTGCTCCAGAATACTCCAGATGTGAAGCATTGTAC
This sequence comes from Gymnorhina tibicen, assembly GCA_013399875.1. Taxonomy (NCBI): domain Eukaryota; kingdom Metazoa; phylum Chordata; class Aves; order Passeriformes; family Artamidae; genus Gymnorhina; species Gymnorhina tibicen. Next base: position 76,382 of record VXAZ01008972.1, on the reverse strand, counting down.
ATACTGCTTTTGTGAAATAACATGAACTGGTATTCTAGGGTTGTCTTTGGGGAAATAAGACTTCACTGAGCAAAACCCTGCAGGATTGTGTGCCTATGCTTTGAGGATTTTTTGTTTGTGTTTGGATGTGTCACAGATTGCACAATTTTTTACAAGGGTGGATCTGATTAATTTTATTAGCCTCTCCTTTTCAATGTCAGATTCAAAACAGATAGCCAAGAGATCCCAGAGATATGAGAGAAACAATCCTCTGAAAATTCTTAAAATAAGGTAGCTTTAGTGTGACCTGAAATCCCAGCAAGCATCTAAGGGACAGATTTTTTTTATTTAAGTACTGTTTTTCTCTTGGATTTCATAAATCAAGAATGACAGCAAGATAAAATGACAGGCTTACTGCTGTTTGTCTTTTTTTTTCCATCTCTCGTCTCTCTTCTGTATGAACTTGGACTTTTCTTTCTCTCTTTTTTTTTTTAACTTCATTATCTTTTTTTGTTTCTATATACCAGCTGTACCACACTGCCGTTTTTCCTACAGGACCATTTTAGAAATGGGAGAGTGTTGTATGCATAAGTAGATACTGAAAATTATGTGATTAGGTGATTAATCACCATTCTTCACCTCAGGCCAAAATTCTGATGATTAAATCCATCTCTTCAGCATGTAACTTCTGAAACTCAAATCCATTCCAGCCTGCTTTTTCAGAAGAGAAATTTCATAAGAAATTTCATCTTCTGGGCATGGCTGGGAATAAGCAAGACTTTTCAGTTCTAAGAAATACTCACCAACAGGTTTAATTCCCTCTGGCCTTTATAAAGTAAGTATTCCAACATTTTCTATCTGTGAAAATACACTGGACTATGAACAAATGGCAGGAAAGTGTTTGAGCTGGTGCACAACACACATAATCCTGCTCCAAAAAGGAGTAGAGCTTGTGGTAAAGCTGCTTAGTATTGCCTGAAGAAAGGCAAAATTTTCGGGGAAAGCAGTTGGTGTAGCTTCACCATAGACTTACCTGTTCCCAGATAGTAAAAGAGCTCAAATGAGAGACTACATTCAAGTTTTCTTAGGCAAAAAGAACATGTGAAATTCCCTGTCTCGCTTTTTTCTGTTGTAATAAGAACATCTATTCACAAAATGATCTGTGCCATGCCCGCACTTTGCAAAGCAGAAGGACAAAGGCTCCATAAAACAAGCAGGGAAAAAAAGTAATGTCTTTGGTGGCAGCAATGAGAGCTAGTTTGGAAAAGCTTGGTATCTCTATTGATGCATCCTGCAATTTAGCAATGAATTGGATGGTACCATCCAGAGGGCACAATCTACATGAGTTCTGTAATTCTGGTTTGTAGATCTTCCACTGATTTGAAGCAGGTCTTACTGCAATTACAGAAATTAAGCCCTTTTAGGCACGTCTTTCAAGGTTCCAAATTTTTATCATTTTATTCCAGTTCTTCTCTACTTTCACTTCTTTTGTTGTAAAGCTAATCACAGATCAACATGTAATCTGTCTCAGTGGTAATTAAGAATTAAGCAACAAACCTAAGGTGTCATAGATCGCTTTCATATTCAGTGTTCTTATGTGGGGGAGAAAGGTTCACTGCAGTTATTTGGTATTCAGCAATCAATTATATTCTTAAATGGTATTACTTCATGGTCTCTAATAGTTGAACAATTTTATATTTTTATTATTTGCTATGCATTTATTGGATTTTAATTAAAAATAAATAAAAAGAACTGAGGGTAAAATGTTGGATTGCTTCCCATTCCAATGGCAAAGGAAAATATACCCAATCCCCACCACTATAGCATGAAGGGCTATACGATGTATTTATAAACTACTGAATGGGACTGCCTGAGTTCCTTGACCCCAGTCTGGCTGGTGCTAAATGTACAGAAATAAACCCATCCCCAAAAGATTGCAATCAAGGGATAAAACAAGAAACAGATGGCTGGTCTTGCAAGGGGAGTGTTAAAAATAAGAGGAAATTGACTGGCACAGTAGGCAGTGGTCTTGGCACACCAGCTGCTTAACCATGGACAATTTTTTTCAAGTATCATGGCAGAAGGTTAGTTTTGAAACATGAAAATTAAATGTTTTTTTATTTTCAAGGCAGCCCCATGTTCTCACACAGAGTGAGTGTGAAAGCACAAGGGAAGTGTCTGTCACTGGTCAGCTAGAGATTTTGGCATCTCAATAGAGTCCAAGGAGAGATAACCGTGACAGTATGGAAGCACATGCTGGAGTCAGCAGCAGGTTAAAGAAAGGGGAACTAAATAGACTGCAAGGAAGATGATATGATAGTTTTGGGAGAATGACAGGTCTCCACAAGCTTTAAGTAGGCATAATTGGCTTCAGTGTTTGCCTGGCTTTGGTTAGAGAAGTCAAGAAGGAAGGGGGTGAAAATGGTAAGGCCATCCTCTGTCAAGAAGGATAAAAAAGTTCTGTTAATCTGCTGAGCTTCGGCGTATATTTAAGTGAAATATATAAACCACTGGAAAATAGGTGTCATAAAAGCAGCACTGTACCTTCAACTGTAGTCATACAAATGTCACCTTCAGTGTTTTATAGCACCACAAGATCATGAAGGCAAGTACAGTGCAAGGAAAAATGACTAGCATATTTCTAAATTTTATCTCTTTGTATTCAACTTCAAAAAATACTAATCCTGTTCTCCTTAACTAGTCTATTTGTTGTTTTTTTTTTTTTTTTGTGGACCTCCTCTGCACTGTTTTGTTGTTCTGCTTTGCTTCAGAGATTTTTCTCTGGGAAGGGACTAGCTAACTGCTTGTTCTTCCAGTACAGGAAAATGTCAGCTTGAGAATCCAGCAGCTACACAAAATTGGGTCAGGTATCTTGAACTATTTTTAAAATTATAATCTCCTTTTTCCTTCAGTTCTCCTACTTCCAGTAAGTATTGCAGTGTGTTTTAGTAGTAAACTGGCTTATTTCAGTCAGTGCTTTACAGAATTAATTCTCAGTGGAAAAAAAAAAGGGAAAAAAAAAGAAAAAAGATGTGCTTCAGAAGTCTGAATTACCCAGATCTCTCCTAATTGGTGAAAGAGAATGCTGAGTATGGATGGCAGATGTTTCCTTAATTAATATCCTACTGGGTTAATCAGCAGAACCTTGGGAGCTGCTATGAGACTTTTTGATGTGTTCAGAGAATCCAAGCCTTGATCCACAGACTTTAAACTCATACTCATAACTGCTCTAGCTATCTGTCTGTGTGATACTTGCAAATAATAGAGTCTTCAGTCAGAATTTGTCTTTTGTGTAACCTAATTCTGTGAACATTTTGATGACATTTGTGTTCAAAATTTACAGTAAATCTTGCATACAAATTGAGCTCCTCTCTAAGTTTGAGATTTCTTACAGGTTTTAAAAAAATTACTTATTCACAGTTCAGAATGTTTGCCTTTCAATCTCCTAAGAACTCAATACTCTATTTTTAATTTTGTGAAGTCTGTGTTTTATCATAAGCCCGTTTGATACACAGAAAATTTGTCATGGGCCTAATGGCACTCATTAGAACCGCATGTGCTCTCACTGAAAATAGAGCTAAGTCAGGAGGAGAAATTGCAATCTCTCTAAGTTTTACAAGCTGAAACTTGGAAAAAGACAGTCATCTGTAATTTTTTTTTTTTGCTTTCACACAAGTCTCCCCATATTTTCTGAAAACAAAAAATTTGAACTTTTTACTAAAATAACAATGAAATGGGATGAAGAAAAATTTTTCCATTTCTCCTTCTGAATGTCTCATTTTTCAAATACCCATCTTATAAACATTCAACTTTTAATCAATTAGCATCTTCTGGAAAATGCTGAAGCAACATCCCTGCAAGCTCTAGATATCATCTTCCTTATACAGATGCTTATGGAGAGGGGTAAGGGAGGGCAGAGAGCAAAAAGCTGCAAAAAGATTGGTTTTGTACTGAAGTTAACAACATCTTCCTACAACAGCAAAACACCTGTGGGCTTTGTGGGCTTATTTAGAGGCTTTTAATCTCTTTTTACTTTTTATGTTCTGCCATACTTTCCTAATTAAATTGTTGGCCTTTCTGTTGAAAGGTTCTTAAATACTGCAGTACATGTGATAGAATCATATGAAAAAGCAGAATTTACCTCTCTTCTAGGTCCTTGATTCTTCCTGGAGCAACCTTACACCTAACTAACAAAACTTTCTGCAGAGGAACTGGGCAAAAGGGGCTGTCACAGCAGGGGAATAAAAAGGGGCAGTGGAGAACCCTCTCTTTGAACAGTTCAGCCTTATTTTGCCTTACGCGGGGGATTTAAATAAGGGATCTATGTAGTTCTTTTGTTGTTTTGTTTTGTTGGGTTTTTTGGTTGTTCTGTAGTTTTTGGTTTTGCCTTTTTTTTTTTTATTGGGTACCTCTTCTGCCTGTCCCTGCCCGTCTGCAGTCTGCAGCAATATTTTCCATGGAGCAAACTTCCACCAAAAAAAGGAGAGTATGAACCCCTACTTCCCTTCTGAATCTCATAATTTCTGTCTTGGAAACTTTGGCAACTACAAAGTAGAGGTAAACTTGCTCTCACTGAGTAGGAAGTAGAAATAAATGTTATATTAACCAAAAGGGTGTTTCTGGAAGGACATGCCACCTACAATAATAGGGATGAATATTGGTTCTCACTGGTTTGCCTTAATATTTTAAGCTGTTCTTTGCTCTTTTCCTCACTAGCTCACATCCCACTAGCTGTTTACAGTTATTTCACACATCTTATGCCAGCCTTATGCCATTCATTCTGCTGAGACCTGCTTGAAATCTCCTTGAAAACTTACTGCTATGGATTTTTTTAAAAAAATTTTTAGCTCCTGCCCATCAAAACTGATTCCCCTACAGGAAAAAAAGTTACATCATTTAGTATATAAATCATGTCAATGATTATGCAAGATCTCGGTACTACTCTTGTTCCCTCTGTTCCTCCTATCTGTCAACAACAGTCAAGTTTCTAAAATTTTCTTGCAGCACTTAGTTTGGGACTACAGATCTGGTTCTTCCTTGATTTAAAGTCACATTTATTCTCCAATATGCCCGCTGTATAGGCAGTGACTCCTGAGATGAAGGTACACCTAGGTCTTGCCTTCACTCTGTCATTTTTAATAAATACACATTTCAGTTCCTGCCTGAGAGAGAAGCTGTCATTGTCTCCCGTTTCAGGCAACATGACTGAAGGCATTCTTTAGCACTTAGATCCATGCATCGCAGGGCAGGATTTATCTTATTACACACATTGATATTGCGTCATTTGGGGTAGGATGGGGTTGTTTCTTCAGTACAGTAACTAATGAAGAAATAAAATTGAATGTTTTACAGCACTCAAGTAAACCAGAAATATTTTCTCCAACTGGCTTGAAAAGATGTAACAATTCAGTATATGATTTTAACTAATGTCCATGTAACTAAAAATGTGTTTAATTCACAATAGCATTATAAGAAAACATATTGACATCTAATTAAGGATCATAGAATTTGCTGCAGAGAAACTGCAGTGCATCTGTTCAATGAGACACAATCATGGAGAATGCTAAATGGCAAAATATAATGAAAATGTAAACCAATACACAAATGAGGCCATTAAATACATCAGTGTGAAACAAAGTGGTGATATTCAAGAGAAGAGCTTATGCATAGGGGCTGGTAGATAATACAAAGTGATATTGTTTAGTAAGGGCATTTTCTTATTATTTACTTGAGAATAGCAGGATTTCAGCTGCTGGGATTTCTTAATGGGAACTGCTATTTCCAAGTTAACATGAAAATACTTGATGTTTTGCTGACAATTGACAAAATAATTCTCATGACTTCTCACAATAAATGCTTAATTTGTTGCATTATTTTGTCAGTTCTTGTGCTAAAGTCTTTCCTCTTAAATATCAATTTTACCTTAACAAGCTGATTTCACCATTCTTACACTGCAGTCTTCACAGTGAAAGTCAGATTGGAATCATAACATTGAAAAAGCTAAAAATTATCTACATATTTGGATAAGACTCACAATAGTCAAGAACAAAACTGAACTCAACTGATAGAGCAGTGAACATTCCTACTTGGAATAGTTGTTAAAGCATGCCAGTCTGAAATATCTTTTAACCTCCAGTTTCAATAATAATTTTTTCTTTGTCTTCTCTTCCCATATTCATAGGCAAAAGGGGTTTATAGAGGCATGAATCAAGACTGCAAGAAAATAGTATCACTTTTGGCTGATTTCTACGTGCACTTATATTTGGAATATTAAGCTAACAAACAACATTACGTAAAGAAGAACTTCTCTTAAATTCATCATCTAGAATCATTTGCTCCTGAAATCTATGCTTATTCATCAAGAAAAAAATTATAGGAACCAAAAACAACTGAGCTAATGAGCTTGAGGGGCCTTTTGGTAAAGAAAACTGAAAAGAGATCACTCCACGTTTGACTTTTGGAAAATACAAAATTGAAAAGACCTTTAGTCCTACTGCTATAAAGAAACTTTTTGGTTTTTTTAAACCGATACAGAACCTTACATTAAATTAGGTATTAGAAAACACTTAGTCAGATGTACAAGCAGCTTGGTGACTGAATGCCTTTATGCACAGTCATTACACAACACAAATATCCTCAATTATTACACTAATGGAAATACAGCTCCTAAGCTGGAAAAGGATCTGAGTTGATTAAACTGTTTTTCCCCATAATCTGTCAATCTAAATAAGACAGTGATTAGACTGCCACCAACTCATGCAAGTCATTTGGATGGACATGTTATTCCCAGTTGTGCTTTCTGTGAAATAAAACCAGATATGTTAAAATGGTGGGCAAATTTCTCTTTCCTTTCACAGTGAGAATTACATTGAACAGTTTGGCCTGTAACACACACTTCAGCTAGTGCCTTTTCACTCTTCAGAGAACAATGGTATGAATGATCTGTACACCTGCAAGAAATTCAGAAGCACACCTGATCCTCCCCAGTGTCTCCATTTTCTTCTATCCTTCCCACCTGCTGCAATATAGTTTTCCTTTTGAAGACTGCTGCTATTCCTCAAATTCTGAAACAACTCATTAGCTACGTATCCTTTTAGTTAAATGTCCTTGAGGAAAAAAAATATCCAGAAGATCATTTCAGAAAACAGTGGAAAGCTCCTGATGATGTGAATTGGGGATTTAAGATGAACAAAGTAACTGATTTTCTTCTGAATGAGTTGTTTTGTCTTTGCAGTAATTAAAAAAGGGATTTCAAGGCTTTGGACACAAAGTGGAATGAGTGATAATATCTTAGCTTTCAGGAATGTATCTACTGACTCACACTGATAAATCAGCCAGTAGAAGGTGGAGAGAAATCCTGAAGTGTTTGCAAATTGTGGTCAACAGCTTTCCATTTACTTGCTGAAGCCATGTCAGATCTCATAGAGATTTTATTTCGTAGTCCAGCTAAGGCAGGCAAGTGCCTGACATTAAGGATTTCCTGGCCTTATTGGAAAATGGTGCAAAAGTGTTATGTGTAGTGCCAGAGTCTCCAGTAGCCAGAATTCTCTGACTTCGTTCAGCGATCAGATCATTGCTGAATATTTTGAAATACTTACAGTAAAAGACAGGAGACTGACTTATTTGTCATGTGGCAAGGAGAAATTTAGACAGTTTTGAAGTTAAGAAGATTCTGTCTTGAACTATTTGTTTTTCCACAGAAAACATTGTCTAAAAAAATAGAATATACCTTGAAGACAAATCATAAATAATAGTCTGTGAACAAGCCCCCTTTCCAGACATAAAAAAAGCCTCTGGGAAATGCTTCCCTGGATGAAATACCTCAAGAGGGCTCTAGGAAATAGTGAAGACTGCCCATTTATTTAAAATACCAATAAGTGATTTTACGTCTAGAAAATATTTTATTTTTAAACCAAATCCTTGATCAATCAGTACTGGTTTTTGTACCTTTAAGCAGATTTTATGATCCAAAGAGATACACAAGTCATGTAACTTGTCGTGTAGTAGCTTTCAAAGCAGATCCCAAAGACCTGTCTTAATTTAGATGTACTCATTTTGGAAAATATGTTGTCTCACAGATAATGGCTTAGCGGCATGCATTTTGCTTCAAATGGGAAAATGAACTTAGTTCATGTTTAAAATGTATTTTGCTTAGCAAGGCAGTCTTCTTTTCTAGTGTAAGGAAGTCTTCTTGATGCAAAAAAATCCATTTGTTGTATTTAAATAACATATATGCACTCCAGCTTTTGCATTTCTAGCAAAAAAAGAAATCTAGAAATCCTAGGGAAAAGCAAAAGCATTTCAAAAGCAAAACACTTTCTAACTGAAATAGATAAAAGTTCACTAAATATTGACGTGGAGAATACCTGTTATTAGGTCCTACTCTCAATCCTTCTTTCAGTACTGTAGACAGAGAGAAATAATGTTTCAATTGTCCTCTGTTATCAAATCTACTACAACAATGCTAAGTATATTCTGCACTGAGTCTTATCAGAGCTCTCTGAGAGCAGTTCCTGGAGAGCCCTGAGATTCAACTGAATCTCCTGGTTAGAAATCCATATATAATTTTGAGGTCTGCCTTAGAGAATGATGGTCACAAACTTACTACTGCATGCAGATGGATCAAGCATTTTTGGCTGTTGCTACATCCTTGGGAAACCAGGAGTAGTTCTGAGAGAGCCCCTAGATATTTTGGCAGTAAGTGTGTTTGTAATCACAGAACCACAGAATAGCTGGGGTTGCATCTGGAGATCATGTAGTTCAAAACCTCCTGCTCAAACAGGTTCACCCTGAGCAGGTTGCGTAGGATCTAGTCCATATGGACTTTGATTATCTCCAGAGGAGACTCCACAATCTCTCTGAGCAGCCTGTTCTAGCACTCTGTACCTGTCAAAGTGAAGACACTTTTCCTCATATTCCGACACAACTTTTGAGTTTGTGCCCATTGCCCTTGTCCTGCCACTAGGCACCACTGAAAAGAGTCTGGCCCCATCTTCTTGACACCTGTCCTTAAGACATTTGTACGCATTGCTAAGATCCCCTCTCAGTTGTCTCTTCTTCAGGCTAAATAGGCCCCGCTCTACCTGCATATAAGAGGTGCTTTGGTTCCTTCATCATCCTCACAGTCCTCCACTAGACTCTCTCTCAGATTCAGAGGAATCCAGATGCTTTTTATTTCAGACTTTGGCCTTTTTTATTATTTTGTTTTTTCATTGTAGTCAGCTGAAGACTGCCAGCTCAGGGTACTTCTATCAGCTTAGGAGAAACAACTCTCTGAAGAAACAACTGATATCCCAAACATTTTAGCAACTGTAAATTAGTGTCTTCTACACAATTCAAGCATCTGAATACCATGACACCTTGAATTTAAGTGTCCTGCATGCACTGTGTTTAACTATAATTCCTGTGAGCATTTAAGGTTTCATGCCACTTCTTCTTCAGACAGGTAATTTCCAGTCTTGACACATTATCTTTTTTGTTGCTGGTGTGGTTTCTTGTGGTGGCATGGCAGGCCGCAACCTTCCTGAGAGCACCGCAGGGCATTCCTAGGGAGAGTGGGAGAACCACTTTCCCGCAGCCTTTCGGCAGCCCGAGCTATCTCAGTTAATTGTCAGCTCACAACAACGTGGTGGCGGTAAAGGAGGCGAGAAGGCTCTCTTGCATGGAGATTGCATGCTAACTTTATCCATGCTAACTCCCCAAGGTCTAGGACCAGCACATGTGCCAGCCCCCAAAGGCAGAGGGCCAGCACATGGCCTGGTGCCCAGGGCAGAGAGAAGCTGATGCCTCACTGATCCCCAAAGCAGAGAGAGTGGGAACACGTGGTTCGGAGCCCCTTATCCGGGGCAGAGGGGGCGTGGAGAGAGCACATGGCAGGGCATAGGGGCGGTACAGGGCAGAGTTGGGGTAACAGAGCCAATAGGGAGAACCTGAGGGAGTGGTTTGGACTAGAGCTGGCAAAAGGGGGAAGCCCTTTGGAAAGGGCAGGCAGGGATATGGAATAGGGGTACATCACATTTTTTAACTTATAAGTGTTGGGTTTCGGCTTTTGGTGGTGGTGATGGTGGTTCCTTTTTTCATTTTTTAATATGTTATCAGCAATACCTCTTCTCATTTCTGTGTTGATTTTCAGTTCCAAGAACTTGTGTAGCTCATTTGAAATATTGAAAGTGCTCGATTTTCTGAAAGCTGGTGGTCCAAACAAGGAAAGATTTCAATGGATCAACATGTGCATGAAGCTGTAGTGGGCAAGGTTTATGGAAATATTATTCTTGAATTACGTAACCTGTCTCTGTTTCAGGACCTTCACTTATATTCCTGCATAATCTTCCTTTGCTCCATGGCATGCTGAGTCAATTGATTTTACAATTTCTGAGCACAGAGAAAAGTATAAAATTGAAGTAGCAATTTCATTGCTAGCTGAAATGGAGAAGTACTAGTTTTACTGGAAAGGGAAAAAGCTGCAAGAGGGTGGAAGTCACTGAGGTTACTTCATTAAACATGAGAATGAAGGATTATTGTTTTCAAAATACTTCCATTTAATGTTTTCTGCACATACTGAGAACAGAAATATGAAACAAGGTGGATAATGTTCCATCATTACTGATGGAACAGTACATACTGGCTATGAGCTGACCTGAGTACTTGTTTAGGGGTACTTGATAAAATGGACTGAATTGAAGATGGAAATGCCTAGAAGAAGGTAGAGTAAGGGTAATATTTTGAAAGTTAGTTCAACCTTTGCTTTCATTGACTGTTGGCATCTATTGTAGCTTTTCTATGGGCAGAGCAGCATCTGTTAATATAGCTCCCAAGAAAAGATTTTATCATTGTTTTATTTATGTTTATGAAGTTTTGTACATATTAAACTCTAAAACAGGAAATGTACAAAAGCATAGGACTGTTATTGGATTGGTGTATACCACCAGGGAACTGGAATGGGTAAAGTGCTTAAAAACACGTTGAGGAGACCTTGCTTGAAGAGATGTATGTAAATTGGACAGTATGTGCAGAGAAATCTGTGTTATGAATCTGAATAGGTAGATCACTCGTGATTTATAGGCTGAACATTAGGGACAATATGCTTTCCTCTCATATGGAAATAATGGTTTCTCTGTAGTTCTTCAGAAGAAGAAACAAAATATGTTTCTGGGCCTGTTTACAGGAAGGAGATGCTGCAGAGCATAGATGATGGAGTTGGAGGGTTTTGCAAACAAACACTGGCCTCTTGTAGCTCCATCTTTACTCAACCTTATCTTACTGTATCATCACTGTTCAGATGCATCAATTTCTGATATCTCTCATGTTTTTATTCTCCTGACAGTTTCCATGATGTATCTGATTTACAGCTCTCTTCTGCTGAAAAGCTTCCAAAAAAATTAGCCTTATTTTGACTGCAATACATAAAAGGAAAGTTACTCTTGTGCAAACTTACAACCCAGTGAAAAAGCCCGTAGTTTATAATCATCCCCACAAGTTTATCTTCACCTGTTTACTGATTTCTCAGATTAGACAGGGCTCATCCTTCTGGCATCCTTGTGGATTTAATATCCCTCTTATACTTTGTTTTTATCTGCCATCCCCCTGTCTCTAGCAGGCATTCACCATGTCTTTTTCATAAAGCACCATCTCTGTGTGTCCATCAGCTTCTCTCCAGGCTTCACTTTGCATATCTCAATGTGTGCAGTAGGCTCAATCAAAATATGTTGGATTGCTGGATATACAAGCTGAAAATCTTACAAAAAAGGACTTTCTGATCAGTCACAGCATTGCTGATTAAAACAGAGCGTCAGGGGGATAAATTTATCTAGATACCAACCTGGCAACACCTTCAGGTTTCAAGTGATTTAACAATCTACCTCTGAAGAAGATGCAACAGGGAAATCAATTCAGTTAAAGATTTTTTTTGACAAGCAAGGGAATGCTTATATTTTAAACAACCAAAAAAAAAAAATCTAAATACTTGCTATTAGTAGTGAATTCGCAGCTGTATTAAGAATTTTTCATTAAAGATACCTCAAGTGACAGATGAAAAAATGCTGATCAATCATTCAAGCAATTCTTCTTCCCAGTAGACCCTAAAAAATGTTGTCATGAATCAATCAATTCTTTTCCATCTTACCTTTGAAGATGATGTCTGAAATGTAAGAAAAGTGGGTTATAGACCTTAGGTTAGATTGGAATGATACTAATTGAAGCTCATTATGGTCTAATATAAATGCTAATCTTATAAATATTAAAGAATCAAATCTATCTTAATGTATTACTCAGTACCTATATTACCTTCAAAAAAGTCAGCTTCATATCAACAGAGTGGAAACTCTAGTTGTCAAAGTTGTAGAGGAACTTTTAGAAATGAGCTGTCAATATCCATAATTAAAAACCTCTGGTCAGGCACAAGGAGAACCCGTTGACAAAAATGGTTTGGTTTTCACATTAAGACACACTTATTATCCTGTCTGCACTTTATTCTTAGAAGATTTCTGGGGATCTGTTTGCTTGATAGGAAAAATGCCATTGTTTTTTACAAAAATTGCCTTTTGAAAAGCTGACCGTATCATACTTATGCTATTCTTTATAAGAAACAACATTTTTGGCACACCTTGCAAATTACTGATGCCTTGCCATAAAATTACATTATATGTAGATGGATACTGACCTGTATTTTTATCTATTTTTGTCTAATCCTGTACAATCTTGTTAGGTGCCTAGAAAGTCTGGTCAGACTTCTATGCTGTGTGCTACATGATGGTAAAAAAATAACTTTGTCTCTATTTTTCCTTCCCTCTTCTTAAAATCTTCCTGTTCTTCCCCACAAAATGTAGAAATGCTTGCATGGGTAAGCTCAATTCACTGTCATTGGAACTCAGTTGGGGGAAAAAAATCCAAAGATTATGTTCTTCTCTCCTTCAAGCATGTTCCTTCTGTAAAACCAGAGAAAATTATTTTCCTGATAGAAAGAAAGGGAGCATGTGAGTTAGGGGATAAGAGGCTGATCAAGCTGAGCATGTAGGATTTACTTATGGGAAAAGTGGGGGGGGAGATGGAGTGTTTGGAGGAGGGAGAAGAGAGCATTGTGCTCTAATTGTAAAATTGAAGTAATTAGTTGGAAGAACAGAGTCTTGGGCTCTCAGCCCCAAACCAGAATAACTATTTAACATCTGTGCACCAGTATTCTGCTAAACAAAGCATAGAAATTCTGTTGAAATGCATATGTAGCCCCAAATGTTGTCTTTTCTGAGTACTTCTCAAAATTATACTTTCTCCTCTTCTTATTATTTTCTTTTTGTGCTATCCCAGAAATACCTTTTCCACAAGATATAAATTGATGTTTCAGACTGCATTATACATGCAGAATTTTAACCTGATCACAGGTTCTTCAAATTTGTTATTCAAATTTGGTTGGAAACTTCTTTGTCTCTGTGCACAATGAGTGAGCAATTTGAGAGTATTCAATAGTGACTTGATATTCAAGCATGTTGCTAATATTGGGAAAATGTTACCTAAGTTAAAAAGACAAAAAAAAGAAAAATAAAATAAAAAGGAAAAGGGGAAAGGAGAAAGGAAAAGAAGAAAGGAAGGGGAGGCAGAGGTGGAGGAGGAACAGAAAAAATGAAAAAGGAAAAGAAAAAGAAAAAGGAAAAGAGAAAGAAAAAGGAAAAGAGAAAGAAAAAGGAAAAGAGAAAGAAAAAGGAAAAGGAAAAGGAAAAGGAAAAGGAAAAGGAAAAGGAAAAGGAAAAGGAAAAGGAAAAGGAAAAGAAAAAGAAAAAGAAAAAGAAAAAGAAAAAGAAAAAAAAGAGAAAAAGAGAAAAAGAAAAAGCTAAGGGAAATAACAAACTTCTCTACCTAAAGGAGGAAAAAAGTGGGTAGTTTACTCCTCACTTTAACACTGGTTGCAATCAGTAATTCAAAGAATGATAAAAGAAAATCTATTGCAGACTCTTGAAGATATTTTTGTCTTTTCTTTTTGTCTCTACTTGTCAAAAACCTTTGTCAATTTGGGAATTTTTTTTCTGTCTTATAATTGGATATAAGCTTTTAGCTCTCAATGTTTACAACAAAAAGGCTGGATATTGAGATGATAAACTCAAGCATTTGGAAAAATTACCCATGTCATCTGTTAATACTCCTTATACCCATGCTAGTCATAATACTTATTCACAATGGTATAATACTAATTCTTGGCTTCATTGACATGGTTTTTTTACTAGTGATAGTGTTGAAGTCCTTGGGTTACACCACTGAATCAGCGAAATAATAAATTAATTAAATTTGTTGCTTTGTATGTAAGAAATATGGTTCTTTTGCATTGCATTTGACAGGTATTTTCCGGCTTGAGAAGTGGGGTCCAGAACTTCTGAGTTCAGGCACTTCACTGGTTTCTCCTCTCGCCACCTCATGGTCCCCTCTACTCCTCATCTCTCTTCCTCTCACCCCCCGCAGTTTGCAGCCCCTCACAATGATGGACATATTTCTTTGGCAAAATACACGCTCTCCGTGTTGAGAAGCTGCCTTATTCTCTGGTGGCCTGAAATCACTGCTCAGTGGTGTGGTCTGTGGCAAGCACAAGTCAGGGGAGTGTCTTAATCCAAATTTAGGAAATAGCCTGCCTTCTGCTGTACACCAAGATGGGGAACCACTTATCACCATACCGACAGATTTTCCTGCTGTAGTTACAGGAGACTTTGTTTGCATCTTCTTATCCCTATTTCATTAAAAAGAGGAGAAAAGAGGGAAGAAGGGAAGGGAAGGGGAAGGGGAAGG
>VXAZ01008972.1:0-61623 GCA_013399875.1 Gymnorhina tibicen | reverse complement strand
AGGCAAGGGGAAGGGGAAGGGGAAGGGGAAGGGGAGGGGCTATTCGGTTATCATGTGCAAAAAAAAAGGTAAAACTCTGGGTGCACAAAATAAATATTTTTAGTCAAATATTAAAATAAGCTATAATATTTTCTAGGGGTTTCTTCTATAGAATACATTATAATTAAAATATATATGTTCATACCGTATCTGGCTGTTTATAGAGGAGTTTTTCTCACAGTAGGTGGGAAGTTCGGAGAGTAAGAAGTGAAAGCATTTTTCTAAGGGAAAGAATTGTCTTGTCAAAGCTTTTAGCAAAGTGAAGAAAATGGAAGGAAAAGAGCCTGAGAGATAGCTGTTTAACTTCTGCAAGAGTCTGAAAAAGAGAAAATGGCTCTAAGGGTGTATTTTTTCCTTCTTTTCTTTCTTTATTTTTGCAAAATAAATTGAATGTACCTCCTTCAGCCGTATTCATGGCATAAACTACTATGTAGTATGTTCAATCTGAGCCCTCAAAGAATTTAACAGAACACACTACTACTGTGTTTTGGTTTTTTTCTGAGTGCCCAACAGACTAGAGGATCTGCACACAGCTTCACTTATGAAACTTAAATAGTTTATCAACAAAAAAAAACCTTTATTGATTTCAATATTTATATATTGTTTTCAGATATATTGTTTTCTGATGTTTGTATGAAGTAAGTGAACTTCTTGGGAAACCCTGAAGAAATTTGTATTTTAGATATTAACTAAATTGATATCTTAAATACTTAAGAACTCATTTGGCTAGTAATTTCCCTCTTAAAGTAAGACTGCTACAAGGCAGGAGAGCACTTGATGAATTACTATTTGTTGTGAAGTGATTTAATAAATGTTTAAATAATTCACTACTACTGTCAGTACATTTTCATAAGAAGTGGTAGCCTGGAAGATTTTCATGTCCTCTACCTTAAAAACCAGAGCCCAAATCCCCTTTTCTTCTTCAGGTATACAGCGCTGTGTGATCTTTTATCTAAGACCCAAAATTTCCATTTTGATTTGGCAGTGGGCAAAAATTGCAGCATGTTCAAAGTCAACTATCACGAAACCCATACAATGCATACATCAGATCCTCAAAGCCAGTGATTGTGCTACAGGTCTACAACTATTCTGTAGTATTTACTCGGATATATAAGCAGCCCTGGGCAATAAAACATTTACTTGGGTAAATGCACAGTAACCTTATTTCTGCAACAGCATGTCTCTTTATGATTGAGTTCTAAAGTGCCACAAAACTTGTTGATAGAAGTTTTAGCAGTAAGAAAATTTCTTCCTTTTAGGTTTACCATTAAGTCACAGCTTAATGATCTAGGTCTAGGGGTCTAAATGTGTAGTTATTTCTACCTTGTTCATCCATCTTGTCACTTTCTAATGTAAAAAAATTTTCAACAGAGGACAAGGGCTTAAATTATTCTCTAAAATGAGAGGGAGATAGTAGTTAAACTTTAACACCTTTAAGTGAAGTTAACATGTTTAAGCTCTGTACTATGACAAAATACAATTAAGGCTGAGAAATACTAAAAAAAAATCCTAAACAACTTTTAAAAGAATTGAGAGAGATCAAAACCAGAGCTGTTTTTTGGGGTCAGCCAGACTGAGATGCTTACTATCTGTTTTTTCTGTGGTGTTTAGACTGTGTTCCAGGCACATCTCCTCTCCACCACAATGGCAGCTCCTATCCAGACACTCTGTCTTCTGCCTCAAAATTGTTTTTCTTCCTGGCGACAGATCTTAGCAGAGCTAACTCTGCTGGCATGGCCTTACTTAACTTCTCTGCCTCCGCATTTTTACTCTTAAAGCAGTCATGGCCACATGTCAGGCTGATGGCGCAGAGTATGCCTGGCTGGCCTCCCTCCCGGTTCCCTACTGCTCCAGAACTCATGTTTGTTCCCTCACCAGCCTCCTCTCTACCACAAGCTGGCCTGTTCACAGCCCATGAACACGCTGAACAACCCCTTGTTTGAACAATATGGTCTTCTCAGAATTGGCCTCCCCGGGGTTGCAAACACTAAAAAAGGAGTAGGTGATTGTGCTGTTATCTGTATTAGCTTTAGCTCTGCTTGCCATTACACCTTATCTCTTTCCCTCCCTTTTTTCCTCCCTATCTCCCCCCATGCCTCTATCTCTGTCCCTTTGTCTCTCTTATTCATTTCCTTCCTCAAGTGGGAGTCTGATCATGAGTTTTCTTTCCAGTTGGTCACTCTATCGCACACGAGAGAGATCTCATCTGTGATTTGTTGGTCTGAGTACCTGAAACACAAGATTTGGGTAGTAGGGATCTTTAGGTTCTTCTTTCTCCTGCTAGGGGAAAAACTGTTGTTGGAACTGTTTGCTTGGAAATGGATTTTGAAATGTCTGGTGGCTCTTCATTGCATATTCACAGGCATAGGTTTAAGAATATTTCCAAAGCTGTAAGCTGTGCCTAGAAGCCTAGGCTTTAGGTGGCCAGATATTTGCAGTTTAAAACATGATTTCAGCAGACAGTTTTATAGGTATTACTCTTATGTTCAAATGCATTGTGTTGGGAGCAATAGGAAGTGTGGAGTTGTAAATTTTAAGGAGAAATAATATTCACATCAAATTTTAACTCACCCTATGGTGGGTTTATTTGTAAACAGGGCAAAATTAATCATCCTCCCCTTCTTTAAATCTTACTCTATTTTATTATTCCTCTTCTATATATTTTTTTATGAAGAATGAGTGGCTTCATTTGAGGTACTAAAAACTTGTATTGAATCATGAAAAGAAAAGAATTCATCATTGCTTGCCAGGATATATTGTTGCCGGGAAACGAATCACTTGCAAATATTTGACAGTCAGCACATATGAGATGCTAATTTTTTTCAGACCATTTCAGAATTCTGTTTCTCCTAGAAGAGAACATGTATCTGTTCACTCCTTTTTTTCTCTTGTGCTGGGGATGAGAGCTGAAGTTTCTTGCTTTCCCTCAGAGGAAATAATAGAATGAGGTTGGGGAACAGTATTAGGTTACAGTTGCAAGTGAAAGCAGGCTGGGGCAGACTGTGATGGATTAAAAACAAGTGAGAATGAGTGAAAAACAGAAAGGACCAGAATGGGAACAGAAGGAGAAGTAAAGAAATATCCTCAGCAATCTGAAGAGAGTTAGAGCTAGAAAACACACATTCAACAATTTCCAGACCCCTAACAGTCTTTTTATTTTAAAATTTCAAATCAGATATTATGACAATCAGTCACTTCATAATGGTGGTAAGTGCTATTTTGTTTTACCCTCAATCAAAGGCACTATGACTCAAAGCATCAGAGCTGAGTAATAAGTTTAATCTTCTTAATGTTGCCCTGAACTTTAGTAAGACCTATGAAATTATCAGATCATGAGTGGGTTATCATGTTCTTTTTTGTGAACCTCAGTATGTGCTTGCATTTATCAGCTTTGCAATACCTGTTTTATTAACATTTTTATATATAATATTGCCCTAAGAATTTTACATATGAATCACACATACACAATAAAAAGCTTTTCTTGGTATTCCTTCAGGTTATACACACACACAAAAAAGCTTTCCTTGAGAGTAAGGTGTCCAGGCTTTTTGCAATATGCATGCAAAAGAAAGCTAAAGAAATCCAAAGAAAACCTTTGATGGTGAAATCAGTACCAGACAAGAAGGTGATTTCATGATTTCTGAAGTTTCATTAATGTTCGTGTGTCAACTGGCACATATTTCTTAGTTGCAGATAACTCTAATGGGAAAAAATTTATTTTGAATGGATATGGATACAGAGGTTTGAAACACATTTAATTTGGGGACTAAGCAAAATCATTAGGAGAGAAAAAGAACATTCCTGATCTGGGATATTTTTCAGATGAACTAAACTGGATTTGCAAATCACATGATATCCAGTAATGTGTCTATTTAAGCAAGAATACAGCAAGAAAAAGTGCTCTTTGTTCTAAAGATTAAGAAATGTATTTTGCTTTTCATAGGTCATGACTGTCATGATCTATTTCCTGATGTAAACACCCTTTTTTTCCTCTACATTAATAGTGAGATAAGCCAGCATGCTATGTTGGCAATTAGAACCGGAAATCACAGTACCACTTATTCTCAGTTTTATGTGAATGTTCATTTTCTCTCTTGACATTTCTTCTATTTAATTATTTTCACAAATTCTGAAATTGAAATTCAAAGCAAAAAAATATTAGTACACAAGTCAGTTAGAAGCGCAAGAATTTCAGAACTTTTGGCCAGTTCTCATAGTAATCTCTACTGAGACAACACATGGATGGCAAAGATCAGATATGCCTTATGTTTAATCCACTGAAAGTCTACTGTCATTTTTTGTCATATATACCGATTGTCTTCAAAGAATAAAAAATTGAAAAAGATTTGTTGAGTAATAGGAGTACTTTTTTTTCAATTTTCAAAGTTGTTCTTATTTTTATGATTTTATGGCTAATCAAGAGAGGTCAGAGAATTATTTAAGAAGAGAGGTATTTTTGGTTTGTATAACTTCAGACAGCTTGTAAGTATCATTTTGTCAATAATGACAGAAATTGTTGACCTACTTGTGGCAGAGGGAAGACTATATGGTAAAGCTTAATGTTTATTTTTTTTTTGGTTGACCTTATGTACTCTATCTACTAAATTCAAAAGTCTTTCTTAAACAAGGGTTTTGGAAATATACCCTATGTTATATAATCTTAGGAAACTGTAATATATTTCTTATTTATGGTTTATCATGAACTCTTCATATGAGAAGTAGAATTGATTTGGACAAAAGACCACTCTTTTGGAAATATGGAAGCACAAAAAGAGCATTTAGAGAATAAAAATTACTAAGGAAGGTGACCCGTGGTTTTTTTATCTTTTATGAGATGAGATCCTTCTGAGTACTGGAAAGGAGAATATGACCTAGAAATTGATTACAAAATGATAGATAAATTTTAGGATTTGTTACAGTATTGACAAGACATAATATATATTTGAGAATTATCTACAAATGTCTCTAAAGCCTGTAAGAAAGATAGAGATAAACCTTTCAGCAGGACCTGTTGTGACAGTATAAGATGTAATGGTTTTAAACTGAAGGAGGGTTGACTTAGATAAGATAGGAAGAAATATTTTACAATGAAGATGGTAAAACACTGACACAGTGGTGGTAGATGCCCCATCACTGGAAATATTCAAGGCTGGGTTGGATGGGGCTCTGAGCAACCTGATCTAGTGGAAGGTGTCCCTGCTTATTGCAGAAGGGGTTGGACTTAGATGATCTTGAAAAGGTCTCTTTCAATGTGAACTGTTCTACTATTTTAGGATTCTATAAAGCAAAGGTTACCGAGACCTCCCTCTGCAGAACCAGCACCTTTCCTTGCTCTTGTTAGGTCTGAAGATAATGGGGAGATACAGAATTCCATAGATGGGACATGTCTTGTATGAATTGCTGCGTACCTCACGGCTTATTGCCATGATGTGAAATTCCAAGTCCATTCCCTCTTCCAGCTGCCAAGTAGATTAGGACTCCACAGTATGGCATAATCAACTTCTGAGCTGTGTAGTGTGTACTTCACACTACTGGTCCTATGGGGACAAGGAAAAGAAGAAAAAAAGGCAGCAATCATCCCTTCTTTTTAATCTTACCATTCCCTACTCAAATGGTGACTCCTCCTGTACACTTTTGCTTTCCCCTGCTTGTCATGCATGGCAAAACCTTCAGGTAGAATAAAGGTTGCCTTTACTCTGCTGAGGCCTTTCTCTGGTCAAGTCCAGCTCTGTGTTTAAGAGTTTGACCTGGTGTCTCTGCAGGGAATGCTACACATGTAGGGTGAATGAACCTATGAACTATCAAGAGTCTGGCTCATACAAGCTGTGTGAAAGTGAACAATATTTGTAGAAAAAGCCTATGAAAGTCAGTAAGCATGAATGTCTATGCTCTACAGTGCTGAGCTCACATATTTCTCATTTTTCTATTGCCATTGTTGACTAAAATATTTAATGTACTGTAACAGCATATGTGATAAAAAAGTGTACAAAAATTAATTGTGGTGTTAACAAAGGAATTTCTAGAGAAAGCTTGCGACAACAGCAAAAACTCTACGTGTTGTTTCAAAGTGAAGCTTTCCCATGTAGTTTTAAATTTCAGATGTAAGTGTTTTACAGTTAAATTTTGCTTTATCAAAACAAAGGCCCTTATCCCTACTTTTCATTGACTTTCCTTTACAGGTACTTTGGAATTACATCTCTTCTTCAAAAAAGAAACTATGTGTAGAGGTGAACGCACAGACCTGTGCATTCAGCAATTTCTTCTTTTTTTCCAGTTTTATTTTGTATGTTTTGTTTTGTTTTATTTTATTTTTTTTTATTTTTGTTTTATTTTGTTCTATTTTCTTAAATAGAGCAAGAAATGGATTATTTTAGTACATCCTTAGAATTACACTTTGTCAGGAAGTTATTAATTCTTTCAAAAATGTTTTGCTATTTCTAGACTGTCCTATGACTTTTGACATTAGATCCAAGCCCCTCATCATGTTCCAAGGGAAAAAAGAGGAGGGTCTGCCAAAGACATTTCAACCAATTCTACCAATGACATAATCATAATCTCACTGGGTAATGGAGGTTTGGAGAAGTGTCAGGACTCCCATAAGTGAGGTCAGCAATGATGAAGTGTGGAGCTCGATAGAGGAGCTTTATAAAAGCTGTTGCGTCTTATTATATGATTCCTACCATGTTCTGCCCTGCCTCATGTCTTCCTAGAATAGCCAGGTGATTAGGGCACTAACCCCTGGTGTTGAAACCCAAAATTCAATGAATACTTAATACAATTTATACAAAATAGATCTGCTCTAATAGTTGAGATTGAAAACGTTCCATCAAGAGTAATGGATAGCCTTGAGGGCTTACTGGGAAAAGGCTGAAGCTGAAATCTTAGTTCTAACTCCAGGGGAACAGAGCCTGAACATGGGTGTTCTCCCTGTAGGACATGCCCCTTTTGCTGTGCCTCTCGTTATTCTGATATGTATAATATAGCCTTCCTAGAACAAGAAGTCCATGCTTGCTGCAACACGTGTTCTCTCCTGCATGTTTTGCTGTGAATGAATTGCCATTTTTCCAATGAAAGGTTACAAATGGAAAACTTGGACATGTTAAACTGGAAGAATACTCAGAATGAGAAAAATGCCATCATTAGACAACTGAAGGGAAGACATCATATTCTTCTATCCTCTGTGTTTCCTACCATTTCAATACTTGTATAATGATGCAGCTGACTACCTGCTAACAACAAGGTAAATTGACATTGCCTGTCTCAAGATATACTTCTTGATGTGGTCCTTTTTTTTAAAGTAACCTTGTACATTCTCTAAGTTTTTTTTCCTCTGACTTTGGGAATTTTTGTTCCCCTCTCTGAGGTGATCCATTTTTACATCTCAGTTTCATTTCCTGCATTTTCTCTGATTTTATGCCCTTCATTAGTTGCATGTCTTCTTGCTTTCCATCAGGAGTGTTACTCCCTTTCAAACACAAGTCCCTTCTTTTTACAAGGAATCTCATTTTTAATGTGTAATTAGTGAGACTTCTGATGTTTATCTTTTTACTCCTGGTTATAAAGGAGCTCAGAAAGGAAAACAATTCCAAAAAAAAAAGGTGTACTGGTAAAGGCTGGGACACTCAAACTTTGTTCAACAATGTTCTAAAGTGCAGGGGACATTTTTTATGACTTCATGAAATGGAATTCCTACCATCTTGAAATCTGCAGTTCATTGGGCTCCTTGTTTTGTGAAGTTCTTTGCAGAAAGATTTTAAGTCATGCTGATAGCCTGAGAGTAGTTGCTTTAGGGGAGCATCAGCTCTATTTAACTCATGTACTTTTGATACTTCCCACGTGCTACTGGTGAAGGGCAGAAATAGATAATCATTTTCACAGACATACTGGAAAACACTGTGGGAGCATCTTTGTATATTTTAACAGCCCAAATTTCATTATTAATGCTGAGAATTCTGTCACTTCTGCTATGAAATTTTATGTGGATCATGTTTTTGCCATGATTGACAGAAGATTCTTGCCTGAAACCAGCTGTTTGCTTACTGTGCACCATAGAAAAAGCATCTGAGATGGGCCTTGGCTATCACATTTTCATTTGATGTGCACTCACATATACATGTGCACATTACACAAAGAACAGAAGAGCTCACAGCAGCCCCAAAACGGCATCTGTTCTTTATAGTGAGATAAAGAAACTGCAGAAGGTTTGTTGAAACTTGCTGATGCTTGTTGTCACTTAGCAGGAAGTGTTTAGGAGTTTGTGAAGAACAAAATTGCAATTTGTCAAATGTTGCAAACCTCCAAGTGATCACATATTATTTGATTACACTGTTGCTATAAATAGGATTTCACTTTGGAGGATTACAAAGCGACCAACTTTCTGTTCAGTAAAATATTAGAATTTTAACCTTAATATTTTTTCCTTTATATTTTTCCCTGTGTATTTTTTCAGAATATAAAGGGTGAAGCTGACATTGAGAGTATCCTACAGTATACTTTTGCCAGCACACATTAACATGTGAAATCCAGACATTATTTAGCCTTCTGTAGGATGACATGACAAACCTTGCACTATGATGAGATGATTTTCACATACGGTGTTAGAGTTTTCCATACTGGCTAGTAGTACCTCACCTTCTAGTTCCCCCTGAAGTGATGAAAAATATCAAAATCTAAAGCTTGTATCTAAGGTCATTTGGTTCAACAGGAATAATTTACATTTTTGGAATCTTTTTCCATTTGGGCCAATATAATCATCCATGAAAATCTCAATATGTCATCTTCACCTGTGGCTGGTGACACGGAATAAGACAAATATTTCTCTTATGGCTACAGCTGCCAATAAGGAATGTCTGTGAGAGCTGGCAGGGCTTTTGACTTTGGAAAAAGCTCATGTGTCTCCAAGTACATTTAGGAAGGAAGCTCTGCAAATAAAGAATGAATGGTCATTACATATCTTTGGTAAAGATGTCTTCTATATATGCATAAACTAAGTTAATTCAGCTACTAAAGAGGATGTGAATCCCTTTAAGAGTAGAAAATGGAGACAAAAATATTTTCCAGAACTAAACACGTACATACAGGCTACACATACAATCACGAGTTGTGAGCTGGGTTTATAAGCATGATGGAAAGACAGTGTTGTACTGGACATCTGAACAAGAGATTATCTGTCAGGGATACCCTTATCTACTCCCCTGCCATTACTTGAGCTGTCAGAAAGGTCAAGATATAGCTAAAGTTGGAGGTGTGGCCACAAGGTACTCCTTATGAATGATTGCAGAGATCTGTCATTGAATAATGGATTACACCGCAGGTGAATTTTCAAGTGCTGGCAATTAAGTTAGACCACTTGAGCTGCTGATCAGGTGCAGACTCTTTTTCCTAACTGTTGCCTCAGGTTCTACAAATGGGAATACACACTAGTGAAGGCTTTTAACCTCTGGGCTGAGTGATAAGGCAGCTCACCAAGGCACGTGACCTGGAGAATGCCTTTTGCCAAGGCAGTGTGAATGGGAGGGCTTCAATTTTCTAAGTGCTTTTTCTAAAGCCATGTTTGGTTTCTCTGAGCCATTCACCATTGCCCATAACAGCCAGCTGTAATTCAGTTCTTTTACCTTAAAAATTAATGGGTTGGATGGAGGCAAAAATTGTCACTGCTTTACTGACTATCTGAGTCTACCTTCAATTGAGCCTTTGTCAGAAATGGAATAAAGGTAATCAAAAGGTTTTATTTTCTGGAGAATGGAAAACAGGCTTTCAGGACAAGACAAACTATTAGAAAACCTTCTTTTATCTCTTTGACTTCTCAGAGTTTTCAGGTGATTCTTCATTACAAAGACACTTTGGATCAAACATGTAAATTAAGTTCATCAGCATCTTACTCCAGTTTAGAAAATAGAAAGTAAGTTACTCAGTACCACTTTTGTTTCTTATTGACTGTAGAAATGGCTGTAGAAATAACTTTCCGGAGTAACTCAGGAAAAGCTGTGTAGAGCTGTTTGTGTAGAAAAAGTGTGTAGCTTTTTCTGCAGAAAAGCAATCATAGAGAGCTGGAGGGATAACACTGATGTGTACAAGACTTTCCTTTCTCCTTTCTTCTATGTGGTCTAGACAGGCTCAGGGAAGAGCCAAGAGAGACCATAGGGAGTAAAGAAGAAATGGGGTAACAAGATATACATGTGTCCTGGGATGATGTTATGAGGTTGCTTTATTCCTTAACCGTCTGTTTAATGCCCAAGGCTGCTGTATCTTTAAGATGGGCCCGGGGAGGCGAGGCCGGAGCCGCAGGACCCAGGTGCAGGTTGGTTCAACAGCTCGGTCCAGCGGCTCTGGCTCCAGTGGTCTGTGCCATGCTCTGGAGGGAGTGCACTGGGGGCGCTGCACTGCTTCTTGGTGGGTTTTTTTGGTCATGTTCCTGCTAGCTGGAAAAAAGGTTCTATTGGGTTTTTTTCCTTTCCCACCCCCTGGCCTCCCTGCCTTTCCTTCCCTTCTCTCTGGTCCCGGGAGCCTGCAGGGTGGCCCCGGCTGGTCTGAACCCCGGGGAGGGCCAAGCCATTGAGCGAGAGGATGCAGAGGTCGGCCAGCTTCGCCTGCTGTGAGGAGGAGGACCGGCGCTGGAGATCAACAGGTTCCTCTTCCATCTGCCGTGCTCCAGGCCGCTGCATGGATTCCCCTTCTCCTTCCCTTTCCCCTTCCCCTTCCCGGAGACTGGGGGGACCGGTTGCCAGCCTGTGTGATTTTTTTTCCTTCTCTGGGCATTTGTTGTATTTTGAGTTTTTTTCCTGTTCTACCCTGGTTTTTTGTTTTGTGTAAATAAACAGTTCGGTTTTTCTCCATTTTCACCTGCTGTCATCAATGTGCCTCATTGGCAGGGGAAAGGGGGGGACCCTTTCCCTGTGGAGGAGACTCTCATTCCTGAATGTTTCCTCCTGAAATCTTGTCTCCAAAACCAAGACAACATGATGTAAAAGATATAAAAAGGACTGGCAAAATAATAAGTACATTATTTATATATTATTTATTTAGATTTGTTTAAAATCTAAGTGTTTGTATTTTAAATTTCCTCTTAATGTCAGAAAATTTCCAAAGAAACACATTAAGTGGAAGCTGTAAATAATTGGAAAAATGGGAAACTATACATCTGCCTTGCACAGAAAAATAGGTGTAGGGCCAGTTTGGGCTTTAGTACCTCCCTAGTGTCAGACAGCAGTATATTCTCTAATATAATGAAGGAGTTTCCTGTCACTGTTAAAGAAAACCTTTTAAAGCTGCTATTTCAAGCTTGCTGGTTGTATTAAATTTTGGAACATGCTTTCCGAATACCAAAGGTTATTTTTGAAAATACACATTTTACTTACATTGCACTGGATAGTATGTTTGTACAGGGTTTCTATAGGGCATTAAGTTTTAATCTCGTTCTGTGACATGCTTTCTGGTGTCAGCATTTACCTTCTCCCAAGAAGCTGTTGAAGTTCATAACCAAAGTAAAAGCAGAAGTACGGTTGAACATTTTAAGTGCCTACAGAAAAAAACCGCTTTGCCTTCAGGCAAGGATATATGTCATTGAGTTTGAAAGTGTGATAAACAAAAAAGAAAAGGAAGGAAAATGAGTGCCCAGACCTGAGTCATGTCAACATAAACAATTTTTGACTAAATCCTGACTGGGCAACCCTCCCTCAAGGCAATGTAAACCAATTTAAAATCGCCATAAACTTGTCCCTCGTCGATGAGCTAAACCAAGATGAGACATATCATGAAAGTAAAGGAATTGGAGCAAAAAGTGAGCCAAGTCTGTATGATAGCAGGGATATTTTCAATTTAGAATTTATTTTCCTGTGAGTGTATACTGCTTGATCTGTTCCTGAAATTCAGACTGCCAAACTTTGCTTTACAGTTGAGATTGTGCCAAGGGAGCTAGACCAATAGCTATATGGAAGTTCAGGAAATTCACAAATTTTAATGTAATATGTATATTTGGTTTTTTTCTTCACAGTACTAGAAAATGACTTACTGCAGGACAAGTAAGGTGATGCAGTTGTAAGGATAGTGCAAAGGATATGTCTTAGAAAAGATATGCAAATGATCGCCCTTTTATTTCTTTCTGATCTCTCTGCTTAATGACTGAAGTACAATCAGTGGCTGTTGATAACCCAATTAGAAATAAGATGGATTCAGCATACAGTACTTGCATTTTGAGGTTGCTAGTCGTGTTATTTCACTCGTTATTCTTACTATTTCCATGTTGTTACATGCACTGTATGCAAGTTTTACATCTGTATTGGGACATGTTTGTAAAAATTGAGTGCACTTAAATATGTTCTATAAAGTTCTCATTGTTGTCAAGAATTACCGTACAGGTTTTGCAGGAAGTGCACTAACTCTATCCTAGAACATAAATTTTTTAAGTTAAAAGCAATTGAAATTGGAAGACTTGCATAGAAATACAGAAGTCTCAGACTGGGAGTAATTTTTGTTCCCGCTGTTGTTTATAAAATTCAAGTTTTGTCAGTTAATAATTGTTTTTTTTATAAATCTTGTAATTAAAAAACTGTGAAGATTATATTACAATGTGTTATGTGTTTATTTGTCACAAATGGTGCTATTTTGCCTTGAAGATTCAGTTAAAAACTTCAACTAATTAATATTAGAAAAAGATATCTGGATGATTCAGAAACTTGTTCCATGGCATAATGGTCAATTTTAAACTCTCATTTTAAAAAAGGAAATGAAGTACACCATAAAAATGGGACTAACGTCTCTTTACCTATAATACTTTAGAACAGTTTGATGGGTAAAAAAAAAAAAAAAATTAACAGGATTTTTTAAAATAAATGTTGAGACTAAGATTACATCCACGTGTGCAACTCCCATTAACCTCAGTTCTGTTGTGGACTGAGGGCAGGGCAGTGCCTAACCTCTTACTGTCACTGTGGAATGGTGGTGGTGTTAGGTGCTGGTTCAGTCAAGGGCCTTCCAGCATTTCCTGTGGAATTATACTTGGTCTACAAAACACACTTCACTGCAGGTTGGTGTACTGTCTACCTCCTGAGGAGTCATCACTATCACTTGAATGATCTGCTGATAATGGGGATGTATCTTTTATGTGTGTAATGGGTCTGAAAGAAACAGGTCTATGGAAATTATACCACGTCTGCAGAGAGCAGCAGGCACTCCATGGGAGTACCTGAATGCTCCCCAAGATCCTTGGGGGCTGTTATGCATGAAGAATATTAACAGTCTACATATGAGGAAGTCTGTTATAACTACCTTCAGTAACCAAAGAAAAATCAAAGATGCCAAATCTGAACCCCACCTCATCTAGACAATGGTAGGCACAATTCAAGCTTTTTTTTTCCACACTTGCTAAAGATTGGTTAATTTTGGCATAACATTACAGACCCTTGTTTGACTCTTATCAGCTCTGTTCATAGGCTTTTCTAGGCATATAGGAGAGCTGTGCACAGCACGGGTGAGCTAAGGACAGAGGAACAAACCTTAACGCTGAATTTCCTGGCTGCTCTTAAAGCACTAGTGTTGTTTTAACATCCTTTCCTGCTTCATGAGCCTGCAGCCACAGACAGACATATTTATATGTCTGTCTTTGATAAATTAAAATCCTAATAGGTGTGTGAACCCTTGCCAAAATAGTTACGAGCTGGTCAACATATATTGCTTGCACTTGGAAATGGTGCATTAGAGAACACCCGACTGTTTCACTGCTTTATAAATGGATTGATTTGGCATTTCTGCAATCATCTGCAGAGGGTAAGAAAGTAATAAATGGATAAAATTAAGCATAGATCATGTTTTAGAATCTTCTAGATGAAATTAGTTGATCCCTCAGCATGTTTATTCCTGTCATTATCTTTCTGATCTTTTGTGTCATTTTGGTTCGATAAGAGCAGCAGAGATTAAAGATGTTCTAGTGCTGTGGGTGCTAGCTTGAGACCTCAGAGACCCCAGATCAGTTTCCTTTTCTGCCATAGACTTTGTAAGTGACCTTGGACAAGTTTCTTAGTCTGGTTGACATCCAAAAAAACACTTAGGAACCTAAAGTGTAACTCAAGCTTAATTTAGGCATCCTTGTTCAGGGAAGTGCTCTGTGAGAACTCAGCCAGCCTAGGTGCTTGAAAGGACATGTACATTGGTTTTGTCTAAGAAAGAAAAGATAGAAAAAGTTCATTTAAATGTATTCAAAAACACGACTGTCCTCAGATGAGTTGAGAATAGAAGTAGGCTCATGTGGAATCTATTTAGAAATGACATTGTCAGTTATGTCTCTAAAAATCCTGATCTGCTAGTGTCCTCCGAGTGCCTGCCATGTACAGACAGCCTTGAGTTCAGCACAAACATGGTAGTTTTGGCAACATATGTGTGTATATTTTACAAGCTTGAAAGAAGAAAGACCTGTCATCCACCACTTGTACATCGTTCTGGTGGATATAATGCTTTAAGTGGAAGGAAATGGTCTGTGCATCATTTTGGCTACTAAAAATGAAACTTTGTGCCTTGTAATTTTCCTTTCCCCTGTTCTTCCCTGTGCTTTCTAACAGGGGCTATTTTGAATGTTTCAGTTCATGTATAGCCGAGTGTCTTATGATCACACTAATGAGACTAGTGGTTTCTCCCTACTGGATTATGTCACAGAATCACTTGCTTCCCTGCCTTGTATGGTCCTTTCACTATGTGGCATTTAATATTTACTATCTCCTACTGTGGTCTGCTCTGGGAAAAGAGTAGATAACTGCTCTCTTTATTGCGAAATCTGTGTTGTTGTACAGAAAGGGCAGTCAAGATTCACAAAAGGAGAAATTGCACTTACATATGGATAAGACACAATAGCAAAGCCTGTGGTTAGAAGGTAGAACTCTTGGTTCTGCTTCCTGTTTCCACAGGAAAATATTTATCCATTTTACCCAATGACTGCTGTTCAGCATGGGGAAATGGTCCCTTAGTAAGGATGATTTTATCACAATTCTTTTTAGGTTAGACACAGTTCTTGTTAATACTTCTGGTTGTACTTCTCTACTCCTCTCTGACATGAACTTTGGGAACAGAGTTCATATTTAGGCTATGTGTATTACTCATTAGTGTACCAGAGTCCTCATTTCTTCCCTCTCAAGACCACAGATTGTATTTGCTATATTTAGCCAAACCTTGTTTTACCTGCTCCTTTTCCTGGTGGGTCATCCTACACAATGTCCTTTTCCTCTTTTTCTTTACTGTTACTTTGGTAATTAAGAAATTTTTAAAAGTCGGAGACATGAGTTTCAATTCTTCAGATTTAAGAGGACTAAAAGTCTACACCTTCCTCTTTCCAGGCAGATGTGCTTTAAATATTTGCCTGCAACCATCTCATTGTGTCCTCTTCTACCTTTTCAAAAATTCCTTGTTCTGTATCTGAGTATTTGCTTCAGGCATCCTAGTCAAGCCACAGATTTGCAGCTCTGATCCTGCAGAGATACCAAACTCACAGATATCTTTAGCTAGAGCAGGCAGGATTTGAGGAAACTTTAAACTTCAGTGTTTTGTGCCTGTGAATCCTGTTTTAAAAGATAGTTCTGTTTTTCACGTCAAAAGCCTGATTCTGGGAACTATATATTAGGGCCGGGTACGGAGTTATGTTTATGTTCCTCTGTCTCAGAGATTTTGTTTTGTAAAATGAGAATGGGATAACTTGTACTAACAGTAACAGTGTGACTGTCTTTTGAGATAGGACAGTACAATTTAAGCACTATATGCTCCTTGGATACCACAGTAGCAGGGGCCATGTAAAAAGGAAGGATTGTCCATTCAAATTGAAAGAGCTGAATTTAGCTTACACTATAAAACAGAAGCCTCTTCTTTCTCTTTCCAAGCATTTCTTGGTCTAATATGGGACAAATAGAAATCAATCTAATTCCAGTGTACAGCAAAGTGTCTGTTTACTGCATGAGCCTTATAAGTGATCTCAAAATAATGAACTGGTCTGAACAGATATTTCCAAAGCTCTTCTTTCTGACGACCATGTTTTCTTAAGTCCCTGGTGTCCCTGATAATACCATTTTTCTATAGTGTGGCATGTACCTTTAGATACATTTATGTCATAGTCATTGCCATTTATATTTAGACAATTGCATGAGCACTGAACTCACGGTCAGGTACCTGCAGCAGTATGGGACCGAGGGTGAGTTTCAATATCTGTGTGCTTATAAAGCTTTCTGACTGCAGTTTTCAGGTGGCCTTGAACTTCAGTTTTCTGAGATGCATTTATAGTAAGCTCATGAGGCATATTTGTCTATCTTTGCTTAGCCACTGTGGTTGCTTCAGACTATTAATACCATTAGATGTGGGTCCCTCGTCAAGTAGGATTTTGGGTGGTCTCTTCCAGAAATAGAGCAAAAAAAAAGAAGTAATCTTTTTTCTTTCTTTTTTTTTTTTCCTCCCCGACACTGAGTAATAAAGAGAGCTTTTTGGATAAAAATTGTAGATACAAAACACATCACACATTTTAATAACCCACTTGCTCATAATGGCATAACTTATACATGCAGGTAGACTTTGAAATTAAACTGGACAAAAGATCATAAAACAATCTTTGGGGAACAAGGCTGTACTGGCAGGAATGGCTCATCTACTAGACCTTTTCCATTTGTAATGTCCATGAATCACAATTCCAATCCACGTATCTTAAACAACAGTATTTCTGACAAACTTGGCAAATGTATGCTCAAACTGAAATACATTTCATTATGAATATCACTGGATTAAGGTGATTTCAAGATTAATTCACATGAGAGAACAGAAAATAATTTCCTTACAAATTGTATTCTAGCCAGAACCCTGTGGTCTTGCATCAAGATAACAAAAGTTATTAGTCTTATGGGAATTTTGGAACAAAGGTTAGTATATGTGGAACATTTTTTCTGTTCTTCTTTCTTTTCTAAGAAATTCTTTTTATATGAAAATATGTATACAATATTTTACTCTATTCTTGGTGCATCATTTATTTTGATTTGAAGATAAATACCCTCAAATAATCATATAAATATTAGAAACCTTATTTCTCATACTTTTTGATGCATAATTTATCTATAATATTACAGGAAGCATGAAATTTTTGAAGCTAAAAAAGAGTTGAGCACAATGTCTAGAACTTCTAACCTATATGTAAACAACTGCAGGATATCAGACTAAGTGCACATTGTTTCTGTGTCTTTATAGTCAAAGAAGGGAGAAGTGTATTTGCAGGGTACTTGGATCATCTGACCAGTTTTAAGCAATGCCCTTACAACTAAAGCGTTACTGTCTAAAAATTTCTCTTTCTTTCAGTGGAGGCTGTGAAAGCTGTTCAGGCAACTAGCCAGAAGCAATATGCAAAATCAGGTAAGATGGGACACCTTCTATTCCCAAACCTTAGTGCTTTTGCAGAAGACTTGCAGCTCATGAACTTATGAAATGGAGAGGCTTTATATGCTAAGTGTCCTCTGAAGCAAGTAGAAAGCCTAAGTGATGAGGGTACATGCCATAATGACACTGCAGTCATAAGATTGTGCCTTAAAGACACAGTTTCTTCTGTATATTCTTCAATGGTGATCTCAGTTTATATTACAGATGAGATTAACCGTCGCCTCGGAACAGAGATCTGGAATAGATCTTCAACTGGTGCAAACCATGGTGAGGCTCCATTTGAAAGTGTTGGAGTGATGGTACTTACCTTGGCTGAGGGTATGTTCCATCTGTTGTTGTTTAACTGTAGACAGAATGACATCTCTTTGTTTGACAGCTACCAGAGAGATAATCATAGCAGGCATATCTCTCTCTGGAGATGGAACCGTGCCCAGGTTATCAGTATTCAGATATATCATCAGATTAACTTTGAGCTTGGAAGCTTGGACTTGTATTCTGTAGATTTTCTTTTTCCCCATACTGTACAAGTTGGGATTTTTTTTTCTTCCAAAACTTTAAAATAGATTAATTTGTTTTGAGGCTAATTTCATCCTTGAACTTTCTGATTCCTGCTTTTAATAATTCACATTTAAAACAAAGTGAATCATTAGCCTGATCTCAGCTGTGTTGAGATATATTACCTTTTTTAGCAGCAATTGCAATTATTTCTGTTGTGTGGTCACAATGGTTCAGTCCTGTGCTCCAAATTATTGATCCAATTGGGCCACAGTTCCTCTCCAAGTTTTCAAAATCATTTTTCAGTTTCATATGCAGATATTCTACTGCCAACAAAGACTTTTAAAGGCTTCTGGCATTTATTTTAGGTGATTCCAGAGCAGGGCAGAATTGCAAACTATTGCTCTCTCTCTGTGCCTGCAACATTTAAGGCTGTTATCCTGCATGGGCAAAGCCAGAATGCATTATTAATTTTGCTTCTTGAGATGCAGAGTTTTGAGAATTTAAACAGAAGATGTGGTAGAGGTACTTTCAAGTCCCTCTGATTTATGTCTATATATCTATATCACCTATATCTATAGATTTAGATGCAGATACACACACACACACACACATACACACACGTACACAGAAACAATAATATACAACCAACCAACCAACCAATAAAAAAAAAAGAAGAGTTGTTTCAAGGGTCTTACTTTCCTCATCTGTTGGGCAAAGCTTGCCAGTCTTTCTCCTCCTTATATTGGCTGACTGGCCTTAACAGACAAAGGATGTTTAAGTTGAAAATACTCATATGTGTCAAGAGAACTCATTTTCATGGCCCTGATGTGCCCGCCTTTAGCCTGAATCTATCAGAATCAAATGATGTAGTTCTGATGACAAGAACTATCATCTGGGAAAGTAAAAAGATGAGATTTTATCCCTTTCATACAACACGTTGTTATGAATGGATGATGTGGGTTTAAATAAATCCCTGCCTTTTGCCCAGGCCTCTGGCAGTAGGCAGTAACTGTATTGAGGTGGCCAGCACCCCAAGAACCACTCTCATTCACAAGTTCTTTAATAATGGCTTATTTTATTATAGAATGAATTATTTATTAATAGACACAAAACTAATAGACATAAGACTTAAAACAGACTGTTACTACACAGGAGTAAGACAAAAGGGAATACTAGTATTTTACACATGGGGTTAAAGGTACCAATAATTTTACAGCTAGAGAAGAAATAGCATAACTTAGGATCTAATGTTTCTTACCACCAAATTGTTGAAGGAGCACACATCAAAATCCTTTCCCCCTGTTGCCCTGAGTTTTCAGTCCTTCCATGTTTTAATGCTGTAGATAAGAATTCTCACGTACCTTCTGTAAACATAGCCATGTTTTGCTAACCAGTCTAGTTTGTTTTCATTCTTCTCCTAAGGCGGAGACGTTTGATGGATTTTCTTTTGACCAGTTTGATTTGAAGGTGGTAACTTTGTCTTCCAATCCACGGGTATTCTCAAAAAGATGTAAATAAAACTTGAACCCTGAGGGGGCTTGGCATTTTGACCCTAACAGAGCTAGAGTCCGTGTCTTTCATTCCGTGTCCAAGTACAACATCCCTCAATTTCCAGAAAAGTAACCACGAAGTTGCATCCAAGCTTTGGGGAGAAATCGTCTCGCACATTCCCAAGGAGTGTGTAAGAGACTTCTGCCTCTGTGATAAACTGTGGTACTTTTATAGTGTAAAACAGGCCTTTTGCTCACCTATGGTTTTTTATCTCTTCCCACATCTGTTAGGCTGGCAGACCTTTTGGCGCTGGGAGATGATATCTGCTGGGCCTTGCCTGGGTTATCTCTCCTATCTGCACTGGTCACCTGTGGCGGGGAGAGGGGTGATATGCCCTGCCACACATGTACATATTTTAAGTTGGCATGGCACTTCAAAGCCAAATTAAAAAACTCTCTTGGAATAAAATAGTAAAATACAATATTGTGAGGATAGGAATAATACACATGTAATTTTTTTTTCCTTTGTTGGTATTTAATCCAGTTCCCTTTTATGCAGTATCACAGTTAAAAAATAAGGACCTAGAACAGAAAAATTAAAAAGCTGTTAAGAATGTCATATATTCACATTTTTTTCTAAAAAAATGAGGATAATTTTTCCTGATTTCTAAACTGGCATTCTTGATATGAATAATTTCAAACACTGACATTTGACACCTGATCCCTGTGGTTCAGCCTGGTGCAAGGACTGATTGATGCTGGCTCCCAGAGTTGCAAGTCCTGGATTTCTGTTTAGAATCTTCCCATTTGGAAATAGATCCGTCTCAACATCAGGGCAGATCTGCACTTTGAGCTTGGAAAATTTATTAGAAATGAGGTCTTACCCGTCCTATGACTTCCACAGAAATTTCATGGACAAGATATGAACTCCTTTCTTTTCAGAATACGTGGAGGTTTGGGGTTCTGAGGATATAACTCTAATACATCTGAGAATTTTTGAAAATGCAATTTTTTTTTCTTCTTTGTGTTGTCATTTTGGTACAATTGCTGGCAGCTAAAGGAAACATATTTCTTCATATTTTAGATTGTCAGTGCTCGGGCTTTTTGATTGATTGTAAAAACTGTGGAGATTTTTAGGGAAATGGATCTAATCACTGCCTGAAACTCACTTTGCAACTCACAGAAAAATATTCTTGATGAATTTCTAATTAAAACATAAAAAATCAGTTTTCAAAGAACTTTGAAAAAAAGAAGACACAAGCAGTTTGCCTGTGAAAGCAAAAAACATAAAATGGGAAAGTAATTTAAGGCTTGAAAACCAAGGGGAAGGATAGCATTCCTGTGGAAAATAAGCAGCTGTTGCCATTTCTTTCATTC
Organism: Gymnorhina tibicen; assembly: GCA_013399875.1. Classification (NCBI taxonomy): domain Eukaryota; kingdom Metazoa; phylum Chordata; class Aves; order Passeriformes; family Artamidae; genus Gymnorhina; species Gymnorhina tibicen. The sequence continues at coordinate 40,831 of VXAZ01008972.1, read as the reverse complement.
TTTGTTCTTGATAGATGTGAAGATGAAACACTGTTGGGGGAAAACGTAACAAATTGGGGTCTGAAGATACAGAATAAATCTACAATGCCATGCAGACATACACAAACCTTTGATAGGCTCATATGCCTACCTTTTAGTGGGACTGTAGTGTTGGTGTCAGGTCTCTCTGGCTATGCTTTTTTCTGCAGAACAAATTTTACTTGCAAAGTGGCATCATGATATGCAAGGGAGCCAAGTGAAAAATACCCCACACTCAATTCCATTGCAGCTCTCCTTCTCTGTCCCCCTGTTTCCAGGACAACTGTGGAGATAATAGAAAGTTTTTTTGAGTTTGGATTGTTATGGTCACAAAGCTGGGATTTTACCAGGGCCCATTAAAAATGGTCTATGCACCAGTTCTCCATCCCTAACACAGAGATGACTGTGCTTCCTTTCCTCACAGAGTTTTCTATCAGGATCTAAACAGTGTAATCACTGACAATAATCACTTAAAATCTCAACCCCAGCATTCATTAAATTGATTCTAATGGTCAAATAGATAATCAGGGTTGTTTTGTGTTGTTTTTTTTTTTTTCTTTGTCTGCTTCTAATTTGAATTTACTCTTTCACTTCAGTGCCTAAAATCATTATTGAACTTTCTTTAACCTGATGAAAAAATCATGTTCTTTTTCTAAGAAGCAAACCAACCAAAAGGCTTATCTATTTATTTATAACTTTTCCATTTACAAGACTCTTTTTTGCAATATGGCCAACTGCTATCCTACATGATTGTAGGAAATATTTATAATTCTGTTAAATGAGACTGATTAATCTTGACTTGCTTTTCACCAAATTTTCTATAGTTAGATAATGGACTTTGGAAGCTAAGCATCTCAGAGAAGGGCTGCTACAGGCTAATTCATAATACATTTTATATCGTTTGGCTGTTGATTTAAATATTAAGATTGAATTTTCTCTGTTTTTTCATGTCTTGCAGCAAACATTAGAATTCATGTGGCACATGTGGAAGAAAATTCAAGAGGATCAGTGAGAAGAAGTACTTGTTCTTACTTATCTCCTTCCCTTTGTTTTGATAGAGGAAAAATGTGGCCTGTAGCTATACCACCACTCTTTTCACACTGCAAAGATGATGGGAAGCCTCCAAGACTGTGTTTGAATCATGACTTGGGGACGGCTGCAAGATTGCTCATAAACCTTCTTTGCTTCCCTTCATGTGCAGAGCTTCAGCTTGCAAACGCAATGTGCTGTGGCTGACAAATACTTTTCCAAACCTTGGTAGGCAGCCAGGCAGGACTGGGAGCTGTACACCCCTAGACATGTTTGCCCAGTTGTTCATGCCCTATTCACAATCATACACTTATTTTGATGGGGGCAAGATGTTTTTATATTCTATCTAGGGACTGCTCTCTTTATCATCTTGATGGACTCTCTCTCTGACAGGTTGTTTTTGCAAATACAGCATTTTTATATTGATGTTGTATCATCAATGGCCAATTGAGTTGATTCAGTAGATTTTTTTAAAAGTCCTCTATAAGAAGCAGAGGGAATGCTGTGTGATCTTTTTTTTTTTTGCCATTCAGTCAAGAAAAAATACAATTTCCTGGCAATATATAATAAATGATTAAAATGGAGTAGTTAAATGTCCCTTGCAGTCTTTTGATGTACCAAGTAGATCTTTGTCTAATAGTGCCATACATTCATCTTGCTGATATAAGCTAAGATTTTTTCTCTGTCCGACTGTCCTAAATAGAGCTAGAAGGTTTTTATTTGTACAGCACCAGAATTAGCTCAGCTTTTTGTTTTACTTGGATCAAGGATACTAATTATTTTAAATACCATGATTCATTTCTGGGTTTTATTAAATTATATTCTCAGGCTTCAAGTGTCCTTTTTCTTTTTTTTCCCCCCACAGTTTATTTTCCTTTGTTTTCTCATAAGAAAATTACAGAGTATACTTTTGTTAATGCCATATAGCTATCAAATCTAGTTATTGATACAGCAGCCATCTTTCTTATTAAAAGTATAAAGTATATATGGAAGAACACCTTTTCAAGTAATGACATTTGATTTCATCAAGAAGTTGTAATTTCCCTCTTAGCACTATAATCAACAGCTGAATTATTGAAAAAAAGAGGTAGAAAACAGCTTATAATTACATCTTAATTAAAAGATGTATAGTATACATCTTTTTTTATGAGTTTTCAGTACATACTGGACACACCCAAAATGTAGAATTGTAGTTCTGCTCCATGACTGTATCAAAAGCAGCCTCTCTTCATTTTCTGTTCAGGTCTAAACTTGGCTTATATTTTTGATACTCCTCTGCAAAGAAGTAATTATCATTTGTCACCACCCATGATGAATCTGTATCATGAGTAACATTTGATTTAAATTCAGCTGACAATGTCGATGCATCTGGCTCAGGACACCACATAATTACCAGGTGATAGCTATTGCTGGACACTTAATGGCTTGTATGGAAGCAAACTAAGAATAAAACATTCCAGTTTTTGCAAATCTTTCAAAGTGCCGTGTTCTCATAGCAAGTCATGACATCATCCTAATTTCTCACAGCTGTCCTTACCTTATTCAACACAAATGACATGAGAATTAATGTCACAAATTAATTGTTTGTGGGTTCTTATTCTAGTTACTTCCACATGTTGCATCATCAGCAATATCTGAAAACTGTCTTGCTGTTCTCAACAGATGAAAGCTTGAGTACAAGGAAAACATTGACTATTAATCAGATAGAGAAACTTTTTTTTTATTATTTTTTTAAAAAGGGAATGAAAGATTTGAAAGAATAAAAATACATGCTAATTATGGTGAGATAAGGGTTGCTGAAAGTCAGATATAAATGTTCATGACTCTTACTTATTCATTTGTTAAAACTAGATTTGCAGTAGCCTCTGTCTTTTTAAGAGGTGAAATCATAGTGGATATGAACTTTTTGCTCTGTGCATAATTCATAGTACTCATCAGGCAGAATCCTGCAAATTTATACCTGAAGAACAGGCTGTGCAAACCACTAGAGAAAACAGCGGTCTTTGGAAGTCAGTCACTGCAAGTATCTGAAGCCAGTGTGCAAATTTTCTCCATGGCATTTTTGCGAGATGATATCAGAGGAGCAGAAAAGTGGTTTCCAGGCACCATCCCCACCTCTTTGCAGCTTTCTGTTAATTGCATCTTCACTAAATCTGACCTGAGATGCTTTCTACTTTATTGCTTTGCGGTTGAATATAAAAGTTGGTATTTTCAGGACAAGTTGTATGAGATCCTCTAATTTTTGCAGAGGAGAAAAAAAAATCTACAGACCTGCTGAGGTGTACTTGGAGCAGTGCAGTGGCATGGGGAACTTTAAATATACTCATGCTGCTCCACATTAATCCCTGCTGAGTGACTTGGAAAGTAAGTGAAGCAACTGCTTTAAAGGACAAGACGCCATAAATAAAGTTGTTATCTATTTTTTTAGAAATCAGCTAGAATATCACCAGGAGCTGATTTTGGTGACAAAACTTCATTTAAGCTGTTCTTTATAATACAGAACAGATAATGGTATGTTCAGAAAGTGGGAACATGTCTGTCATCATTCAAAGACTTTAAGCTTATGAAGTAAGAACGGTGATTTTTTTGCACAGTTGTTTTTTCATCCTCTTTAGGATGCCAGCAGCAAAAATAAAGATGAGTGCAAATGTTCTGCCCTTGGTGTCTTTCTTGTTCATGTCTACTGCATCTATTGTGCCTGATACACACAGGGCTAAGGACTTTATCTCTAAAATCTGTCTTTAAAAATTGTGAATGTCATTGTACCAGTTCAGTTGTTGGAGCCTAAACTTGGGAAGTTATTCAGGTTTATATCCAGTTTTTGGGTTTATATTGTTGTGGCTGCTGGTTTTTAACTATTTTTTTCAGACTCAGCTCTGACTTAGTGCATCACTGGGTGTGTAAAGGTGTGGAGGAGATATGGTGCACATTACAGGAAGTAAAAATATTAGTGGTTTGGGCAGATTATCCTTCTGTGGAAATCTATGTGTTTCTGGGAACAAGAAGTCTAAAAATTATTTTGAGACTTGGTCATGAACATGTGCAATTTCCCCTACTTGCTCTAATGGTTGCCTGGTTTAGTTAATGGCCTACACCTTTCTGCCTGGGTTGTAGATTCTAGACAACGTTCATTTCATAAACCAAGATTTCAGAGGAACTTTCCCTGCATTGATCTTTCATTTGTGAAACTCCACTGTTAAATTAACTGCTGACTATGTCACATAGAATTGGGGTGAAGATTAATGTATTCTACAAGGATTAAATTTTCTCATTTTTCAGACTGGAATACTTATGCAGTACTAAGAACCCCCTCGGCAGAGCCACCCCTGAGTTAATGGCATAGCATAGAATGACAGCTTAGTTCTAAAATCCTTTCTATTGCTTTTTTTTATCTTTTTTTTTCCTAGTTGGAGTTTAATGTAGTAGTTGGCATAGTAATATATCACAAGCTTGGGACCAAAAAGCTTTTCTCTTATTCAGGGAGCTCTAAACCTTTTTAACAATTTCTGCTTGAAATGTTCGTTGATATCTGCACGAGTTTTCTTTTGCGTTTCTGCCTTGCTGCTTCTTGTAACTTCCCCTTATGTCACACCCTGTCAGTGTGATGACATGCCTCTGTGCTCAAAGCATCAACCAACACCTGATACACAAAGATCTGGGAAAATCCCTCAAACAGCAGCTGCAAGCCTTGACCTAAACCAAGGCTCTCAGAACGAAACCACAGGAGACACTCAGAACGAAACCATACTGGAGACACTCTTCCTTCAAGCATTCACACATCAAACCGTTCTTTACAAGAGGAGGGAGAAGGGAATTTCTTAGTTATTTTTTTTTGGCTCATGATGATCTGTTCTCAAAGCATTTCTTACTGGTAGAATATCACCTTCCATAATTCACTGGCATTTATATTTGTAAAAATTAGTATCTTAGTAATGATATGGGGCACTGTTAATTACAGCAGAATAGCAGCCACGAAGATACAGAATCCAGTGAAATAATATTTAAAACTGTGCAGTGGCTTCTGCATATAAATACATAGAAATATATCTGTAAAATCACAACATTTAGTAATTGCTTCCGGAATTACTTATGTATGGACTTTCAAATTATAACGAACAGAAATGTCGTTTTTAAAAACTAAACAAAGTAAACAAAACAGATAAGCCTTTACTGAACCTGGTCCAAAATGTAACAATTATTTTAATACAATTTTAAATTTTTTTTTATATTTGTGTAATTTTCCTATTCACTTTTCTCAGAATCTGGCTTTTCAGAGTAGCTGTGAAAAAACCCTCATTTATTTGAACAATGAGTCCCTGTAGCATAGGTGAATATATGGGACAGACTTTTTTTCTCCTTTCATCTTTTAGTACAGTTTACAGCTGATCATTTATTTGACATGTATGGAGTAATGAACATAGATTACTTATAATGTCTCCAAGTGTCTAGTTGAAGACACTGACCTGACCAAAATTCAGGAGGAAGAGGGGGTAGAGAAACAAAAATGTAGGATAATGGGCAGAGTAACAGGGCAACTGTTTATCACTTTACTGAACATCGTTCTTCCTATGCAGGTTCTTACTGCTTCCTGTTCCACTTCCAGTAATTCCATAATCCCTTACCTCTATTTCCCTGCCCTTTTTAAATTGCCATGCTTCCCTTAAGGACTGAAGGGTTTGCTGAGTGGAGATGCTTCTTGCTTTGGGGAAGAAAAAAAGAACTGGATTTTATTAAGCATTAGATTTATATTAGCATTTACATTCAAAGGGAAGGACTTAAAAAAAATATTGCTGCATGCTATCTGAAAATATCTGAAATTTAGTGTGTTTGGAATAATGTCAAACTTTTCCTGTCAAGCACATAAAAGGCAAAAAAATGCCAAAATGCAGAATCTCTGGTCTCATTTTGAGCATTACCTTTTTGGTACAAGCTTTAGTTATGTAATTGTCTAATGTCACATAAACTACTGTGAAATTGTGTATCATCAGGGGACAAAGACACTGGGAAGAACTAAATGTAACTGTTAGGCTTTACAGGTGCATAAGGGCACTTGAGACTGGGTGTCGTTCAGATTCAGGAAGGGACTGTTCTCTCCTCCTTATAGGCGCCTTTTCCCTTTTTCCTAAACCTATCCGGTTTTACTTCTAATTTGTGGCTGAGCTAAAGCCGTATCTTTGTTGTGTATGTATGAATTGAAGTTCTTCTACTAAAGGCAGATTCTGGGATGTGGGAATAAGGGGTTCATTGCAAAGGGCACACCCTTTTTTTTGCCAAATATCGCATTGTTATACCAAAGTATAAGAGACAGAAGTTTCAGTAAATCATTATCCTGTCTCCTTTGCTATTCCATATTATACATTTTCTATTGTAATTTCTTTCATTTCTGTGGTGGAATTGTTTCTGTTGCTGTTCCAACTTATGGCTGTCATTCCTTTTCCTACCTTTTATTAATCTTTGGTTTCTTTCCACGTGACCTATTCCATGTGACCATGTGAAACAGGAAGAGACCTGTTATTCTATTAATAATAATTCAAACGAGTGGTGTATGAAGTGTGACATTCCCCCACAAAACCTCCATGCTGTTGTGATTTTTTGTGTAGGGCATAAATGCCTCTTTCTTTCATCTCATCTCCTTCTCCCTTCCTCCCTTTATGTAAATGATGCAGAAATAAAATAAAACTTCTCAGTAAAACATTTACCTGTCAAATTATTGCACAGTTTTAGGCTAGTGCAGCCTGCCAATGCTGTTGATTCCACTCCAGGAACTGCAAATAAAAGAGAATATCTCTGTAATGATCTTTTATTATGATGCTCCTGTCATTCTTCAGAATATATTTTGCAAAAGAAAAGCAAAGAAAGAGCTAACAAGAAAACAGGTTCTCATTATGCTTCTTCATTCCTTTCTTGCTACTTATGCAAGCAAGGATGTCACTATAAGGGAAAAGCTCCAAGAGATCTCAAAAAAACAGTATTCCTACAATGTCTACAAGCCTCCCTTGATTATAAAATCCAGATCATTGCACAGGTGGGAGCAAAGGTCTGAAGGCTACTGTAATTCTACCTTTCAGTAATGCATCACATTGAAAAGAAGCACCTTTCATAATTTTTCGTATTCGTAAAAATTTTGTAATGTTTTGTAATTTTGTGCTGATGTGCTCATTTAGTGGGTCAAGGGTCAGGTCTATCTTTTTGCCCTCCACTTTGGCTTTGTTTTTTGCAGCGGAATCCTGACCTTCACAGCATATGTGCATAATCACTGGTAGAGAGGCAGATCATTCTCATGAAGGTTTAAATTCTGGAAACAAGTGCCTGCTGGTTCACAGTGCAATGTGCTTCATTGCTGATAATCAGTTGATTTGTTCCTGAACCTGGATAGCCTCAATGAAACACAAGGCTAAAATTAAACATCAAATAGCCTGAAGACTCCAGCAAGACAATGACAAGGGAAGACTGGAGAGAATGTGAATTAATTGGAAAGAACAGGAGGTCAAATACCACAAATGCAAGTTGCTGAATATTTTATATTTGTAGAGACCTAATTTTGTGAATCCTCAATTTCCTCTGAACCCTTTATTGACCATACATCCAGTTCTGATTTACATCTTTATCAATGATCTAGACAAGGGGATCAAGTGCAGTGTCAGTCAGCTTGGGACAGCAGCAAGTTGTGTGGGCATGTTGGTCTGCTGGTGGGTAAGAAACCTTTGAAGAGGGATCTGGACAGTCTGGATTAATTGCCCAAGGCCAATTGTATAAGATTCCACCAGGCTCTGCACTGGCTCATGCGCTTGGGTTACAACAACCCCTTGCAGTGTTACAGGCTGGGGCAGTGGCTTGGATGAAGCCAGGAAGGAAAGGACCTGTGGATCCTACTTGACAGATGGCTGAACATGATCCACAGTGGGCCCAGGTGACCAAGAAGGTCAATGGCGTCCTGACTTGGGTCAGCAATAGTGGGACCAGCAGGACCAGAGTAGTGACCATCCCCCAGTGCATACATGGCAAGGGTGAGGTCACACCTTGAATTCTGTGTTCAGTTATGGGCCCGTCATAACAAGAAAGGCATTGAGGTGTTGGAACAAGTCCAGAGAAGAGCAACAGAGCTGGTGAAAAAACTACAGAACTAGTCTGTGATCCTATTAATGTCTACAACTACCTGACAGAAGGTTGCAGGCATGTGGGGATCAATCTGTTCTCCCAAGTAAAAAACAATAGGATTTTTGGGATTGCCTGATCCCTGCAACTGTTCAAGGCCAGTCTGGATGGGGCCCATTCTGGTGGAAGACGTCCCTGCCCACAGTAGAGTTGTTGGAAGTATATGATCTTTAAGGTCCCATCCAACCTAAGCCATTCTATGATTCTGTGATTCCATGGCTAGAGGAAACGGACTCAAGTTGTGCCAGGAGCAGTTTAGATGGGACATTAGGAAAAAAGTCTTTGCGAAAACTCTTGTCAAGCCCTGGAACAGGCTGCCCAGGCCAGTGGTGGAGTCACCATCCCTGCATGTATTTGAAAGACATGTGGATGTGGCACTTGGAGACATGGTTCAGTGGTGGGTTTAGCAGTGCTGGACCAGTGGTTGAATTCAATGATCTTGAGGACTTTTCCAACCTAAATGATGCTGTGATTCTCTGTTTCTATAAAGTAGGCAATAAGAAACACAAGACAGCAAGCTCTTGTCAGATGGTTGCTTAGTTTTGTGGGACCCAGGCACATGGCTCAGAGCCTTGCATCCTCATGAAATATTAATTAACTATAAGTATAAAGTTAGTTCTAAGCCCTAATTTTCTGCTGGTTAGTCACAGTTTCCCTCTTGTCTAGATATTACAGCTGGCAGGTGATTAACAGCATGGGCACTTATTGCAGGGCAGCAGTTCAGAAAAACAGTCTAATCCAATTCAGATTGAGACACTTTAAGAACACAGGCTTCAGGCAAAAACTCTCTGGGTTCCTACAACCATGGGTTTTGGGCTTAGTAGTTTCCTTCCTCATCTCAAAGTCAACTCTCCAATAACATATCTCCTTCTTTTGGGACCAGGAGACCAACATCCAAATACCATACCCTTTCATGACCTCTGTCTGTTGTCTAGGCCTAACCTGAGCTATCTAATTTAATGACATTGTCAACGACATGGACAAAGGGATAGAGTGTTCCCTCACCACATTTGCAGATGACACCAAGCTGAGTGGTATAGTCAACATGCCTGAAGAACAGGATGCCATTCAGAGGGACCTGGATGGAGTCCATGTGGTCTAAAGGGGGTCTATATGAAAGACAAACATCTTAATAGGGCCTATTGCAATAAAATAAAGTGAAAAGGTTTGCAGCTGGAGCACTGTCAATTTAGATTAGGTGTAAGGAGGAAATCTTCTACAGTGAGGGTGGTGAGGCTCTGGCACAGGTTGACCAGAGAAGCTGTGGATGCCCCATCCCTGGAAGTGTGCAAGGCCAGTTGGATGGGCCTCTGAGCAACTTGATCTAGTGGAAGATGTCCCTGCCCTTGCCAGGCAGTTAGATTAGCTGACCTTGAAAATGTCACTCCCAACACAAACTATTATATGATTCTAAGAGGATTCTGTCAGGATGAGAAGAAGTATATGGACCCCTAATCCTAGCTAATGATCCTTCTCTACAGTGAGAGTGGACCAAGAAAGTTGATTGGACTGGACCTACAGTTTGGTACATGCAGTGTACCAGAGTGAAGATGTTTGTCTCCTGCCTTTGATATGAAGACCTATTGATTCTTGCACTTGTAAAGTCCTTGAGGTAAATAAGTAATGTCCATCCTTATCCAACATACATATCCAAAAAGCCAAGAAAAAACATCTTCCTGCACTTCAGTCTGACTGCTCCCAGGATGGCTGAGAGAGCTGCAAAGTTCCCAGGAGCTCTGTTCTCCAGAGAATTTTGTACCTGCAGATCCCATCATCTGTGTGGCAGCACCATGCTTTGTACAGAAATCTTCACTTTTCCCTCCCACTGTAAGGCTTTTCCTGGGTCTTGAAGGGTTTACCCATACTCCTTTAAGAAACTTATCGGTAGGGTACTGAATTCTCCACCTCTCTTTTCCCAGAAGTGCATCCTGCTGCATGCCAGCAGCCAAGATGCCCTTTTGCTTTCTGTTCTAGTATCTCCAAAAATCATGATTTTGGTTGCACAGGGTTCTAAGAACATATTCAAAAGAGAATAAAATGTGGGGGGTTTTTAACGTGCTTTCCTTTTCTCCTTGCAGGATGTTGTCTAAGAGAGTAGCTTTACACATTGACCACCACCTTCACTGGGACCTAGCCTTCATAGCAGTCAGCATGGCTCATAAAACACCTTCTGCATCTTTTGGTGTCTGTGGTTTAGATCTTCACTGGTTGATGTGCTGACTCCCTGTCTAAGCCTCCTAATTCTGCATGCTCTACAAGCAGAATTGAGCCACTGCTGTTCATCCATGGAGCTATTTGATAGATTTTAAGTGCTGGAGATTAAAGGCTCACAAAGAACAGAAACAAAGCACATCACCTGTCCCAAAAACTCCTGTTTAGTACAAAAATGCTTCATATTAGCAGTTTGCTTTCCAAGTGAGAACTGAAGTTCTCTCAGGTGGTTTAGATGCCTAAACATTGCATTAAAGATCTGAATTTCAGAGGTCATCGTATTCCCACTAAATCTAAGGGATGTTATGCTCATCTGTTTTATGAGACCAGAGCAATGGGGCTAAATAGGAGCTCCACTGTGAAAATTATTCCCAGAAACTGAAGGGAAAGTTGATATTAATTAAACTTTAAAACAAAAACAAAAAACAACCACAGAAAAACTGAACACCATGACCAAAAATATCAACAAACTCAAAACCAAACAGAACCAAAAATGCCCCCCCAAATAAAAAACCCAACCAAAATAAACAAAAAACCCCAAATCAATTACCTCCCCCCCAAAAAAGAACCCAAAGACAAAAAAAAAAAAAAAAAATTTTCTGCACTGAATCATTTTGTTTTCTTGGTCTTTGTGCTCTACGGTTGACAGGAATAAAAAAGATCTGATTTCTTTTTAGTGTTACATGTCAAATGCTTTCCCTTATCCTTGGAGTTCATAAAAATTTCTTGTTCTTCTTAAAATCTCCATATGTGGAGTATCCCATAAGGTCAGACCTCCTTACTCTGCAGCAGGAGGTATATTATGCTTTATTTTCTATGCACAGCAAAGTAGACCCCCAGTATTTTGTGTAGTGTGATTCCATTACAATGGAATCCCTACACCTGCTTTATGAAGATGTATGCTTTGTGGAAGGCAGAGGAGTAAAGATCTCTACAGGCACTAATAAGTTTAATTTACAGCCCTGGAAAGAACTTGGGCTGATGTAATAATGATAAACGTACAGACCTTAAGAAGAAGAATTATAAACCTATGTTTCAACAGTTATAAGGAAGAATATGTATTGGGTGATATGATGAAGGGTTTTTAAGTATAGTGATGTGATTTTATAGTTTAAGTTAGGAATTTAGATGTTATAATAGAAGTATATATGCATACATGACCTAGCAATTAATTGGTCGAATAACAGACGCATTGCAGTGAAAAGTGCTAAAGGTGATAGGTTATAAAGTGAAAACAAAGTTTTGTGTTAATTGCTTATTGGACCAAAAAGTTATAAATTTTCATTTATAACTGGGACTCGTTACTATCCTCGTTATGGTGACTTATTGCAAATCTCACGACCTCTGAGACTGATAATTTGTTTGTTATTTTAAGTAATAAATCGCAAGTAACCGTGATAGTCCCATCTCTTTAATAAGAACTTTAATAAAAGCTCTGACAAGTAAAGCACCGGATAAGTGGTGCAGCCAACAGTACACATGATGATCTAAAATGCTTTCATTATTTCTATGGTCATTTTCTGGAGGTGGAATACATCAAGGAAACACTTTCAGAGAAGTTTTGAGTATCACTTAACATCTTCAAAAACATTGAGGAGTTGGTCTTGTTCCAGGGACTGTGTTGAAGCATATTTTGTTGAAATGGTCCAGAGTTAGCCAGGGACAATGTAATAAAGTCTACACATGAGAATAACACAAGGAAGACTAATTGAACTCCTGGGAAATCCTGACTTGCATGATTATATTGTCAGAATCACTGATCTCTCTTTTGCTAACCCTCTTTTGAGAGAGAGAGAGAAAGATAAGATTCTTGTATGCTATAAGCTTGAGAGCAAATGATAGTAAAGATAATTTTCTTTATATACCTACGGATGGGAATTGGGTGCAAAAGAATTCTTGCTTCTGAACAAAAAGGAAAATGTGTTGTAAAGAGAAGAGGTATATATTTTGTTCAGTGCCTGCAGGATTGAATCATAACCCAAAGGTACCAGTTGTGTTTCTTTTACGGGATTAACATCTGTGTTCTGGTATGTAACTGGGATTTCAGAGTCTATGTGGAAAAGCTCTGTTTATGTTTCCAGCATCATAGATTTGTCCCCTGTTTGTGCTAATTGCCCCTCTGTGCATGTAGTGCATATTGTCTAGCTCTCAGATAACTTCATTTGTGCTATGCTAGTCTCAAACACACCTGCAAAAACCTGTGATGGCTTTTAAAGCTGAAGATGTTTCCCTTGCTTCTTGTAGCTCACCAGTCATGACTACCTGAGGTATCATCCTGAAAGATAGGGTAATTACAGCTGAATATACAGAGAGAAGGAATTTGGTGGTAGATAAAAGATAACCATTTAGGTATGTGGAGCAATCTGGGCCAAACAACAGTGGTTAATGTCATCAACATCCTGGAATTACATAGTTGTTTCTACCAGCTCCTTTCCTATTTAGATATACATGGTGCTGTAAATTTAATCTAGTTTAACAAATAAAATATATTTTCTTTGGAATGAAACCTTGCCACCCTGGATCCTTAAAATACCTTGCATTGGACATGATGTGGAAAGCAAATGTGCATTGGATAAAGTGGTGTATTTTGGTCTGGGAGAAGCTTGCATACCAGCTGCATGCAAGGCTACTACTAACCAGAAACGCAAAAGTCCCAAGACTCAAATTTTTTGTTTGGTTGTTTATTGGTTGGGATGGTGGGGTTTTTTTTAATTACTGTTTATGTGATAGATTTATTTCTGAATGCTAATAGCTCTCTACCAAAAATCCAAAAGCACACAGAACTGAGTCCATACCTGGTGAATCTTAAAATTCTTTATCAAAGGACTGCTATTCATTCTTTTACTCTAGGACCTGAAAATGCCTTCTCTGACCTGATGCTGCTGCTTTACATCATTCTGACAGCTTGAAACAGGCTTAACTGGCCGACTGAGGATTCCATTTTTAAAGCTATAATGACTCCTATGATAACCTGCTCTGGCTGTTGCCTCAGGGTCAGAGAATGACATGTTGACTTTCCACTAATTCCCTGCCTGCTAGAACAGCCTTGTGGGGTCAAATGCATGGCAAAATGAGAGGAACTCAGGCTGCTGTAATACACACCAAGTATCGCTAATGTAGGGAGAGAGGGCTTTTTAATTAGCGCCTTTGGTTCCTTCCTATGCTATGCAAATTCCCAAGTTTTGCTCTTTTATTCCTCTATTCTTAAGAACAAATAGATACAAGATATGTAATTGTGAAAGAAGAAGATTTCAGGGTCTGATATTTTATGATAAAACACTATCAGGCCACTGTTGGTCATACACCTGTGTAAGTGCCTGAAGTTCTGTATGCAAGTATGAAAAGAAAATTCTGATGAGGAAGAGAGTTTTATAGGCACTTACAATTAAGGTTATAAATGATTACACAATGTGCAAAACTATGCAGGCTGAGGCCTGATATGTCCTTCAAAGGAATAAGTGATTCTTGCTTTTTATTCCACTCGGTATACACATTTGAGATATTTTCAGTAAAGACCAAACACATTCTGCTGAAGAAAACCATCTATTTGCATCCTTGTAATCTTTGCACAGCTGTATATCATGATTTTTGTTCTACAGAGTTCTTCTGAAATGGATGAACCTGGGACACCTAAAAGTCAGCTGAAGGTGTGTAGGCAGTGGCTCTGCTCAAGAGGCTTCAGTTCATTTCCTGTAATACAGGACTCTGATATGGTTTGTTGATTTGTCATTGCCAAGAAATGTTCAAGAAGGTTAATAAATACATAATAAAGCCAGCCTGCTTCTCTAATCTCTAATCGCCAGTGTCACTAGTACCGCCCCTTCCTTCCATCTTGTGTTATTAATCAGTTTGCGGGTATTTTTCTATGAAAACAGGTTATTTCATGGCTTGGAGTATATGTAGTTCTTCAGCTATCTGACTTTATGTAAGTACACATATTCCACAAGCAGAAGTTTCTCCTTAGGTAGTGAACTTCTTAAAATATTGTATGCAAGACTATGCAGACAATTTCCTTAGCTTCTCTCCAATTTTATTTTTTTTTTTAATCTACAAAAGAAAACAGAATCAACGAGAGTTCAGGGGTTCTTTGGGTGTATTTTTGCCTTTGGAACCGGTCACCATTGAGCTGAGATCATATTCATGAACTTGAAATATCTATTTGCTGATTGTTTGTGACAAGCAAGCTCAGTAGAAATGAAGGGAGTTGGCTTAAGCTGGAAAGGTGCATAGCTATATGAGAGCATAGAATACAAGTATGAAACTAAGCATTTCTTCAGGCAGGTAGCAAACAAGGCAGGTGCATAGCTATATGAGAGTATAGAATACAAGTATGAAACTAAGCATTTCTTCAGGCAGGTAGCAAACAAGGCAGGTGCATAGCTATATGAGAGTATAGAATACAAGTATGAAACTAAGCATTTCTTCAGGCAGGTAGCAAACAAGGCATCTCCTAAGACCATGTCTTTGAAATTCTTAATAGACACTGATTTATATAAATAAAGACAAAATGGTATGCAAATAGCTTTTTGAGTGATATTTTTTTTCTGTGAAATGTTAAATTTAAATGTGCAGCAAACAGAAGGAAAATGTCATAAGACTATTAATACTCAAGAGAGGTTCAGTACCAACTAGGTACTGGACAAAATTTTGTGTCTATTTTATTCTTACCAGCTTGTCCATCTTCAGCAAGTACTCTTTAAAATCATGAGCAAAAAGAGGAATATTGGGAAGTACTTTGAAGTGCCTCCTTTCCTATTACATGATAAATTTATATTTCTCTAAAGGGCATAGCCATTTGGGCTGTTTCCCATTTATATTTTTAAAAGAACGATGAAAAGGGTCATTCTGAAAGCCTTTGTTTTCTGTGTGTCACTAAAAATATGGGTATCTTTTTGTGTCCCAGCCTGTTAATTCAGTGACAGATAGCAGTGTTATATTTAAAGGTAGCCCACCCAGCTCTGCCCCCTTGTAAGAACACCCCGTGTGTGGGTTGGTCAGATGATAACCATGTGGAGATCTGTGTGGGCCCTCAGTCAAATGGGTGTGAGTATCGTTACTCAAATGAGTATTCATAGCCACTACTTGCTTTATTTTTTTCTGGAGCAGCAACAAAATGGCAGAGACGACAGCTGCCACATCATATACATACACACACTCCTACACAAACTATGCTTTGTACATCAGAAGCAGCATAAATACCATGGCATGTGGCAGTTACCATGGTAACGTGTTTTTTAATGAATAGCAGATGGAATAGGCATGTAAAACTTACATAAGTTGTTAGTAATTTGTAAGTTACTGCAGACCAGCTACTGCAGTAAACTTTTTGTTTTCACTGTTTCTATTTTTTCCACATATAGTGTTCAGTCATTTCTTTTCTTACCACTGAGTTTACCCTGTTCTAGAATACAGGCTATGGTGGTGCATAATAAGTAGCAATGGCTAATCTTTTTCGTGGGTGAGGTTCCATAATACAGGCAACACAGGAAATAATATAGTTTAACACTTGTTAAAAATTTATTTTTACAGAATTATTTTGATTTAGCCTTTAATGATAAAAATATAAGACATCACAAAAACATAGAAGCTTTACTTTTTAGATAAAGATTCCTTCTGAGTGGATAGTGAATATTAAAACTGGTGGGGACAAGTTAAACAATCTGCATAAAAATTAATATTTTGATTGATATTCTGACCACAGATCATTAGGAGACAGAACTTAATAATTTACTGATCAGCAGGGAAACATAATAGAAAATGTCCAGCATTGTAAAATTTCAAAGTGTAAGATGCTCAAAACAAGATTCTTCCTCAAAATTTGAGGTGTGAGCTCCTTGGAAGATGTGAATAGCTGACCTGATGTTTACAGGCAAGATCAGACAACATTTAATAAAGAAGTGGAGTTAAAATGAAGATGGCTTGGCTGCATGAATAGCTCACTCACTTTCAGCATTTCCCAGTCACACCATATAGGACCAAATCAATTATGGCTTAGGTTTCTAAATTCTTTTTAAGAGCATGACATAAGTTAGATGCTTACATGTTCCTAAATGTTTTTCTGACCTGGACTGTGCACCTTCTAAAGGAGACATAATGTCTTCAGGAAAGACTGATACTAGAGGAGAAATAAAGGGATCGGGTTCTTCCCCTAAAAAGGGGAATGACTTTCCCTTTTTTATGGTTTTTTTTGTATATTGTTCAGAGATAATAACAAAGATTCAAATTACCAGTTTCTAAGCAGCCATTATGAAGGGAGGTAACAGATATATATGGCTAAGATTTTCAGACAGCTGCTAAAAAGTTTGTACTCTTGAATTCATCCAACTACCCTTGGCACTGGATGGGTTTGGGATGTGAAAGTCCCTTAGGCTTCTCTAACTCTGGGTTACAAGAGTGATCTTGTTCCCTGAGGCTTAATTCTTCAAATTCTCTTTTCTGTTCTTTCTCCATTTGTCTGGAAATTTGATGCCAGTCTCCCTACTGAGGAATGTTCCCTATTGTCGGTGTGGTGTTCAGGAGTGGTAAAAGCTACCTCTTTTTTCGTATTGTTGTATTGTTCACTGGTTGCTAACAACTACTCCTAGCAGTACTGGACCTTCATTCTCTGATGTCACTTATCTTCCTTGGGTTGTAAACCTAGTCTTCCCTTCTGCAATCCTTTCTCTGACTGCTCCAGCATCAGAAGACCTTCTTTGTGTCAATTGATGGCTGGCATTGCTGCTTCTCCAGGACCAACTCATTTATTCCTCCTGTTGGTTACAGTGATGGGCTCAGGAAGGCTTATGGCAAAATATAGTCATCAAAGAATAGCTTTGTCAGAAGAAAGCCAGTGCTTCTACTGTCTTCTGGCTGAGACACACTGGACCAGTATTTCCACTGAGTTCCAGAATATTCAGAAATCCTCTTTATCATATTTTTGGTTTTTATTTGCTTGGTTGGTTTTAATTTGCTTGGTTGGTTTTAATTTTTTTTTAATACTTATTGCTGAGAATTTTTGCCAAAAGAGCAAGTCTCTCACAAAAGAGAAAGTAAATAAATCTAGTTCGTCCTTCTTTACTGTTATTGAGAACTCCAAAGTCTTTCTTTTATTCTCCAGGGGATATATTTTCAAAGCAGTAAAATTAAGCATACCATTCCCATGCATTAACCATAACTTAAGATATACAGGTAGATATATGCTAATTGTTCCTTCTAATGTTCCAGGGAAGTTATAGCTAGATAAAATGAACACTTGATTTAGGCCTCAGAATTTAAAGTCTTAGAAATTATTTTCACCCACGAAACAGCAGATAAGAGCAATTACTGCCGTCTTCTATCTCTTTTACCATTCTGTGGGAAGCTAAGTGAGAATTAAATGTTCCACCTTCATGGTTGCATGTATTTTTAAATTTACATTTTATTAACAGAGTAATTGTGGACTTAAATTTTGTTTAAATGGTATGCTTCATATAACTGCTAAGTAGCTGTTATACAATTGTAGAGAAAGCTTTGCAAGACATTGAGACACTAATGGCTTTTCAACCTCAACAAGACACCTAATATAAAAAGATGTGAGAGCCTTGTAATTAAAACCATCTTCTCAGTGAACTGTTGATATAGAAAACAATCTGTTCTCCTTTACATTTTCCATATTAATTTACTGAAAAATTATGACTATTATGTTTTGTGAAGGTGCACTTTGGCAATTTTTATGTTATTGAGAGCACTTTAACTCACAGTTGTGCTAGGAAATTGTATTGAATATTTCAATTTATCAGTATTAGTTTGAGCTAGAAGTATATTGTTAGACTTCTCTATCACTGTTCCAAGTGTCCTTCCAAAACTCCTTCAGTAACCCAAAAGCTCTCATCAGAAAAACTCTCATCATCATCTCCTTCGTGTTCAGAGGTCTTAAAGGTAGCAACTGAATGCAGCATGAGCAGTTCTGGGAGCTAGTACGGCCTGGTTTCCTGTGGATTTCTGTCTGACAGATAGCTATCCCATTGTCTCATGTGATGCAAGCATTCAGGGCATCTGGGCATTAATTTTCCAGCACCTCTGAAGGAGTGAG
Organism: Gymnorhina tibicen; assembly: GCA_013399875.1. Lineage (NCBI taxonomy): Eukaryota > Metazoa > Chordata > Aves > Passeriformes > Artamidae > Gymnorhina > Gymnorhina tibicen. The sequence continues at coordinate 22,368 of VXAZ01008972.1, read as the reverse complement.
CTTGAGCTGCATCCTCTGGAGTGAGGGCTGTGAGAATGGAGAAGGGAGTCCTCAGCCCCAGTCCTCCACTCTCATGCAATTTGTTTACTGAGTACTGAATATATCATCTAGAGTTTACTGTCTTGTTTCCTCAAGAAACCACATCAGCCATTAAGTCTTTCCTTTGTATAACAGTATCAGGAATCAGTGTGTCCTGTTAGACTACAGCTGTGGCTTCCAGAAGAGGTGGATGTGGGAGAAGACCATGAGATTGTTCTCAAAAAATCTAACATAGGTGAGATAAGACAACACTAAAACACAAAACAGCAATAGGAACAGATAGCACTGGCAAGTCCTCTCTTAATAATATAATACCAATACTGAAAGAATACTACAGAAGGAAGGTAGAGCTGGATAAATTATTAGACCAGAATAAATGGAAGTCACCTTGGTTGCAATAGTTGAGTTCAGATGGCACAAGTTGCCCAAGTAAACTTTTGTTAGTATTAAAACAAGAGATTTCCATATCAATTAATTACAGCACACACAAACAAACCTTTACACATTTCCATATATGAGAACATTTACATGCTGTCTTCCCATTGATCAATCAACAGTGCAAGCCTCAATCTAAAATTAATTAAAGGCTAAAAAGAACTGCCTTAAAATATTAAATTTGGTCATTCATATTAGGGTCTTTGGGCCTTTGCTGAATGTGAGTCATATTCCAGTTGTCCCCATTACAAATGTTCAGCAGTGATTTTGTATCACTAGCCTCCAAAAATCTCATATGAGACTACCAAGGTCAGCATGGTAGTGTCTCTAAGTTTACAGTACCATGTTGCTTCTCTCCTCCTCAAAAACTGTGGAAAAAAAATCTGTGTATAATTTTGTCTTAAAACTGTTTCCTATCATTGTCATCATCTTCCATGCACTTGGTGGCATGGCACTAATCAGCACAATCTTTACCCTCTTATTACACCAGTTACAGGCTGGGTACACTTCATATGTTGTGCAATGTGGTGTATCAGTGGTACTTGTTAAGTGGGAATTAATAGTGACACCAAAATCATAGTGGTTTATCTTCATGCGCATACTTATCAAAGATTCTTTGTATCCACAGATGAATAGTCTCCTAGAAATGAAATAAAACCTGCCTGCTGCATTACTTATGAGGCATTCTGCCATCTCAGTAGGATCTCTGACTCTGAAAATGCTTGCAGTGTCTAATAATTAGATTTGGATAATTCTTTCTCTTCCAGGCATCACATTTTATTTTAGTGAGTATTTCCCTCCACAGTAGTGCTGTTGAAATTTTGAATTAGGAGAGATGAGCAAAAAGAGCATGGAGAGGGGGCCAACCCTTAAAAATGCTCCTTGGGATGTGGAGTCTGCCTGGGAAGAAAAAAGTGTTACACACTTCTCTGTTCTTGATGTGGAGTTGCAAAAGGAAATTAGCTCATTTGTAATTTCAGTCAGTCCCCCCATCCCAACACACAGACTCCATTAATAATGAGTTGAGAGAAAAGAGATCCAGCATGCATGCCTGCTCAAATAGAGCGTGTACTTAATAGTCCTGCTCATACAAGTCTCCCCAAACCTGCATGCCTTGCCTCCAGGGACTCTGCACTGGAACTCTGTGGTGTAAGGATGCCATCACCCCCAAGAATTCCACAAAAACCTTCCTGACAAGAATACATTAGGCTAGAATGCCCCTACATAATTAGACAATGTGATCTTGCATAAAAAGAAGCAAAATACTTTTCAAGTTTGCAAAAGGCTCTCCTGTGCAGATTCCAGCAGGTGCTGGTGAAACCATCCATATTTTTGCATGTTACAGTTGTGGGTGCAAAGTTTCCATCTTCAAAGTTGTTAAGGTCTAACACCCATCAGCATTTGATTCTGTGAGTGTAACGAGAAAAAAAATGGGCAAGAAAATGCTGCCTTCATGTGGGAGGGCTTGAGTTTTGAGGGTTTGTTTTGAGGTAGTGAAGTTTTGAGGTAGTCTCTGTGTGTCTCATTGGGAATGACAAACTGGTACTTTAGTGCCTTTATTAACTTGTGTGTGTGTGTGTTTTATTATTTTTTAATGATTTTTTAAAATTAGAAGATACCAAACACTATGGACCCTGTAATGCAAGCAGCACTTAATAATCCTTAAATTCTGCCAAGTGTGGTATACTTAAGGAATGGTTCTATAGATTAATGCTTTTTTTTCATGCTGTATAAATCAAATACACTATAAGCTAAAACTAGTTTACAGATAGTGACAGACAAACTAGACAAGACAGTGAATATTCACTAACAGTCCAGATAAATAGATCTAAAATGAATAGGACAAAATTGCAGAGACCGTCAATCTTTTGGTCTGGACCGTCAATCTTTTCACCCACAGGGGCCAGAAAATAATTCATAACCATTACTATCAGGTCTTAACATTATGTTACTTGATAAACTCTGTGTGCTTTATTTATGCTGTTGCCCAGAACAGAGAATAGTTTTACTATATGGATTCATGTTACAACACTGCAACTTCTCTTTATATTTAGAAAGAACCAGGGAAAAGATGTGGAAGACTTCTTACAGGAGGAGAAAGAAAGCAAACAATTATTGATTGGAGCAAGTATAGTCAACCTGATCTCTCCACGTTTTCTCATTCTATTCCATTTAATGCAAACAACTTTTGTCTCACCATTTAGTCGTGTATGTGGATGCTCCTAATAGAGTCAGATACATGAAAACTAGCTTAATCAAGTTTTCTGGTAAATCTGCATATAACTACCATCCAGAAAAGCCTGTATAAATAGACACATTAACCAAAACTCTGGACAAATCACAAAGGTGTTGAAATAAATAAGAAATATAATGAAACAAAAAATATAACTGCTTTAGAAAGGAACGATATTCTTATGATCTTAAAATAGCCCTCTAATTTGAACCATGATGCCCCTAGCACACAAAGAAATCTAACTGCAGCAGATGTGTTAAATTCATGTAATGAAAAGAAGCCTCTTTGTGGATCTGCCCGTCACTGAGACCCATTTTCTCCACCCAGCCCAGCAGCTGATGCAAGTTTCAGCCATAACCAGCTCAAAGGAAAAAGTGAAAGCCAACAAGTGCTTGAAGCCAATTGTGTGAACAATAGACAGCATGTCACTGTATGGGACAGCTCTTGAACATCATGTTCTTACAGGCTCAGCATGAAAGCCACAAGAAAACCAATGACAGGAGAGTGTGATTATTCCTGCAAAGAAAAACTAAATGTCAATAAACAAGGGTGTCTTCTGTGGCACGTCAAATAGTGATCCACCTGGAAGCATTAAAAAGGTTGACAAGTTTCTTTCCTCATGACATACTAACCCTTGCTGTGCCAAATTCTTGCTTTCCCTCCAGATTTCAAGAGGAAAGAGTCTAATGTTTCTTCTTTCACCAAGGCCAATCCTTAGAACAGTCAATAGACAGTAACATTTTTAAGAACTAGTGAAATTCTTCTGTTTTGTAAAGAGGTTTGGCCACAGAAGTGTGAAGGGAGAGAGGAGAAGAGCTGGCAGCAGGTAATGTTTAGTCTGGTGTGCTTTGCTCCCGTGCAAAGCTCCGGTGGTATCAAAGGCCCATGAAAGGGCATTGCCACATGCATGGTACCACAAAAACATGCCTTTGCAAAGGTCTGCTGTATTTAGCTTTGAAGATGACTGTTCACATGGCTCGGTTTTCAGAAGGGTCAAATATACCTTTTAAAGGAAAACCTGCACTTGCAACACTGACAGGATTTGTGCTCACTATGACACTGGGAAGCTGTGCAGGACCTTCCTCCAAACAAAGCAGCTACATTCAGATAACAGAAAGTAAAGACTAAATTAACAAAACAACTTTCAGAAAATCAATACATTTACTTCAGGCATTTGAAAGTGCACAAAAGAAAAAATACACAATACTGTACAGCAATTGCTGGTGCAAAGTGCATTTATGCTCTCAGTAGTGTTCAAGTGACATGGAATGTCTCAAGAGAGTGAAATGCTTGCATTTGAAATGGTTCTGGCTTCATGTAAACCAAGGTAACACCATCCAAGCTGCTGAAGTGACACCTATTTTCCTTAACCAGCCCCAGGGTCCAGCCCTTCTCACTGCAGAAGGAGGAGCAGTCTGTGGGATGGGTCCTCAGTGTGACTGATGGCCTTAGGATTTATATCCTGCTCCTGGAGGGTGAGAAGGGAGACAAAGGCTACTCAGTGTAAAGAATAACCCAGCTCCAATTTTTTTCATTAAGCATCAGGCATCTCTGCACTCATACAGTCATGTCACTCCTGGACTTCATATCTATGTTTTCCTGCTCTACCATCTGAGCCAACAGCAGGACTGGTGCTCTTATAAGAGAATTGGGCTGTGTTTGGGTCAGAGACAGGTTGTGGTAAATAGTTTACATTACATAACATTACATTTTAGTAATGTTAATGTGTTTGAACTTTCAGACATTTCACACAACCACTGCTCTGTGTGAAGGGTGTAGTGTTACTGTCCCACACTGTTCTGTGCTTCTATGCTTCTATGTTTCTAAGATTCTATGCACTATATACCCATTATTCAGTTAAGTGAGTTGCTTCTATGCATTGATAATATTTTGGGAATGAGGGGGAAGAATGTAAAGTAACGAATCACAGTGTGCATGTGATTACTGTCGATTGAAGTTAGTTCTTTTCCTTCTTGTATTTTTCAGGTTGCAAACGTTCCTTTCTGGTTCCGAAACAATATTTCTCTTATCTGTTAGAAGCATACCATATCTTTTGCTAAATACTTTATCTTACCTCTCTCTTAAGCAAATAAAATCCTTAGGGAGATTGACCAAATTCCCTGCCTCTGGCCAGTAAAATTACTGTGCATATATGAAAAAATACATGCAAATATATATGTTTATGCATGCATTTTTATATATATGTATTATATATGTCTACAAAACATGTATGTGTCATAGAATCATACAATCACTTAATGGTTTGGGTTGCGAGGGACCTTAAAGATCATCTTGTTCCAACCTTCTGCCATAGGCCGGGACTCCTTCCACTAGACCAGGTTGCTCCAAGCCATGTTCAACCTGTCCTTAAACAATTCCGGGGATGGTGCAGCCACAGCTTCTCTGGGCAACCTGTGCCAGAGCCTCTTCACCCTCAAAGGGAAGAATCTCTGTCAGATTGTTTTTGTAGTGACTTGTGTATCAGACATGAGCAGCTAGCTCTGAAGAAAAAATGCCATGTACACGCGGTCACTTACTGAAAGGGAGTGTTGCAATAACTGTCTGCAATTCTTTATAGAAAGATGTCTTTGAAGGGAGTCATCAGTTCATGGGCAGCTGGGGATCAAATCTCTGCCTCCTCTGCAAAAGAGAGCAGATAAGGTCAGAAACTTCAGAAATGTATACAGGCATTTACACTACTTTCAGTTTGTTTGGGCTCTGTTGTGAGATAGAAATTGCTAGAAACTGGGCTATTTCGTCATGTAGTCAATGCTTTTGGCTTGAAGAAGGTTGATTATTCTGTATCAAACATGAACACATTTTTTACATGTCAAAAAAAATCCTCCTTATGCAAGCTGTTTATACCTTTCTTAAGACTAAAGTAGAAGAATTAGCTTGGGAATTGGGTTTGATCTGGTCTGTTTTAGGGTCACACAAATGCAGTAGTGGCTGCTTCTTCTAATCCCATTCCAGCTGCCTGAGGCCATGGGGAACCCATATAGTTATTTGATCCTCAGCTTGGACACAACTCTGACCCTGCAAAAGTGTGAAAACCTGTCTCAGCCAGGGGGCCAGGTAAGTCATGACCCACTTCATCTCCTGGAATATGTGAGGTAGCTTAAGGTCCCCTAAACAGTGCTCAGCACTTTGCAACACCAATAGATCTGCATTGTGGGGAGAGTTAGCAGAGGCTGGGCAGTAGATTGGTGCCTCCTTTCGAGTCACGTTCACAAGCAGTTCTACTGGAAGACTAACTTCTAGGTTCTTGTTTCCCTTTTTTCAAACATCAGACCAGTTAGCTTGAAAGACCCACAGGCACTGGTCAGCTAACTGATTTCCTCTAAAGAGAGAGATCCTATGTTCTCTTATAGAGCTGCATTACAGGCAGAACTCTGTTCATACCAGCATCTCACAGAGGTATAGGCATCCTTTTAGCTATCACAAACCCCTATAGATCTTGTTGGTCTCGTTTCTCATCCCTGTTTTTTTTGTATTTTTTTTCCCATCTGATCCTTTTGCCTGTAGTTTGTGCTTGGTAAATTGTGCCTCTGTCTTTAGCCTATTTTGTAACTGAAGAGAATTATAATGCTTTAATTATTTGGAAAACAAGAAGGTTTTTCACACATCCATTTAAAATATCAGCCACATAAATGCCTCTGATATTACAGAAATTGAAGATTTTTGTGTAGCACTAAATAAAAAATTTGGATGAATTTCTCACCCAGCCAGAGAAGAATGTCACTTAGCTGACTGAGTAAAGACACTGGAGAGATGCTTGAAATAGAGAGGACAAACTCCCCAGTGCCTGAAATCCCACATATTTTTCTTATTTGAAGCAGTAATTCCCAGCAGGATACTGTAACATCCCATTAGCCATGCTCTTCTCAGATGCCTATCCTAGGATTTCTACAGTAATTTCCAGGCTTGAGTTCTCATGCCTACAACGAACTCTTGATATTGATAAACCAAACAGAACAAGGGCTGAAAGGTTTCCAAACCCTGAGACCGAACAAGAAAGCCAGGGGAAAGCCAGGCTGTGATTTTAAAATGAAAGCCTTTTGTTGATTATCTTTCCAGCAAGCAACTCTCTCTTGAAATAATTTTGTCTGAGTGCAAACATCTAATTTTTTTCCTCCTTGGTTTAATTAGTGTTAGTGGAGAGAAGTGCTCATGGTTGAGGATACAGAGTGGAAAGAATGCAGATAAGTGTCTTTGATCACCCTCCACAGCACTGCTTTGAACCGAAGGAAAGCTGGTGCTTTCTCCTATGCTGTCAGTTCAGCAGAAAGTTGTATGAACAAGACAGAGCCAACTTTCCCCAACAAGGAGTGGAACAGCACCGATTCATCCCACAAAGCTACATGGCAATCAACAAAATAATGTTTTTGCATTTGAGAATGTGTGACTTGATTGATAATATCTAATTTTACATGACTTTTAAGCAAAACTGACAGAAAGATAGGGAGACTTTTAAGGAGCAGTGGAAGAATGAAAAGCTGAATGAAGAAAATTGTGCTGCACATCATCTTGTCTTATTACTGTTAACGCCAGCAGTCATAATCAAGAGTTTATTGTACAGGGCAATCTGGATGATTAGAAACTGGATTCAAGTTCATAAAAAACATCTTGACATAAAACTCTTTTATTTTTCACCAATAATACCAGGAGGCAAATTCATCCCCGCCCTCTGCAGCCTCTTTTAATTCAGAGGAATTATACCAGAGATAATTTTAGCCAAGTATTATCAGGATTTTTCAAAAATTGTATTTCAAATAAATGTACATTTGCAGAAATATATTTTGTCACAATGAAAGGTATTGATACTGTGAATTTAGGTTGTTCCTCCCTCTACCATTTGCATATTTTAAACTAGGAAGAAATAGAATTCAAATAGGCAAAAAAAAAAACAAAAACAGAAAGAACTAAAACCGCCAAAAAACATAACTATAGTGTCCAGTCAAGTTATTTTCTTTCAACCTCTTCTGCAATTACAGAAAAGACTGACTTTCCTGTTGTTACCTCTCTGAGATTTCTCAAGAGGACCATATCAGATCAAAATGAATAAATAGGAAGATATTGCTAGAAATGTGGTCATGAAATGAACTGTGTTTTTAGAGACAGCATCGAGACTCTTGAAAGGGGTCACCCTGGAATGTTTTTATTATTGTTCCATTCAAGAAGATTCCCACATTGTCTTTCTTCCTACAGATCCTTTCTCTCCTCTCCCTCAGTTTTTTCCCTGCTTTTTCTCATCAAACCCCTTTTGTCCTTTTGCTCTGTTTTACTCTCTTTCTATCAGAATAATGTTCCCTGCTCAGTTGAAACCCTCACTCCTGGGCTCTGCTTTTCCCCACCTTTAAAGTAAAATCATTCTTTACCACTTCTTGAACTGTTTCCTGCTTTGGGCTAAGGTGGTGGTGGATTTATCAGGCTGTCTAGTTCTATAATCTCTTTATGGCTGCTACCAGTCAACTTGATTTTTTACCTTCTAGTGACTCTGGTAGATTATGAGTAGTTACTATTAGCTCATGATGAATTGCTACTAGATAACTTTTTGGGAACTTTGCTGCTGCTCTTCCCCAGTTTAGTCAAACATTCGAGAATGAGGGGAAGGACTTGCGGCTCTATGACCCCACCAAAAAAAGAAGCACAGAGGAAAGAGATTTGCACACAAACTTGTGCTTCTGCTTCATGTGCCAATGTTTTGTGGTATGATATAGACATACAATATGGTTATCCAAGCCTTTGTACCATAAATACTGCTGTATTAAAAGTATTTCATTCTTTGAAAATGTAGTCATGTCTGGAGTGGTATATGGGTGCTTTGTAACAATGAATAGCAACCTGGTGTGACAAGACAAGAAAAGAACAATACTTTGGGAAATATATTTAGAGTTCAACTTGGTAATATTGAAAATTATGTCTGAGTACTCTCCTAGACCTGCAAATTAGGCATTATGTGGGATTGACACAAGCTTTCAGTTTAAATGCCTGTGACTATAATATGATGAAAATTGCTCTGTGTCACTGTCACAGAGTTACGTCATATTTGTTTTTGCGTTGAAACCTCCATTTTGTGAACATCAGTTGTAGACACCACAGACAGATATTTGAATGTGGTGTGATACAGCACATCAGGAACTAGCTAAGGTAACTGTTTTGCAGTCTGCAGTTTACTCCTGTGAAAACATCCCTGACACTGGGTAGGAGATTAACCCCTGTGTGCCAGATTCATTCCAAGTTCAGCTATGTGTATGTAGATCGTCTCTGTAGATTTAAGTGGATATACTTCTTTTCACTTCACATCCTCAAAACTTTTTGTATTTCTTCTGAGTCTAAGAAGCTGGTATGAACATCCCAACCAGAGATTTTATTAATTTCAGAAGTAATTGTATTTATACCAGTACATTTCAGAGGTTCTATTTCCCAGTGCATATTCCACACAATGCAAAACTGTGCCTCATGTTGCACTTTTTATGTATCTATTTTTCAGCAAAATAAATCTGTGATGCTAAATCTCCAAGCAGTTTGAAAATAATTTCATTTAGAAAAGTATTCCTTTTTTTCTACTTTAAGATTCAATGCCACCTTTCTTTATCTAGCAGATAAACTCTTTAAACAGTGCAATAAAGAGGTGTGCTAGAACATATTCAAATCAGTGGTTTTTTCACTGAAAGGTGAAAAAACTGGCCCATATCTGGCCCACAAAACTATCTTCAGGCAGGAAGTAAAGTTATATGAAGAGCAGCCCTCAGGCTGCTGCTCTCATTCAGAGATAAAACTCACCATGGACTAGGAACATTTCCTATAATATATAACATGTACAGCACAATGGAATCATAAATGTCCTTGCTAAGAAACTATGCCACAGTACATCAGAGGCAGTAAATGTAACCTGTATATTCCTGAACTATTAAAATTCTTAATCTATCATCCCATCTACCGTGCAGCCCCTCTATGCAGCTAACTAAACCAGAATCAGAGATAGAATACACACTGAAAAGTTGCAATGATTGTGTCCAGGGCTTTTCTGGGTACCACAGTGTTTCTGTAATATTAGAAATATTAAGAAATTTTAAAAAACATCAAAGGCTTCACGTAGGCTCATTCTTTATTTTAAGAGTTACAGTGACTGTAAGATGATCAAGGAAGAAATTAGCGTCAGAAACTAGTGTACAAAGCCTAATAAGCAAACAAGATTTCTCTACAGTTTATTTCTTCTTTTCTGTCTTTCGCTTGTTTAAAACTAGAGAGAATGCAGCAAGGAGAAGATGGTAGAAGAGGGGAAAAACAGGAGAAGTGTTAAAACTAATTTTAATCACCTTCAGCAACCTAGCCAGGAAAAGAACAGCATGTGCTGGTGCAGACACTGATGCTGAGAAGTAGCCTGGCACAGCTGCACACACCAGGAACCTGTGATTCACAGCTTTATGGCAAAGCTGACGAAATTCCAATCCTCACTCCCATTTGCAAGACAAAAACCACTTCCATACATCAGTCTTTAATGACTCCTTAGGTCTTCTGCCTCTTCCAGGTGCAAATGACTTCTCATGTAGGCCAGCAGTACAGTTTCCCTCTCTGACTTGTGGTTTTCTAAGAAGTTTGAAGCATGTTTTCCCATTCTGGAGGGTCCGGTGACTTATTTCTCTTTTTGGCAACACCGTGCTGGTTTAGAGAGGTGTTTGGGGGCTTTTGTTGGAGTGTGGTCTGTTTCTAAGGCTACTGCTTCGGCAGCATGTCAGAAACTGCGGTGAGTTTTCTGGTTCTGGATACAAAGCCTGAAGATGAATGAAGCTATGAGCAAGCCTTGCTTTTGGAGCTTTACCACCCTTGAGTTTAGCAGGGTAACATATTCTTCCTTTCAGACATCACATTACAGGTTAACTCCGCAGAAGCCAATGGAGAGACACAACAGGCTGAACCAGTTGAAGCTGTTGAATGAGTGTATTAGGTATATATATATTTGATAAAAAATTGTGAAAGCAGTTGCTCATTTAATAACTATACTTTTTTTTTGAGAACATGAAGTGCTCTATTGTCATGCTGGTTTGACACAATTGAGCAATAACAGTCTTAACACCAGAGGATATCTCTTATTTCTGTTTAGATTCACCACTCTGGAGTTAGATGTGAACTGCTCCCAAAAAAATGAGCAGGAGTTTGTCTTTTCAAAACACAGTTGTGGCAGCTAAATGTGTAGTATTTATCTAGGCTATAAGAAGAAGAGTTTCAGGTTTCCACATGCCTTGCAGGGATTTGAGGTCCTTGCAGAGGGAAAATATAGAGGTATATTTTCTCTTGGCAATGGAGTGTTTGGTGGTGGTATGCAAAAAGTTTTAGGTCTGGAAACTGGATGAACAAATGAATATCTCAGTGTGTTCAAAGTAAGTGTCTGGCAGAGCTGCTGTTGCAATTATATGGCATCCCAGGCTGGTACTGGCTTGTACGTGAGGCTGGTGGAATTCATCTCAACCCATTCAGATAGACATGTGCAAAATTCCCCTAAAGTCCCAAGGCCATGTGCCTAATTGCAGCAGTTGGTCTCATAATGCTTTTAAAATTTATTCCTTTATGATCTTCACTTTACTTTTTTCAGTGCTTATCTTGAAAGGTCAGGTATTAGACTCCTTAACAACTGGCATCCTCATGTAGCTTTCTGGATTTGATTCAGATGCTCTAACAGCCAGGCAAGAGCTGTACAAAATTGCTGTGCATTTCTTTTAATTATTAAATTCTGAGCTAATTCACATTTAATGTGTTTATACTCACTTTTTTGGCTACTTTTCACATATATCCTAGCAAACAAGCCCAGCTGCAGAAATATCTGTAGAAGCAGGAAAATTCTAAGTGAGAATAAAAAATATTTGTGAAAGCAGGTTTTGTATTTATCAAGAACATTACTGTAAGAGATCCTCTCTATTCAGGGTCCTGAACGATGCCAGATAGCCTTTATTTAAACTTGATCTATTTTGAAGGCTTGACCACTTATAAACAACCTAACAAACAGCATAGCAGAGTGTCAGAGACTGAAAATAGTTTATGCCTCAAACACTTATATAAAGTTTTAAGGAAGCCACAACCACAAAAACCTTCCTGAAGAACTTTGGATCGTAAGTCGAACTGCTGAACTGCTGATTAGATTAAAGGAAACCCATTGTTCAATCACCTCAGGCTGAGGGAAAGGTATGCATCCACAATAAGTCAAAGCCTCCAGCTGAATTTGGGGTGGGGGGAAGAGCACAGCTCACAGAAGCCAGGTTTACACAGACTCCCCCCAGCCAAGTGGGAAGGAGGAGGTTTTTGGGTGCATGGTGTAAGCTCTGTGAGAGGCAATAAACATCCATCCTCCGGTTACACAAACTGGCCCAGCTGTGGAACCCCCAACCCCACGGGACATCCATGAGAGGCTTTGCCCCACAGGACTGCAGTGATGCAACAAACCCAGAGACTGCTGTAAGAGGCTGCCCCCTCCCCCCAGGGGGACATGCCCGGACGTTACTCCCTAGCCTGAGCATATATCCCCTTTGGATTCTATACTTTTGGGGGGAGCCTTCACTGCCAAGAAGACCAGCTGGAGAGGATCAACAGAACATCGTTGGGATCCACAGAGTGGTGATATTTTCCTTATTCTGCCCCTGTCACTTTCTTTCTGTTCCCCCCACCTATTTTCTACTTCTTTCTTTCTTTCCCTCTCTCTGTCTCTCATATCTAGCATCAATAAAACCCATGTTATTGTCACTGGCATATGTTCTCATTTGCACCTTAATTTGGGCAGAGGAATTTCTAAAGAACCTTAAGAATAGTAATAATTGGATCATAACACAGACACTTTAGGAATCACTGGTATGTCACCTTGCTGCATCCACATCATATTACAGATCATTGAGCCTCACCTATGTCCCTGGGAAGATCATGGAGGAGATCTTTATGGTAATAACTTGATCTACTGGGTAGAATCCCTGTCTATGGCAAGGGGGTTGGAATTAGATAATTTTCAAGGTCCCTTCCAACCCAAACCTGTCTATGGTTCTATGATTTTCTAAGATGGATTAGTTCCATTTAAAGAGTTTAAAGGGTTTGGATTCCCCTTATTCTTGCTGGGAGGCTGCAGCAGCAATTGAGAATACCTAATGGTCGCTCTCGGTAGAGACAGGCAGAAAACATGGGGTGGAGGGAGAAGTTTTCAAGAGACAAATTCCTGCTGTCATCTTTGTTGTAACTCTTTATATATGGCATTATTAGTGCATAGCACTTATATTCAGGTCTTTTCTTTTGAGGTCTCTTTCAGTATGCCCTTGTTGATCAGGCCTAGATGTAAAGAGACAAAAATTTGTTTATTTCCAGTGAATTTTCTTTCAGTGTCTGTTTCTGCAGTTTAAGACATTGGGCCAGATTCTTGGTCCCACTTGTTGCCACTCGTTCCTGAGCTGCCACTGAGAGCATTGTAGCAATTGCTAGCAAACTGCAATATAATAAAGTACAGAGTTTGCAAAAGATCAAAGAGTTCTGAGTAATGACCAAATGCTACTTCTACCTTCACACAAGAGCTGATGTTTGTCAGAGTGCAGCTGGATGAATTTACACTGGATTATCCAAAAGAAAATCTCTACTTAATAACAGTCATAGAAATAAATTCCTATTCTTCACACCTAGTATATTTGTATGGTAAGACAGTCATCTGGATCTGAATTTATCTGAAGAATGTGTGTTTTTCATTTTGTCCAATTTCAGATTGTATTTCCACTAGACTCTCAAGCTTGATATGCTCTCAAATATTTAAAGTGCAATGATAGAGTACACAATAGCACTTCTCTAATTTCCTGTATTGATCATTCAGGTATCATTTTCACTGAATTCAAAAAATGAGACAGAATATTTTACTCATTCCTGAGCAAAATTCTGCCTTTCTTAGTCTTCTTTTTCCTCTTTCTCTACTTACAAAGATTTACTTTATCATTGACACAGTTTCATAAATTTGTTGTGGAGTTCTGCACATTTTACGAAAGTTACAAGTTCACTGTGTGGAAAAAAAAGCAGAACCTTCACCAGGCTCCAGACCTGAGACCATTTCCTTTCCAAGGCTGTCAAATCATCCCAAGGTACTGCAGTTTATCAAACAATTTCCTTGTTATTCCCCATCAGTATCAGATGCAGGAAACCTGCCAGTACATTTTGTCTTATTGGTTTAAACTAAAATGTAGAGTTTCTTATGAGTGAGTGGAATGAGTAATGTTTCATATTAAAATGAAGTTTTGGCAAAGAACCCAAATGTACCTATGGATACTTGGTGTGTGCTTTCAGTCAAACATTAAGTTTTTGGCACAAATGCTTCCATGTTATTTTTTTATGCCATGATATGATAACACTACAATAATTCTTAAATGCTGACACAACTGAAAATATTGTCAGTTAGGACTCCCAGGCACTGGCAAGCTCTTTGTTATATTTGCAACCTAGCACTCTCTGTGAGCTTCACAAAAATGTTCATCACTTTCCATGGAGGTGGAGGGAAATTAAAAAAGAAACAAATTGCTTTACAGTGTTGAGTTGGAGAGAATATCACAACAAACGGAAGATCTGTGGCATGTCAGAAACTTTTCATTTCTTCCTTCCAGGGTTTTTTTCTGGATTTATCTCTTTAGGTGCAATCCATTTCCATTCCACCATTATGTCATCTATAATTTAAATTTATGAGACAAAACTTTAGTCTTGCCAGGGGAGCAGCTGGAGAGCTCCATTCCCTTTGCCGTAGAAAATGTAGATGTGCTGAACGTATTGTGTCTGACAAGGTTTGTTGAAAGTACTCCTATCTTTTCTGACAAATATCCATCAGCATGTAATATTTATTCCTCTGTTTTAGTTTCCCTGCAAATAATTGACAGTCCCTCAGCAAGGAGTGAGTTTCCTGCTGAGGCAGCAACACCTGTATGGTTTTCCCAATCTCACATCAAGTGCTCCAAAATGGAGGATTTCACAGGGCTAATGGATAAAATGAAGGAAGTAGATGCAGTCAAATGTAGGGAAAAAATTTTTTCTCCTCAAAACTGGGTTGTTATAGTTAACATTGCTCCACAATGACAGATCTATATGACCTTTATTGCAGGTACAAAAAGACTTTTCAGACATTTTCACTTGTATTTTATTGACCAATCAGCCCCCATTCTTTTCCAGTATAGTTGTGCACTTCAGTAGGCTTAGATTAGATATTAAGAAAAAATGTTTTACTGTGACAGTGGAGAGGCACTGGCACAGGTTGCTTGGGGAAGTTGTGGATGCCCATCCTGGAGGTGTGCTGGCCAGGTTAGACAGGACTCTAAGCAACATGAACTGTTTGAAGCTGTCCCTGCCTATGCTTCCAAGTTTAATATTACTGATGTAGAGAGTATCTCTGATGCTGTACTGTATAAACAAATATTTTCAAGGCTGGCTACGTGGTTTTGGGTAGACAACAGGACATGTTTCCCCTTTGAAAACTGGATACCTCCCAGGAACATCCCAGGTTGGTCACTCTGTAGAGAAGCTGCTGCCAACACTTTCGGACAGTGAAGTGACTGAGGGGACTCATGAGGGGAAAAATATTCATGTAGCTCCCCAGCATGAGGCTACATGACATATCAAAAATTCTGGTGAAAATGGTGCATCACTGAAGAGCACAGAAACATTCCTGCTTTTCCCCAAGAAAGATCAAAATATGGCCAGCTCATTTCTGATCCTGTCACATTTATTGCAAGTTGTGATGTAAGCCATGTAAGCCGCCAAAAGAACAGAACCAGATTTTTTTCAAGTACTAGAATTGTGTTTGCAGAGCTGGTAGCTTAAGAGATTTCTGTTGCACAGAAGCTAATGTCCTTAGCGATTGTTTCTTTAAACGTAAGTGGCATTTTAATAAACTTTATAATAAAAGTGCTCAATGCACTGCTGGTATGGCAATTACTGATTCTTTAGGGAACAAACTCTACATTATTGGGCAAGAAATATTGCCACTAAGTGTCTTTTATGCATCTGCGTCTGTACTTAAACCCACACAGGTAAACATGTCCCTTGTAACCATGGTGATAGTCTCTGCTTCCTTAGGTCAACATGTTCCTTTTAGCTCTGAAGGTCCTGTTAAGTGCAGTGCATAAAAACAATATCACAAGAATTAATTTTATGATTACTATTTGTTTTACACTGGAGATCTCACTGAAAAAAACTAACCTTGATTGCAACTGTCCTGTGCTAGTTCCATACAGCAGTCAAAGGCAATTCATGATGTCTACTAAAAAGAGAAGGACAATGTTCCAGAAATCACAGAAAACACATTTTTAGAGAAATCAAGTTTGATGAGAAGAGGGGTGCAATTAAAAGGTTATGAATAACCTCTCTTTATGTACATTTTAAATAAATTTCTGTCTTTTTTAAGGGTTGGTCATTGTTTTATTGTTGTTTTGTTTGTCTAGCAGGGGTTTGTCCATATTCAAGAGATAGTATGGAAAAAAATATGGAACAATATATTTTTATAGAAGTGCGGTTACGAGATTGAATGGTTTTGCTATCAAAATTAAGTGTAGAAACAAATCTGGTCATACTTGGCCACCTCACATTGGAGGTGAGGCTGAGTAAAGTTTGGTTCAGTTGTGGCTTACAGTAAGATCAAATAGTAGGATCTATAAAATAGTGCTCCAACTTAGAGTGTAATATTGTCCAGTCATCCCATCCAGGGCTTTTAATGGCCAGCTAGTGCTAAATGAGCTGAAAGAATGGCCTTCCTTCACTTAATATATAGTGGGGAAAGGTATTTTTGGGTCACTTTGTTTGTCACTCAAAACACATTCAAGTATGTGGGCTGGGTCCTTGTATGGTTCAAACTAAAATGAAGTCTGAGACTCAGCAGTGGTAGAACAACAGAAGATGGTCCTGACGATGAAGTGCACTCTTAAGGTGCACTTAAGAGTGTGTTGTTTATAAGGTTTTCAGCATATAAAACCTCACAAAAAGACCTTTTCTACTATGACTGCAAGGGAAAAAACAGCTAAGGTTTCCGAACAAATGTGGTTTGAGAAAGGCAGTGCTTTTCGAATTTGGCAGAGGGATGTCAAATGTTCAGGAGGAGATGGCCTGGAAAAGACGATGTCCCAAAGCAGAGCAATGAGTTAAGGCTTAGTTATAAGTTTTTCGTCTTGGTTACAGAATGAATTGACTTCATCTTTCATGCTCAGGAAGGAAAGTAGTCTTTTTCTGCACCAGCCACAAATGTTCATATTCAGAGAAGTTATTTCTTTCATTACTGAGAAATGAAAAGGCAAAGCTTTTTCTGAACATATTCACAGTTGGTTCTGAAGCAGAAATGAGCTTTCTGGTTTTTAGTGCTTTGGCTATTAGAATAATTATTAGGAGCTAATGAGTTTTTAAAGGTTTCTAATGTGAACCTATGATTTTGGAACCTGTCTGCTGTCAAAATCTAACTAGGTTACAGAAAACATGATGTGATCTATGGCCCATTTCTATTAATGATTAAAACATGAAGGTACTGCCTCCTGTGAATAACACTCCTCACTTGTGATGGGGGCTCAGCTTTGGAAATCTGAAATACAAGGCCTGTTCACCATCACCAAATTTTTTCTGAAGTTTATGGGAAGCTACAATAACAACAAGCAACTAATCTCTGCCTTTGTTGAGTAATGAAAAGCCTCTCTTTTACCACAGTGTTGAAAAGCGTAGTTAGGGTGAGTAAAACTTGAGGCAAGAAGTTGTCTTTGTTTTGAGAACTAGCTGTATTGGTTTTGCATGGTCTGGTTTTGGTAGCGGGGGGCCACAGAGGTGGCTGCTGTGAGAAGCTGCCAGAAGCTTCCACCACTTCTGGCAGAGCCAGTCCCTGATGGCTCTGAAGATGGATGTGATGCTGGCCAAGGCTGGACCAATTAGAGATGGTAGTAACACCTCTGTGAAAACATATTTAAGAAGAAATCAAAACAAGTTTTTGGAGCAGTTTTAATTCCAGTCAGAGAAAAGCAGGATGAAAATATGTGAGATAAACAACATGCAGACACCAAGGTCAGTGGAGAAGGATGGGGAGGAGATGCTTCAGATGCCAGAACCAAGATTCCTCTGCAGGCCATGGTGAGGACCATGGAGAAGCAACTGTGTCCCTACAGCCTGTGGAGAGTCATGGGGGATGCAGAGATCCACCTGCAGCCCATGGAGGAGCCCCCACAGAAGCGAGTGGGTGCCTGGAGGAGGCTGTGATCCTGTGGGAGACCCATGGAGAGAGGGGCCCTGCTCCCATGCTGCAGCAGCCTGTTCTTGAAGGACTCCACCCCATGGAAGAGTGACCCACCCTGCAGAAGTTTTGAGAGGATTGTTTGCCCATGGGATCAACTCAAATTGCAGTAGTTCACAGAGAGCTGTTGCTCGTGAGATGGAGCCACATTGGAGAAGTTTGCAGAAAACTGTCTCCTGTGGGAGGGACCCACACAGAAGAAACAACAGGTGATGAACAGACCATAACCTCCATTCTCTGTCTCCTTGCATTGCCGGGATAGGAGGTAGAGCTGGAAAGGAGGGAGGGGTGAGGCGAAGATGTTTTTAAGGTCTTAGTTTACTTCTCATTATCCTGCTCTGATAGAAAGCAATAAATTCACTTTATATCTCTCAGTTGAGCCTGTTTTGCTTTTAATGGTATTTAGTGTGTAATTCCAGGCCTTATCTCAACCCATGTACCCTTCGTTAAATTTTCTCTCCTCTGTCCAGCTGCAGCAGGGGAGTGAGCAAGCAGCTTTTGTGGGTGCCTGGCATATGACCAGCATCAACCCATGACACCAGCTTACTTTGGTATCAAGTGACATTGTTACCATTTGGAACTTTAATACACATAACATTGGCCAGTGAGGTCAGTCCACTCCTTAGTGGATAAGTATAGGCATTGCAATATCGTCTTCCTAAAGTGAGGCACTCTGCCTGATGATCTTGACAGGAGAGCTGAGATATAATGTGAATTAGTCTCCAGTACTTAAGTGGTTTTCTCCGGAAGTGAGGCTAAAGCATCCTGAGAGTAGCTGGGGAAGGAAAGAGGCATTCCTGGTGTGTCTTTGAAAAAGGGATTATACATGTGACTTTGGTGCAGAGTGCTGTTAATTTTGTGCCTATTGACAGTGTACTTTTTCTACAAAATAAAAATTGATATTAAAAAAAAGTAAGAGAAGAAAAAAACCTTAGGTAATGGAACAGTCAGAGTGGAGTCTCTGAATTTTGCCACCTTTCATAACACTTGAGGATTGTTGTTAGTTATAACTCAAAAGATACTTAATGTTGTGTCTTGCTGGTATTCACCTTAATTACTGCACTGACAGTGTTTTTGTGAGTTATGAAATGACAAAATTAGAACTGAATTTCATCCTCTGTCACACTCACTAAACCACCAGAATAATAAAGCACAGAATACCCTCCCATGTCAAGTATCAGCATATGACTGCTCAAGCTCTATTCATCTCTAGCAGTGCATATAATGCATGAAGTGAGAAGAGCAGAGCAAATCAAAAATAGAAAGAAAAAAAATGGGAAAGAAGTATCTTCTGCTACATGATAGTTTAAATTTTGAGGAGGGGCAGTCAAACAAAGTGTCCAGTAAAAGTAATTGTTCACTAGATGTGTCACAAATATGCTCATTCTACATAATTTCATGGGAAAAAAAAAAGCCTTCTGTATATAAATGTTCAAAACTCATCCAAGCTGAAAGTAACCTATCTACATCCGTGTGATCTATCTATATTGGACTGAAGTTCTTTGGTGCTTTGAGACTCCACTATGTTGCATGTGGTTTCCATTCTCTTGTTTTTATAGCTTTTTGGAATTTATTTTAGAGCTTTTCAGACCTCTAACCATTCCCTGGCTAAAAAGATGAGGTTTCAGACTGCTCAGTTTGTTTCAGTTTCTCATTTCTTATAGCAATTCTTTGTGTGTTTAACTCAGTATTAGACTTAATGTTCTTTGATTCCAAGCATTGCATCATTAACAAGCCTCGTTTTTCCTTTTGCCAGCTTTTACCACTCATCTAGAAATAGTGTCATTTCTCAATAAAAGACAGTTTCAATTTTATTTGGTTTGTTCTTTCTGTCTTTACAGGGGAAAAGTCCCCAGATTATAATTACTTAATTGTATTATTTTTGATGAATTATGCTATGGTATGTTTTTCTGACTCCATTTTTTTTTTAAATGTTCATGGAAGGAAAGAAAATATGGATGGACTCTTACAATCATATGATTGTTTCACAGCTTTCATCAATGGTTCCATTAGGAAATTTAATAGGCCATGGAAAATAAAATGTCAGAATGAGACAGACCATACCATATGCAAGACCCTGTTGTGGAAGTAAATTAATATATAGTTTCTCTGAAGTTATCGAGGCCAAATCAGGAATGCTGTGTAAGGAGATCAAACAAAGGCTTCCTTACCATCCACTGAATTCTTTTATTTGCTGATCTCTTGGGGAGTCTAACTTTGCATAACTTGCAGACCAAAGAGATAAAAGGAATTATTCCTGTAAATAATGCAGAGCCTTCTTTAACTTATTATTTCTTACTGTGTCCAAGTTGTATAGTTTGGGCATTTTTTAATCATGTTTTCTTCTGCTGGGTCCCTGTGAATTCAGACCTACTTTAAACAACTGGAGGAAAGAAAATTAAATTTCAGTAAGCTGGGTGATGCAAATTAGGTGGTGGCTAAGCTGCATCATTCATCTAAAACATTCCTACCCCTATACTTCTGTTGTTTTCATGGGAAGAATTAACTTGAGGTTTTCGTGTATATCAGCAGAAAATAAGTCTCCCTCTTTGTAAAACTGCTGCTGCAAGTTTGGTGCACCATGCCGTGTTAGATCTCTACCATTCCTTCTCCTTTAGGATGATGTGCTCTATCCATGGATACAGCAGCAGCAGTACCAACGTCCTACATGTGCCTCCTGAACCTAAGATTTCCAGCTAAGACTCGAAGTTTTTCTCCCATAAGTTTCCTAAAAGGGAACACGAGTATTCGCATTAGGAACTCATCCAAAGGCTGGAAGGCTTGGACAGATGTAAGTGGCCTTTTTTGATATGCACTACTTTAGGTTTAAAGGCACAAAACCAGTTGGCATTTAGCAACTTAGGAGTAGCTGACCTGTGGTAGTGATTCATGTTTTATGATACATGGCAATTCAATTTGAATCAGTTTGGCTTATTCACCTAACTGGCCACACTTGAAATTCATTTGCACTTCCCCACAGCCATCTCTGAATTCAATAGGACTAGCTACAAAACCATGAACTGCTTGGTGACAAAGAATATTTGTTGGATAAAATCTACAGTTTCTGCCTGTGCTAGAAAACTTCATCATGTAGCACCAAATATGGTGCTGTCTTGATGTGCATCCACTTTCAGTAGAAATAATCTCTTTAAATAGACAGCATGCATATATGTATTTACATCTCATGCTTGTGTTGTTTTATAAATCAGTGGAATATATAATCAGATACTTTAATGAGAGTGTGTACTGCTGAACAGGAAGCTTGTAATCATTTTATGGATAGCCCTTATAATAGTGGACTACATGACATGGAAGACTGGGAATCAATGTTTCCATGTGGCGATCACAGTGCCAAGTACACAAGTTAGACAAAAATTGCATGCTGAGACTGATCATTATATGGCAGTTTTGAAATGAAGCATGAGCTAGCTTTCTTCTCAAGATACAAGGCATTGGTTTTGTAGTACCCAAACACACATCAGTGGCCATAAGCAAACAAAATAAGTCACTACAAATGAAGTGGAAAATATGAAACAGAAAGGTCTCTCCATCAGGTTGGTTTTTTAAACATGAGATGCTGGCCAGCCCCTGCAAGATTTTTATGAGAAAGGCAGGGTGCATTCATCCCTCCAAATTTACATTCCTACATAACCCCACAAGGTTCCCCCACAGATGCAGTCCAGCACAAGTGGTGGAAACCGGAAAGGACATTATCTCACACCACTCTGACTTCTGCTCTCATGGTTTGCAGGGAAGAATTTCATACCTTCCCTGTTTAATATTGAATCTGTGAACAAAGGGCAAAGCATGCAATGTTGATGCTGATGACTTTCCAGGATATCCCATAACTAATAGCTGCTGCAGACACACACAACATTGTCTAAAGATTTGTTCATTTTCTCTCTGCTGCTGATATTTTAATGGGTTTCCAGCTCAGGAGTTCCTGGCCTCTTGCTCTTCCTGCTCATTTCAGTGGCTCCAGGGAGATGGTGAACAGCCCCTCAAATTGGCAGTGCTGCCCCAACACCATGGGGGTTTTCCACTGGAGAGCATTAGCTTTACTCAGTATTTCAGAGCCAGCACCACTCCTGACACAACATGACTTGCGGCTATGTAAGTGCCATACACACAAACTTGCTATTACCTGCACATTAGAACCTGCACATTCAAAACACATTTTCTTATTCATAATTTCAGGAAAACATTTCCAAATGCTTACCATAATTATTTTGTTCAAATTCTCCACTATGCTCTCTCGAAAATTGCTGCTCATTTGTTCTCCTTTCTAAAGAGCAGAACAATTTGCCCATAAAACAGCAATGACCGAGATTTTCCAGAGGCATGTTTCAGCCACGGTTTTATTTGCCTGGTGTACTCTGTTGTCGGGATTGTGGGATAGGGA
>VXAZ01008970.1:0-20231 GCA_013399875.1 Gymnorhina tibicen | reverse complement strand
TGTTGTCACTTTTCTGACTAAAATTGTACCGTAAAAGACTGTAGCAGATTTATATTTNGACTAAAATTGTACCGTAAAAGACTGTAGCAGATTTATATTTATACCAGAAAACTACTGAAAGACGTACGATGTTTTCATTTTTTTTGAGTACACTTGCTATTTGGAAAATCATGCAAACTGCTACCAGGAAAGTCCTGACTGTGAGTGAATATTTTCGATCATGTTTATAGTTACCGTGACCTATTCTCATGACTGACTTTTGTCAAATCACAGCATATTTGCCTCACCACTATGATCTCTATAGTAAATCCATGTTGCTGCTATTTCAGTTACGCATCAGTTGTTTGCTTGCATATTATTCATTGATATTATTCATTGATGTTAACTGCTGTATAAAAAATTTTTAGTAATTTTCTTGTACTGATGAAGTCAAGATGAGTTAGATTCTGTTGTATCAGAAACTTTTATAGGAACACTCTCGACTCTGAATTTAGTTCTGTCAAAAATTTGAGTGATGCTAATTTTAAGTTCTGCTAAGTGCAAGTGTTGTAAAATTTATGTGAGGCTAAGGCAAAGTTCTGTTCAGTATAGTTGTTGTCATGTTTATGTGATGTCAAATCTAAATTCTGTTAATTTGAAGTTCTGTTAAATTTAGTTCTGTTAGGCTTAAGTTCTACTGACGTTAATTTTGGTAAGTTTAAGTGCTATTAAGTTTCAAGTTTAAATGTGTTCAGTTTAAATTCTGTTATTTTACTTTCTGTTAAACCTAAGTTATATTCAGATTAATTTCTGTACAATTTCAGTGATGTTAACTTTAAGTTCTATGTGGTTTACTTTCTGTTATGTTTAAGTGACATTTAATTTGACTGAAGTTAAGCTTAACTTCTCCTGAAATATGCTCATTTAGCTTATAAAATGCAGTTCCTTTGTTACAGAGAGAAGACTGAGCTGATTGGAACAATTACGATGAAGGATTTGTAAGCAATTGTTTTAGAATATAGGATAATAAGTTGTAAAAACGTGAAAATTCAGTTTCTTAGATGCTTAAATTCATTGAAAGTTCTATGGGTATAAATGTCCTTCATTAGTCACTTACGATGATTGTTCATAACAATCTTTGCTGTTTTATCTTTCATAGGTTGCAGAGAAGGATGAGTAACAATTGCAAGTTATAGATATTATTGCTTGTAAGCTGTTCAGTGCCTTCCTTCTTGCTTTTATTTGGCCTTATTGTCTTATATCCATAGATATATGAAGAAGTATACTCTCACTCTTTTAGAATAAGTTACTGTCGATGTGTTACTGATTTTGAATATGTTCCTAATGTCATAGCGTGAATTCACCGACTCGTTATAAAGGGCATTCTCCATAGGATATCATTTGCTGTTACACATACACATTTCTTTGGTGGTTTGCAGTTTATACATAGTACCATTGACTACTTAGGATAAATGACAAAGCCGGCTGCTTTACAGACTTTTACATACTGTTATGTACTATCTGTAACACGGTACTGTAACTTTCCTAACTGCCATTAAACTTTCCGGAGTCACTTTGACTTGCTGATTCAGACTTGTGGAAGCCGGACCCTCTTTTTTTGAGGTTAACCTGGAAGCCTTGTCTGGGAAGGTTTTCCAAGTCCTCGTTGTGAAACAGGGCCCACCAGCTGCTGTAGACTCTGAGTGATGGTACAGTATTTAGACAATTCAGGGTGTATTGTTCTAAATCACTATCCTTTTGTCGTGTGTTACTGATTACACGTTTTACTTTGCTTATTTTTGCTGGGCATTTTTGCTGGGTTTACTGTTTCATTGCATGAATTTCCTTGCTTTTATGTTGCCTTCACGTTCACAGTGACAAACGCGCATGTTATCACAAAAAAAAAAAAGGGGAATATGTCCTCTCAGGAATATTTAGAAAATGCAATATTTACACTAAAGATTTTGCAGGCAGATCATCAATTTTGATCCCCAGCAGAGCAATACTGGTCTGAAGATTTGCATGTGTGGAACCAATTTCTAAAAGGTTTTACAGAAGGATCCACAATTGGGCATGCAATGACAAAGCCTAGCTGATCTACTAACCTAGGGGAGAAGGTATGCATGTGTTTTATTGCCAAAGGTCTAACGTGGTTACCTGCCTGACCTGACAAACATCAATCGCCTCCGAGAAACTGAGGCCCAGCCAGAGGAAAAATGACCTAATCACCACCCAGCCCTCATGGTTAAGACAGGAGCAGGGGTAGGACTGCCAGGAACGTGGTTGTGACCTGGAAGCTTACGGAGACAGCCTGCCAACAGAGGCCTTGTATCCTACTGTATCTACCATCACGTTATTGTGTTCCTGCTGACCTTCTTCAGCTAGTCCCTGTTCCACGCTTCCAGAAGACATTTGGTAATGTTAAAGTCCGCATTTCCAGCTAATGGACTCCCTCCTGTCTAAACAGCACAGCCCCTGAGTTCCAGCTGTAACAGCTTTGGAACAGTAGCCATCTATTTCCAAGTGCAGAAGAAGGAGCTCTCTCTCTGGGAACACTGGACACTGTCTTTTTGATTTCCTATGCTGTGGGTCTCTTTGTCAGTAGCATAGTTGTTCTTGATGGGTTTTTATTGATTGTGATCTGTATTCCATGTATTTTATCCTGTGACCAGCAAATGACCACTAACAGTCTTAATAAGATGATGGCTTTACATGTGCAGACTGTTTCAACATTAGAATACAAGAACCCTTTGCTTAAAAGACAAAAAAGGGGGAGATGTTGCATACAGGTAAAACCGTGTAAAATGAAGGCTTTGTTGCCTTTGTAAAATCATGGCTCAGGCCTGTTACTTTTGCTAGAGAAGGACTGTGGGAAGGAGGCATAGCTGAATTAGAGGTAGAAAAACATGCTGAGTGATTATCATGTGTTCACCCAGTGGTGTGCGGTGAGTGGTTGAATTAAGCTTGTTGTGCTTTAAAACTATGTAAATAGCTAATAGCTAGTAAAAGACACTGTGTGGTATTAAAGATAAGCTCCTTGCCTGAAGTTGTTGGTGTGACTTGTGAATGTTGCGTCCATCTCAACTGCGACAATGGAGAGGGGGAAAAAAATCAAACCACGTATTTTGGGTACCAGACCTGAAAGCAAGGATTTGTTTTGCACCCAAAATTAGGACGTTCCATATATTATTGCACATCTTGGTGTAAGGGTTACAGGAAGCCCAGCAAGTGAATAAGTGTAGTCCCCACTGTCATTTCCAATGACATGCTGTGTGATGAAAGAAGAAGAGTTTTGCTGAATTAGTTTAAAAAGTATCTACAGTGAAGAAAATCAATATACATAGAATGTCTAGGTCCCAAAAGCGAACAAAAATTCATACAGCACTTTTCCTTCTCTTCTACTTCTGGAAATCACTGAAGTATATAACAAAAAAAATTTCCAAGTCCTGGAAGCCTGTCTGCATACTGAGAAAATGAGTAGGCACAAATCTCGTAAGACAGTGTATAAAACCATACTCTTCTTGCTGCTCACTAATGACTAATTCAGATTCAACAAAATGAATGAATATTCCCATTGAATCCCTCAGGAACTGAAGCAAGAAACAATTAACTTCTCAGAGGAATGTCCTCAACAAAAAGCAAAAAATGGTTTCAATCTGACAATAAGTAGCACACAGACTATTGCACTTTTATAGAGATTTATTTAAAATCATTGGACTATTTCATCATGCTTTGTAGGGCAGAATAAAAGTATGGTTCGGTTTTTATTATAGACATTGCCAATATCCTGTTCCCCCAACAAAAGTCTAAACATGAGCTGGAAAATATGTTCTTTTAATATCTTTGTTATATGTGTTAGATATGTGCATTATCACTGCTCCCTGCAACTCCAGTTAGCAAAGATAATATTTTTAACAATGGGTTATAAAAACAGAGAAGAAAAGACAGGGTCCTAAATTGGCAAGTGGGCATTTCCACAGGAAAATAATTTATTTTTTCCAACTTTTTTCCTGCTACACTTCACCTTGTTTGTTAAACTCATCTACTTTCTTTTATTTGCTATATAACAAAGCAAGTCCCTGTTCCCCATGTGATCTAAGATTTGCAATTTGTGGAATGAATTCTTTGTGATGATAAAAAGTCATAATGATTACTCTCTCATAATTGCTAGTTATACGTACATAAACAAAAATGCCATGGAGCAAGAAATGCCAGAATTAAGAAAGGAAATTTGTACTAAAATTGGAAGTTTACAAAGTATGCAATGGATTTCCCCATCCCCAAAAGAGAAACTTCGCTGTTCAAATATTTCTTCATTCTTATCCACAATCTTTTCCCATTCTTACAGTTTCAATGGCAAAAATGAACAAAGACGTCTTGAGAGTCAAGAACAACATGCTGTTGTTGATTGTACTCACAAGTCTCACTTAATGATTTTTTTTTCTTTTGCTTACTAAAAAAGTTGAAAACCCATTCTTCACTAGGGCACCCTGTGGGGTTCTTTCTTTGGGGATTTGAGAAAAAGCCAAAGCTTTGCATACCCTGTCTTTGAGACTCAGATCTCAGATATATTGCAGAAGTTCATCTAGGACTCAGACTGCACCTTTCCCAGCAGTCCCAACTCTATTTGAAAAGTAAATCTCTTATAATGATTAGCTGACATAACTGTTCCTGGAGAAGCTGTATAAACCTACCATATACCTGCGAACTGAATCTGGCAAGTTAATTAGCAAAATCAGCTGTAGATGTTTAGATATTTCTCTGTCAAAGAATTTGAAAGACTGGCTCCAGAGCCACAAGTTAGTGTCTGTGGTAGCAATGACGTCACCTTGGTGACACACTTTAACTGGAGCAATGAAAAGAGCTGTTATGTTTCTCCTAGCTCAGCAGGTATGAAGGCAACACAAAGGATATTCACAGATGAATTCCGTTAGATGCAACTTAATCAGACTCATTCTGAGTGTTGCACACAATTGATTTCACTGCCTGAGGAATGAATGGAGAACAAATGCTGACTCATTATACTGTGTAAATGCTTCTGAAAAAAAATGTAATTTTGAAATGCTACCAATTCTTACCATCACTTTTATTTCATCTCAGTTTCACTGCTACTTTTCTTAGTCCTGCTTGTCTTCTCATTCATTTGATGAGCCCGAATTCAGCAAAGTCCTAAAGTCCAATTCCTCTAAATATGTTTATAAAATGTCAGTTAAGCCCTTTTGCTTTCCTTTTAATTTACTGTAGCTAGCTTTATAGAAAGAAAACTCAGAGGAGGCGGCAACAACAGGCCCAAAGCTGCAAGTTCAGGTTCAGTTCAAGACCTTCATTGTTGATAAATATTATTATGCAATTCAACACTAATCAGCTCTAGTCAAAAACTGCCACTGCAGATGGCATTAACTGCAGCTTCTTCTCCCTTTTTCTTGTCTAAGTTAACCTTATTAATTATGGTCTGCAATATAAAAAAAATATTAAATTAAAAGATAAATTCAACAAATAAACTTTGTTACATTTTGTTTTCTGTAGAACTATAATTTTCATTTGATAAAATACTTTCATTTATCAGATTCCCAAATTAAAATAAATGCTACATCATGTTTCTTAATAGACAAAACAGAAAACACTTTTGCTATTCGAACTTGAAAGCAGCAACTGAAAACTGCACTTTTCAGTTTGAGATCGCTCAGACGACTGCAGGACATAATTTGCTGTTTCATTGGCTCAGATTTATAGGCCTAGCCAGCAGATTTTGAAGTGATTCAGTTTGAGAAAAAGATATCTACTCTCTCAAAGTATCACAAGAACCACAGCATAAAGCTTTTATAGATATGTGTTCAGTTTGGTTTTATTTGCAATTCTCATAATTCAGTCAAAGTCTGCCAGTATGAGTTTTAACATTGCAAGCAAAATGTTTCCTTTAAAAAGTGGATCTCAAACAAAATTCCTTTCTTTTCTGTAAGTCTTTTTATATCCTTTACTTGATATGAGTTATACTAAAAAAAACCCCCATAACATTACAGAAGAAATCCAGCATCTACCATACAGTATCAAAAATCTTATAAAAAGGAACCCACTTCCACATCTTTGTTTCTAAAAATAAATTTTGATACACCTTTGTTTTTATTTGCACTATTCTTAAAGGCCACTTCCAGGTCTGTTACTAAGAAGATTGCATTTCCTTGAATAGTAACTAGTAAAAGGGAAAATTAGTATGTATTTCAGGTATTTAAATACAGAATAAACTGCCCATCTGGTTTCTAGAGCACTGAAACTGGTTTTTATGTTCAACAGCAGAAAAGCAGTGAGTAGAAATTGTACCACTCCATTTTGTTACGTGGCCAACACATGTGTGAACTTGAGAAGTGTAGCTAAACGCGACTCCAGCACAGCAGCTTTTCTTGAAGAACACAGAATGGGAAGAAAGCAGACCTGGTCCCAAAACACAGACACTCCATATAGTTTTATTCTATCTCATAAGCTTTTCAGACAAGGTCATGTTTTCTTGCACAGCAATGATTTTTAGAAGTGCACAGCCTCACAAGATTAAATAATAATTTTTGTATCTAGAAGCTATTTTTCTGCCTTCCCAGTCAAAGACATGGGGTCATCACACATTTGGCTATATTTTCCAGATTTTCTTTGCAAACACAAGCACTGGATGTGTTTTCTAATTTAGTGTTGACAGTTTCATAGAATTGTGTATACCCGTGATGATACTAAGAAGCCGGACTAACAAATGGTTTTCTTTTCTCATCTTCTTACAAAATACCAATTGCAAATCAAAGAGCTAATGCCATGTAATGTTAGTAATTTTGCAGTAAGATCTCAAACAAGGATAGGAAAAAATATTTTTACATTTTCCAAGTTGGCTGCATATTCCCTAATTTGCCACATAAAATTTAGTAAACTGGACTAAAACAACCTCTTCTTCATTAGAAGTTCTTTTCTAAAACCCATCAAAACCAAAAATAAGTAATTACATAGCACAGGGCAATTTCAGCCCTCAGGAAGAACACTGAGGTAAAGAGGCAGATAATTTTGTAAGACTCAAAGAATCCCAAGGAGACATGCAAAGAGCCAACCATATTTTACGAAGAACGGGGAATATGAAATCAATCTATTATTCCAGTAAAACATGTTCTCAAGCTGTATGAATACAGAAAAGGCAGCTACAGTTAGAAGCCTTAATTTTTACAAGACTTATTGATACTTCTTTTCTTTACATGCTCATGAGCAAGTTGACAAAAGCACAGTCCAGTTGAATCTGTTGTGAATTTTTAATGTCTATATTCAGAGTAGTAGCTACTACTTCCCAACAAAAGGCTTCTTCAGGTTTTAGTTTCAGTACTTTACTATTCTCATTTATTAACCAATAATTATAATGCTGAGTGTGTGTTTAATATTAGAACCCTCAGAGTTGGAGGAGATGCAAATAAGCTGAAGAGCAGAATAGAATTCAAAATTACTTGGGCTAACTCGACACACAGTGTGAAAAACAGTAAAATACAATTCAGATGAGATATAAAAGGTAGTGAAATCAGAAAGTAGAAGAGGACAATTTAATAATGCTTAGAAGCAGAAAGAAAGCCTGAGAAACATCATCTTAGATATGCAAATGGTAGAAAGGTCTCACATTGAGCTGTATGCCTTATTTTGTGTAATATACTCTAAACAAATAGCAGAAGATTAATATAAAGTCCAAAGCTGCACAAGAAAAGAAGGTGAGAGCTTTATAAAAGTATAACCTACAAGAAGACTGAAAGAAATTTAGAGGAGCCTAGGTAGATGCATGACAATGATTTTCAAATCTAGAAATGAAATCTCTATAAAAAAGGTAAGATATACCACTCTTTTTATTTCTGTTGTAGAAAGTATAAACAGTAATAGGTTTAAGTTGCAAAAGAAAGATTTAAGTTTAAACTTTAGGGTGTAAAAAGCCTTAAGAAGGTGAAACGTATTTGTTTGAGTAGCTGTACTGTTCATCACTTCAGGCCTTTAAGAACACATTAAGAGAAACTTTATTCATTTGGGCATCACCCTGCAAAATAAATGTTTTAACAGTAAATGAGAAATACTTCTGAATTCCAAAGCTCAATTTCTCCAAGTTTATTCTCATAAAAAGAAGGATGTACACACAAAATCATCAAATTATTTCCAGTCAAAAACATTTTACACTGTGGAAAATGCTATCATTTTCCATATTCTCAGCATGATACTTAAAAGAGCACCATGACATAGAATCACAGAATCACAGAATCAATTGGGTTGGAAAAGACCTTTGTGATCATCAAGTCCAACCTATGACCTAACACCACCTTGCCAACTAGACCATAGCACCAAGCACCATGTCCAGTCTTTCCTTAAACACTCCCAGGGATGGTGATTCCACCACCTCCCTGGGCAGCCCATTCCAATGCCCAATCACTCTTTCTGTGAAGAATTTCTTCCTAATGTCCAGCCTAAACTTCCCCTGGCACAGCTTAACACTGTGTCATCTTGTCCTGTAGCTGGTTGCCTGGGAGAAGAGACCAACCCCCACCTGGCTACAACCTCCTTTCAAGAAGGTGTGAGAGCAAAAAGGTCTCCCCTGAGCCTCCTCTTCTCCAGGCTAAACAACCCCAGCTCCTTCAGCCACTCCTCAGAGGACTTGTGTTCCAGACCCTTCACGAGCCTTGTTGCCTTTCTCTGGACAAAATCAAGCATCTCAATGTCCTTCCTAAATGGAGGAGTCCAGAACTGGACACAGTACTCAAGCTACAGACTAATCAGTGCCAAGTACAGGGGAAGAATCACTTCCCTAGTCCTGCTGGACATGCTATTCCTGATACAGCCCAGGATACCATTGACTTTCTTGGCCACCGGTCCAGAATTCTGTCTCATGTTCAGTCTGCCATCAGTCTGTATCCCCGGGTCCCTTTCTGCCCAGCCAATGTCCATCCACTCTGTCCCCAACCTGTAGTGCTGCAGGGGGTTGTTGTGGCCAAAGTGCAGGACTCAGCACTTGTACTTATTAAACCTCGTATTTTTTGATTCCACCCATTGATCCAGCCTGTCCAGGTCCCTCTGTATGGGGAGAGATAAGAAGCACATGGTAGCACAAAGGAGCACATGGTGGCACAGAACCTGGGGGGAGGAGGTGTCACGTGGCATAGCCCTGTGGAGACGAGCCTGCTGGAGGCTGACAGACGGGTGGGCAGCGAGTGATCACTCCATGGAAGGACATTAAGAAGGTGTGTTGTTGATGTGGCAACATGGGATAGGTCACATAGTGAGAATTACCATGTAAGGAAATACTGTGCCTTAAGGAAGTATAAAACCGGCTTGTTCCTTTGAATAAACGATCCAGATCCAGATTCAGATTCCCACCCGGCAAAGTCAGTGTTTCAATCACCAACACCTCTGCAGAGCTCTCCTACCCTCCAGCAGATTAACACTGTCCCCCAACTCGGTGTTATCTACAAATTTTCTAATGGTGGACACAATCCCCTTATCCAGATCATCAACAAAGGTATTAAACAGGACTTCTCTGCTTGTAAACAGCAGGTCCAGCAGACCCTGACCCCTGCTAGGCTCACACACCAGCTGTGACTAGAAGCTCTGCTCCATACACTCCAAGAACCTCCTAGACTCCCTCTTCTCCACTTTTGAGTTCCCAGCAGGTATCTGGCAGGTTAAAATCTCCCACAAGAACAAAGGCTGGCAATCTTGAAATATCCGCCAGCTGCTTATAGAACAATTCATCCACTTCTTCATCCTGCTTGGGTGGTCTATAACAGTCTCCCACCAGCATGTCAGTCTTGTTGGCCTTCCCCCTGATTCTTACCCATAGGCACTCAGCCTTATTGTTATTAACCTCAAGTTCTATTGTGTCAAGAGACTCCATAATAAACGGAACCACGCCTCCTACCCCGCCTGTCTCTTCTGAAGAGCCTGTAGCCATCCATTGCAGCACTACAGTCATTTGAATCATCCCACAATGTTTCTGTGATGGCAACTCCATCATAGGTTTCCTCCGATACAATGGCTTTCAACTCTCATTTGTTACCCATGTTACATGCATTAGTGCACAACCACTTCAGCTGGGCTGATTTCACCCCTGAGTCTGGCTTACCACCCTTAGGCTCATCTCTGGAGAGCTGGGCTTCATACCCTTCCCCCTTTGAGCTAGTTTAAAGCCTTCTCAATCAGCCCTGCCAGCTCATGGGCTAGAATCCTTTTGCCCTTGTTAGATAGATGAAGCCCATCTGACTCTAGCAGGCCTGGTGCCATAAAAATTTCCCCATGATCAAAAAACCCAAAATTCCACTGTTAGTACCAGTCCTTAAGCCACTTAGTGATCTTAATCTATCCCTTACAACTAAAGCACACACAAATAAAAACACATCATACAAAGATAGAATAATTTCACATTTTTCATCTTTGCTATTTTTCTGAGAGTTTACTGAAAGTATTTAAAAGAGCCTGCATTTTTAGTTTTCATATTGACACAAAAAGTTCATCTACAGCAGAGATTGTGAAGATAAAGATTCATAGACAAGAACTGACTTCAGATGAAGAAATAAAAATCATTAAGCCTTGACAGCTTCTTCTCTGCCCCTCTTCATCTTCAGGTACGTAAATTAGAACAATTAAAGTGAATTTAGTCTCAATAACTTAGTCAAAGATTCTCTCTTCCAAATGTTTTTTTCAGAAGCCCTCAGAAACACCTATGCTATGAATCAAACTTCAGATGAAGTAAGTAATATCACAGAGTTGAAAAAAGTAATTTTATTGCATAGATGATAATTATTTTTCTTAATATAGTCAGGGGAAAAAATCTCACATAATCCAAAATAGTTGTAACCATAGTTTATACTGTCCTGCTGTACTTCTGTCTTTATTGTATGAAGTGAACCCCGCACCAAATATTAAAGAAGGTATTTTAATTTGCAAATGGTGGAAAGAATGTTGCTTGTGTATAGTTACAAGAGAACAGAATATGGTTTGAAACATTTTCATGACCAAAGGAGTGCCCTCTTGAAGCACTTATGTCTTGCAAAATTTTCCTCTCTCAATTAACTGTTTCTTTTCCTACAAATTTCCTGTAAAAACCAAACAAAGCTGCCAAATTGCATTGTCTGGTTTTGACGTGATGCCCAGCAGAGGCAGAGAAAATTCGGAAAATTACTCAGTCGCCAACTCAAAAATTACAAAAGTTCTGACATTCCCCCACTCTGATGTTTTGATAGCAAGACTTAGAAATATGAAGTGGTCAAATCTGATTAATTTATACATTAGGATTGTTTTTTGTTTTGCTAGCAAATTAAAAAGGTAAAACTTTCCCAGGTGGACTTTACATGCAAGCACAAAGAAGCATAAATGAAAACATACAGAACTACTGCTGTAGTAGTACTACAGTACTACTTCTACTTCTCTTTGTTCCTGCTTTTTTCTTCCTGGCCCTCTTTCAAAAATCCAAACTTGTAGATTAAAATATTCTGACATTGCAAAACCAACACAGAAGAATATTCATTGGCATATCCAGATTATAGCTGTAAAGCATGCATGGAGTACCAGGCTGAAAAGCACGTCACAAGATATGCGCTGGTCAGGTTATCTGCTTTTTACATATTTCAGGTTTGATTTTCCAATGGTACAAATATGACAAGGCAGCAGTTAAAGCATTTACCCTCACTGCTCTTCTGTGATCAAATCAGTCCTAAGGCCTATCATGAAAATATCTTGCAACCACTCTACTGTCTCACTGAATTTTAAAGGTTAAAATCCTTTGAATATAGTAACAACAAAAACACAACAACAAACTGCATATGCCACTCATTAAAGGGATACATTGTTCTCACCAGACGCTTCTTAATACATCAATGATTTTCCTCAAAGGAAACATGTGAAGCACCAGCTTCAGTGAACAAAGTTAAGAGTTTTGAACTGGACAGGTACCAATCTACAGAAATGCAAACACTTCAATATTATTTCATTCAGCATCAGAATGGGACCAAGGGCAAGCAAGAGAAGTCCCAGAAGACCAAGGAGGAAAGAGCTAGAGTTTTTCCCTGTAACTCCAAAAATATAACTTAAAAGCCCTGTTCTGCCTGGAAAATGGGTTTCCCAGTCCTAGAGTGACAGATAACATACAGTGATTGGCTACGACAGTTTCTATTTTCTCTTTATTTTTAAAAAATGTATCAAAATAAAAATCCATTAATTGCTTCCCTGAAAAACTTCATAGATAAGAGTGTGAATAAAACTGGCATTTTCCTTATGTAAAAAAATAAATAAAATTAGCGAGCCTATTGAACCTTTCCCTACAGAAATCATATCCAGTTCCATGCCTAACAGCTGTATCAATATATAGTTATTGTTCTCTACAGCTTTTCTTCATGGAGAATGAGGACTTAAAAAAATCAACACAATAAAATGCTCTCTAATGTAAAGGAAACACTCATTTTTGCTGGCCATTGATGCAGATAGAGTAAGAAATGCTATCTAAACTTATCTGCATGTTTCATTTTAAAGAATATTAAAACTACATTTAACTCCTATGAAATTAAGCACTCATGCCTAACATACAGGCCTAGTGTCTGCTTGTGGATGAAATTTTACAAAACTTAGCATAAAAAGGTCAGTCTCTTGGGGCTGATTCTGAAACATTATTCCCTTTCACATATTCAGTTTATGATACATTTGCTCATTTCAGTTAGTACCACTGTCGAATATAGTATTATCCAGCTTGATTTGAAGAACAGAATTAAATCTGTTGTCTAAAAAAGGCAGTTGGAGGAAATAAACATTTTAAGAAATGCTTGCAACACTCTATTTAAGCAACTAATGCTTCTGCACAAGAGGGATTGAAGGCTGAAACCTTGCAATAGTCAGAATTTTTGAAAGTCCATTGTCCATTTGGAAGTCCAAGATTCAGCAATAAGATGTTCCATTTAGAAAATGTTCTGAAGACACTGCTAAGAGGCCTACAGAAATATATTATTTAGTAGGAGCATGTAATACTAACCTCTCACATGGCACTACTTTATAGGCATAGGTCTAACAACAGTTAGTGAATATTTAGCTTGTTCAATCAATTTTGAGGTTTTTTTCCTTTGATCATGCTGTCTTGGTTTGAGACAATTTAAAGAAGAACACTCTGGAATGATCTGTCTCCCTTTATAGGATCAACCAATCCCTTTCCACCAATAAGGACTGAAAATGAGCAGATATAAGTGAAAAAAATAGGTTTACTAACAAAAAGATCACCAACAGGCAAGAGAAAAAAAAGGTAAATAACTGCTAGATACCAAACTACTAAAAATTCACACCCCCAGCCCCACAGGAACAAAGAGAGGCCTGAAATGCTGGAAATACCCTTCCCAAGACAGCATGAGGCAGGGACAGCCTCAGTCCTGTAAGACAAAGGGACCCAATGGTGTCAGATCCCTCTTGGGAAGGCAGGAGCCTCACAGAGCAGTTCCAGCAGCAGAGGAAGGCCCAACAGTTTGTCCAGAGTCGACCTCCTCCCCACAGCAAGGCACAGCAGGGCAGGCAGGGCCAGGCAAAGCAGCTGAGCTGGAGCCACTCCAGTGTTTTCTCTTCTTGGCTGAGCACTATGGATGGTGACCCAGACTGGAGCTGGGGATGCTCTGCTACTGTTGGCGCAATGCCTCAACTGCAGACAGACACCTGTAGAATTTGCCCCAAGGCAAGTCAAAACTGCTAACTGCAGTCTGTCTGAGCCAAAGGAAAAAAAACCAAAAAAGCAAAAGCAAACACAAAAAGGGAAGATAAAACCTTTGCCTGAGCAAAGACCAAGCAGCTTGTGAAGCAAATACCACATGGCAAAGACCCAGAAGCTGCCTGGGATCACTGATTTTAGAAATGCCAGCACTAGCATCCCTCACACACACGAGGTTCTCATTTGTAGTGTCTTAAGCATAACATAACTTTTGGGTGCAGGTAGATATGGAATACAATAGCATTATGAATCACCTCAGGACACGAATTAGGAAATAAAAACAAAACAAATTATAAGAAATAACTATGGCTCTAAGTGCTTATTTTGGAATCATTTTTTCCTTCAGTTTTTCAGATTCCAATTACTGTGGCATTATATTTACCCATTCCTTTCCTTACTAAATTGCCTGCCCCCTCCACGTGGCTCCCCCTTCCCCTGTCCCTAGTCCTAACCACTCCCTCAGGTTCTCCCTATTGGTTCTGATATCCCAACTTCTTGTACTGCCCCTATGCCCTGAGACCATTAGTCCATGTGCTCTCTCTACCCCCCTCATCCCCAAGATAAGGGGCTTCAGGTCACGTGCTCGCTCTCTCTGCCTTGGGGATCAGCGAGTCACCAGCCTCTCTCCCTCTGCCCTGAGGACCATGCCATGTGCTGGCCCTCTGCCTTTGGGGGCCAACACATGTGCTGGTCCTAGACTTTTGGGAGTTAGCATGGAATAAAGACCTTCTGCAATCTCCAGGCAAGAGAGCCTTCTCGCCTCCTTTACCTCCACCATATTGTTGTGGGCCGACAGCTAACTGAGATAGCTCGGGCTGCCTAGAAAGGCTGTGGGAGAGCAAAACAGCTGCTCTCCCTAGGATGGCTCTGTGGTGCTCTCTGGAAGGTTGGCGGCATGCCATTCCAACGCAAGAAACCATGCACAGCAACAAATTACTTATTACATCTCCTTGTATATTTTTGCTTCAGCTGATAACCTAACTATTGAATTTGAAACTAAACACTCCAACTGAAGAGAAGGAAGACAAATTTTTATTATTTATGTTGAGAAAGGAACTAATGAAACAGAAATATCTTCCCTTGAAATGTCAGAAGAGGTTAGCAAATGGTCAGAAAACTGAAAGTATTAGAATCAACATCTGTTACCTTTGGTACAAAGACTTCCTATATTCACACCAAAATGTTAGTCTACAAGGGGTTTTTTTACCAGTTACGAAAATCTGTAAGGTAATTTCCCTTTACTGAGAGGGTATTTTCCCCCTCAAACAGTAAATCCAGTATCATAAACAGCTCTCATATTCTGTATATTTCTTTCTTCAAGAAAATTAACTGATGAATGGAATAGGAAACAAGCAAGCAAGGGGAACTTCTTCTGCAGCTAAGTCATAGAAAGAATGTGTATGGCCAATACACAGTAAGGTTAGGTGATGTGTGCATGTTTATATGAAGTAGCAAGTTTCTGACCATTTCTGCTTGGATTATGGGGGATTCATTCTGCTCCTCTTCCCTCTCTTCCAGTTCAGGATGTTGAGTACCCTGAGGACAACCTTGCCAATAAAGACTGAGGAAATGAAGGCATCAAGTATCTCAGCCTTTTCCTCATCATTTGTCCCTATGTGTCCCCTTGCATGCAATAAAGGATGGAGATCCTCTTTAACTCTTCTTTTTTTGCTGATGTATTTATGGAAGGTGGTTTTGGTTTTGTTTGATTTTGGGGTTTTGTATGGTAGTAGCAAAATTAAGTTCTAGTTGGACTTTGGTCCCTTTAATTTTCTCACTGCAGAATGTCGTGACATTCCTGTAGTCCTCCCGAGTTATCTACTTCTTCTTCCAAAGGTCATAAACTCTCCTTTTTATCCTGAGTTCCAGCCAAAGCTCTCTGTTCAGCCAGGCTAGTCTTCTTCCCCCATCTCATCTTTTGCCACATGGGCATTGGCTTCTCCCGTGTCTTTTAGATTTCCTTCTTAAAACATGTCCTGCCCTACTGGACTCCTTTGCCCTTCAGGACTGCCTCCCAAGGGAATCTCTCAACCATTGTCCTAAACAGGCCAAAGTCTGTCCTCTGAAAGGCTAAGGTGGTCATTCTGCCAATCCCCCTCTTTACTTTTCTGACAGTTGAAAACACTATCATTTCATGATTGCTGTGCCCAAGAAAGTCTCCAATAGTCACAACACTAACAAGTCCTTCTGAGTTCATAAATAGCAGGTCCAGCAGGGCATGCCCCCTGGTTGGCTTGCTCACCAGCTGTGTCAGGAAGTTCTCTTTCAAACACTCCAAGAACCTTCTAGACTTTACTCTTTGCTGTATTTAATTTCCTTCAGACATATGGTAAGTTGAGGTCCCCCACAAGAACGAGGGCCAGTGACCATGAGACTTCTCTGAGGTGCTTATGGAATATTTTATCCGCCTCTTCATCCTGGCTGACTGGTCTATAATAAAAAGCAACCAACTTCCTCCTCAGGTTACCTTAGCTTTGTTGTGAGCTAGTTGAATTTAGAGTGCTTGGCAAATCCATTACATGCATTTATGAATGCATACATAAGTTATTTTTGTGGAAAAAAAGCATTTTATTGGCATAGAAAGAATAAAAAGTCATTCAACACCTCACCCCTCTAAAAAACCTTATTGATATAAATTCACACAGGTAAGTAGTCTGTCATAAGGAACTGTAAAACTTAAAGCTCACATACATTCTTATCTGTTATGGATTCTGCTATAACTGGAAAGAAACTCAAAAGATATCTGTTTTCAAATAGAAACTTCTAACATCAAAGTGAAATATGAGAACAATTTCTCTATGATACAAAGTTTGATTGGATAATTTGAAAGGAAAGAAAGTTGAAAGGAAAGAAAGTTGAAAGGAAAGGAAGCTCTGTCAAACAGAAGGCAAGTATTAGTAATTAGAAACATGACAAGCTGATTACTTCCTCTGGGACAAAAGTCATTTTGTTGTTGGAGGAACTAGTGGCATTAGTATGGGGCAGATTTTTATGATCCTCTTATCAAGAAGATACTCTGTATCAGCATCTATTAAAGAGACATCCCCTCAACTCATTTTGCTATGCCACAAAGCCTAGAAGAATACTGTAGGTTTGGATGTATATTTTCCCATTCTGGTCTAAGCTCTGAACTATATTAGTTTCATCCAGTTATCAACTGCATGATCAAGAGAGATAAAAGTTGAGGCAGCAGAGATTATCTGAATTTTGTGGATCTCATGGGGAAAGCTACATATCCTCAGATGCACAGAAAAAAGGGTGAAGACAACTAGTATAACTATCCATTTACCACACTCACTTTACTTGTCAGCAATAGACTTCTATTCCTGTAGTTGAGAAGAAACACAATACAGATGCCACTCAAAAGCTACGTCTGTAGGCATGACCCACACCAATAAACATTAACATTGCTGAGGTCTTCTTCAGACTTACAGTCTATGTGTGGTCTACTTTACGGAGTCATGCACTTTTTTTCTCTGAGTGCTCTTAAGAAATTTTAATTTCTGAAGATTGTAACTGACTAGATGATATTGGTAATGTCACCACAGCAGCACTGCAGGACTTCGAGTTCACTTTCAAGAGTGTAGCAGACCCTTTCACAGTGTGACATTTACTGCTTCACAATGCACATTCATACCAATACTGATCTGGATAATTATCTAATTGTGGAGTTAGTGCACATGGTTTCACTTTATATCAACCTTCCATGTGCTTGCTGTGTGGCGTTTGGCAAGGCCATAAAAGATATGACTCAGCCACTTGTCAGCACAATTTTTATGAGCTAAGAATAATTAAGTAGGAAGCAAGCTTGTCTCTAAAGTAAAACCTTAATTGATTACTAATTTTTGAAGCATTCTGTTTGAAGTGGAGTTAGCAAAGAGACAGCTCCATAAGTTTCCCAATGATTAGGAAGCACGTCTGGAAATACTCAAGGGACGTGTGTAACCAGCTATAAGTATGAATAACTAAAACAAGTTTGCCTTGCTTCACTAGTGACTAAATTTTTCAACATCTTACTAAAATTGATGATTT
This sequence comes from Gymnorhina tibicen, assembly GCA_013399875.1. NCBI lineage: Eukaryota > Metazoa > Chordata > Aves > Passeriformes > Artamidae > Gymnorhina > Gymnorhina tibicen. Next base: position 2,497 of record VXAZ01008970.1, on the reverse strand, counting down.
CTTTTCCATTCTTAATTTAAGATCATTATAGGTTTACCATAAAATGCCCAAAAGCTAACACCAAAAGCAGTATTCCTCTGGACTTGCTGCCCCATTAACACAAAAAAACTCTAATTTGTCCTATGTGTTCCTTACTTCATGGTCCTGAAATCACCAAGCAAAGATGTGCTTGGGATTGAGTACATGAATATCTGCTTAGAGCATAGGTCATTTTCAGTATTTGAAGAGAAAAGACACATTTACTTATCACGGAGAGGGTTATAGTAAGGTATCTACTACTTGTATATATTCGCAGTGAGGTATAGCAAACTTGCTCTCATGCACTTCCTATCTGTCCTGGCTAACTTACTATCTATTCCTGGCTAACTTATTTTTGGTTAGTGGAGGATCTTTACCTTAGAAAGACTGAATAAAAATTTGTGATGACATATGAAGATCTCTATCCTGTTTCCCAGAACAACTGGGTTTTTTTACTCTGTATTCTCTTGTGTCTTGCCCATCTTAAGGCTAAACACCTAAAATATTAACATTACCTGCAAAAAACCTTTCAATTCAATTACAGAGCACTAGTCAGCAGAAGAATTCTTTCCTGATAGCATAATTCTGATAAAGCTGTTATACAGCACCAACAAGTTTTAGAGTTGGATGAATCTCAAAATCCTTCTTGGGTAACTTGCGCTACACAGATCATTCCATGCTTTGTTTATATCTGGATAGAAGATACTTTCCAACTCTAACTGAGTTTTTTTATTATTATTAATATTATTATTATTATTATTCATTTCTTACAGAAAGAAAAGAAGTTCACAAAATCTTTGCCTATTCTTGGATCACATTTACTTCTTCCAATGTTTCTTCGGCACAAAAATCTTTTGGATGATCAAAGAAACCTTACTGTATTTTCAAGCAACATTGCCTGTTCTATGAGTGTTCTCTATGATTCAGTCTGAAGCACTGTTTGACAGCCAAAAATTCCTCTTTCCACAGAGCACTCTCTTCCAACTAGCACATCACAAAGTCTGGTTTACATTAGTGGTGTTTCAGTCCAGTTTCGGTATAAATGAATCACCTCTCTTTACTGTTCCTTTCTTTGCCTCATTTTTTGCCATTTGCTTCAAGTCAGGATCTAACCAAAACACGGCAGTGCTCCACTCTTAGTCATTTATTAGAAATGGTTTTCTTACCTGAAAACAGCAATAGCTAGTTCTACCACAGATTAATTATTATGTAAGGACTTAAGTGTATCATACCTTTACATGAATAAATATATCAGCTTAAAAAATCTAATATGGGAAGATTTATACATTCCCTTTTCTAATATATTCATGCCTACCAATATGGCTCTAAATCTGATCTATTCATTATCTTGTAAAATTATGTTAAAACACTTTTTCATGAAGAAAAATAGTAACATTCAATACGTTTCTGCATGGCATACATATCTAAAAATATGTAATGCATGTATTTGCTGTAAGAAAGGAGAATGTTAATATGGTATTCAATAGGCAAAACCCAAATGTTTCCATGTTTTTGTTACATGTAATTCCAGTTGATGAAAGTACAACAGTTCCACTAGGTAGAGAGCTCTTGTATTGTGCTGTTAGGTTTTGGTGGCTTTTTTCTTAAGATTAATTTACCTTTTATTTAAATTGGATAAATATGATTCTCTCTTCCTATTTTTGTGGTATTTTTTTTGATTTTTTCTTAAATAATTCTCTTCCTCATATCTATTTTTAGTTTGTAGAACTGTATGTTTATAGCTGGAATACACAAACCAATTTAAGTATACAAAAATTAAGGAATGTTGCACGAGGGAAAAAAGGACTAAGCACTAGTCTAAACAAGTCCTGCACTTCATGAACAAACATTTCTATCCACTTTCTTCTGCTATTTTTCTTTATAATATGGAACAGATGCAACTAGTTTTGAGACAAGTGGAAGTAAAAGTATATTTGTGATTATATTATCCACTACCTTTCAGGCACAGAAGAAAGTCAAAGCTATTACTTTTACACCTCAAATTAACCTTGTATGATAAAATAAAATGTCTTTTTAATTAATTAAATTTATTTCTGCTGGCAAAGTGTTTTGGAATCACATGATGATGAATGTACTTAATCTCTTGTCTGCTTGCTGTGACTTAATATGAAGCCTTCAAGCTGCCTGTCACTACTTAATCTGATTCATTAACCTCATTATTGCAAATCAATCATTTTCATCATGCTACTGAAATATATCAAAATGAAAGACAGAATTTATTAAATACTTTAGGAAAGATGTAACTAATCCTGATATGTGGATTTGCATTATGTAAAAATGTTACTCTGCTCATAATTGAAAGGTTACTTTGTATTAAGAAAATATTTTATCCTCTTAATTTTTCTTCTCCTATCAACCTCACTGATGGGACCTAAAAAATAAGGTGTTTATTTAAATACTTAATATTATTTAAAATTAATTGAAAGAAAGAATTTCACCATTTACTAAATATTGAAGT
>VXAZ01008968.1:967543-1117869 GCA_013399875.1 Gymnorhina tibicen | reverse complement strand
GCCTGATCGGGGACAAAAGCAATTTAAAGCTGGAAGCAAACAGGAACAGCCTTNATATTTGGGAGTCGAAATTTTGGATCAAACCATACAACACCACGAAGTGCAATTCTCAGATTCTATTAAGACCCTGGATGATGCTCAGAAACTGCTGGGTGTCATCAATTGGTTGCATCCTTACTTAGGGCTTACCACTGCACAACTCTCCCCGCTTTTTAATATTTTAAAGGGGGACCCCAAGTTGAATTCACCTCGGAAATTGACTCCTGAAGCATAACGAGCGCTGGAGGAAGTTCAACAGGCTGTTTCTGCTCGTCAGGTTTACCGAGTGGATCCCTCCATTGATATTACTATTTTCATTACCACTCCAGATCTTCATCCTACAGGTATCATTGGCCAGTGGAACAAACACAGAGCTTTTATGTTCTCTTCAGGCACAGTTGATATAAAGTTCAGGTTTAATTAATCAGGTGAGGGACAGGGTCTTCTTAAGGGGCTAGTCCCACTTTCATTAACCCGGCCTCGTTTACGTGCTCCCAGGCTCCTTGCCAGAGTCAGATGGTCCCACGCTCCAGGGACAGCCCTGCCACTGGGCTGGTTATGCTCCAGCAGCCCCAGGAGCAGACAGGCTTCAGCTGCTCTTAAGGGAAAGGGAAGCTGTCAAACTGTGTTACTTGAGCTTCAGTCATAGTCTGGGGGAGACACACTCCTGCCACCTGCTCAGGACAGAGTGCTGCTGCCCCACGTGCCATGTGCAGCTGGACCAGCTTTTACATCTTTTTGACTTCCCAACTCTAGTAAGAAATCCATGAATGGACAAAGATCACCAGAAAGGAAATCAATGAAGGACATTTGCCCTTGTGTTTATTAAGCTGCCACCAGAAGCAGATGCCACTATCTGCCACTTTGTAGGTGACTGCAAAGCAAAGGCACGCCAGAGCCTGCCACCTCTGCAGCTCTGCAGCTCCTGCTGTGGCAGTAGCAGTGCTCATGGAAATAAATACCAGTGTGATGGGTAAGGGTCTTGGGACTCAGCTTTTGTAGTTACTCATTTATTCATCTCGGTATTTGCTTTGCTTGACTTGTTGCTACCTCCCCCATTTTCTATCTGCAGAGTTTTCAACAGGTTTTATATCAAAGAACTGTAAGTCAGAAGTTCTGACAGATTTCTTCTAGTGCAGAGCAGGGACATGTCTGCAACTACAGCAGGACACCAGCTCTACCAGAGAGATAATTACACTGCCCTGTCCCTCTTGCCCTCTCAGCACAAGCTTGTTTCCCCCTAATCCTGAAGCAAATACTAGTTTTGCAACCGCCCAGGCCAAAGTCATGTCATTCCTGATCTGTTCCTACCCGGCTCAGGGCAACCTTGCCATGGCCCTGCCTCGCTGGACAACATGCTTCCCTACCTCAGGGGCCCTCACAGCAACACTGAACATTAACTGAGGCTCAGGTCAGCTGAAAGCTGGTGCAAGGTCACTGGGATGCAGTCCTGGGGGAATTTTCATCCTGCCTACTAGAGTCCAACAGCGCCTTGCTCAGCTGAGAGTTCTCTCCCTGCAGCTGATTAGCAATGGGCAGAGGGATCTGGTACCCTGCTCATAGTATCCTTATGGAAAACCAGTATTTGCCAGCACTGATAGGGACCAGCAACACAGACAGGGAAGGGGAGCCACGGAACCACTGTCCCTGTTTTGCTCTGCGGCCACAGGTCTGTGACAGTTGCTCAGTGGGATGGACTAGGAAATTTGTGAAGGTACTGGATATTTCCTGGAAGACCCAGTGCTGCCCCTGATGCTCCCTGAGGCACAGGACCCTTGGTCAGGGTCCTGCAAGTCCCCAAGCCTGATCCTAGCTCACTCCAGGGAATGCCCCTACAGGACACATGTATAATGCTATTACTTTATGAAGGAAATGAGTCCTTCTCCTATGCATTCTTTTTCGTGCTCTGGAGTTGCCACATGCCCATCCTTGTGAGTAGCCAATAAAGTAGGAGAAAATAACATCAATTTTTTTAAAACTCCGTGCAAGTTGTCACACGATTGAACCAGGTTTGTAGTTACCTTGATTCTACAATGGAGATAAATCTCTGTTACGTTGTGCTGCCCCTTCATAGGAAAAGCCAACAAAGTCAGACTTCATGGAGGCTTACAAAGTTTTCTTGGGATGGATCCCACCATACTCAAGTTAAGATCTCTTGAAGTCCGCATTGAAGTCCACACAGCTGATACAAAAATTTCCCAGCCCTAAAATATGTTTCTCTTAGTGTACCGAGGGGGAAGCAGCTATGCAGCAGTAGGGATAATCCCATGAGAAAACCCTAAGCATTGTAAATAAAGGATATGCAGAGAAATTGAAATAAGAGAGGCAAGACTTTTGAGGGGGTTTTTATTCTAAGTGACATTTCCATGCTACTGTCCTAAAGCAGACTACCCAGCAAGAGTTACGCCTTCTTCAGCCACGTGCTACTTCTGATCCTTGGACATGGAGATAGATTTTTTTGGCCTTTGGAGCACTTTGCCTGCAAGAGTAACAAGACACGAACATCAACCAGGAATGAAGGTGTTCAGTGAGCACCTAACTTCAACTTCTTACCTGCTCTGCCTTGGCCCCAAGAAAATGATCATATATTCCTTTAGGTTTGCTCTGGCTCCTCAGTGGATACTGGTGCTTCATGCACCACATGTGAAGCTGCTGTCAAGACTGCCCTTTTTCTGTTCAATTGTTAAGGGTTTTTTTTTTAACACAAATACCATTTATAATGATGTTGCAGCACATTTGAGAGACAAGTGCAGCTATTCACAGGCCAGTAAAGGCCTAGGCTACTTGTTTTCAAGATGCCTAGGCAGATGTGTGGTAAAAGGAGTCCAGAATCTGTCCAGTGAGAGTTTGGAAATTACTCAGCAACTTCTTGGAAACAAAGAAGGCTGCAAAGTAACTCCTGGGCTTCCCTCTGGACAGGGATTTTGCCCAGTTTCAAGCAAAAGCTGCTAAAAGTTCATCATCATGACACACCTGTGAAAGTTTTCAACGTCCTCCACAGTCTCAGGCAAAACTCTTCCTTTAGTTTCAGGCAGAAGCAGCACCAATCCACCCGCAATCAAACCAAGAACAGCTTCAAAACAGAAGCACAAAGAGCTTGTAAGCATTTATCAACCACTTTCTACTGCCAGACAGAGGGAACTCGTTGATGGCATTTTATTCCGTTCCTCATACGAGATGTGCCCCTCAAGCCTCTATAGGCAAAGCTGCCGTGCTGGTGCAAAAACGGAGGATGTGGCTGCCCTGTGGGGGCAGCACCAAGCCAAGTCCTCTTGTGAGTTGTGCACTGAACTAGGACACCTCAAACTGGACAAACAATCCTCCCTTTGTAGAGGAAAGAAGTCTTTTTAGTGCTAGAGCATGCCAGGAAACATATTCCGTTTTTATGCTATTCACAAAAGATTAGAAAATGTATACAGAATGTATTATCTCCTAAAAAGTGTGGTCAACTTCTCCACTGATAATTTCTTTAATCCAGTTTGTACATGTTTGGTATAAATATTTTTAATTTACTAAGCACCCTTCTAGATGTCTTGTCCGTTAAAATCTGCATATTGCCATTCAAGGTATTTTTCTATAAATAATCAGCTGATCTAAAGATTCATAAAAATGTTGCAGGCCCTGACCTGAGAGTTCAGGTCACTAGTCTGCAAAACTTATCTTACATTTATTTACCAGCTGCTTTCCAAATAGCTGGAGAAGAGCCAGTTAACAAAGTGTCAGAAGAGCTGAAGCGTAACAGCCGTATTTGTACTCCATTAAACAGGCAATTATGTGAAATTCTGGGGTTTTACTGCTGGACAGATAATATAATGCACAGAAGAGCAGTAAATCAGCTTTCAATCCATCAAATATTAATCTCATAAAAATTTTTCTGAGCTCTTTGCCATCTGTCAACATGCATTCAACTCTAACTTCCTTTAAAATACAAGGAGGAATCATAGGGGCAAGGAAGACAGGAATGCATAAACAAGTTCCAACTTGTCTTAAACTGAAGGCTAAGGCCTTGTAGAGAGCAAGGGGCTTCTGCTGAACTTACAGCAGCTGCCTTGGTGGCTTTTCCCTCCCTTGGAACTTGGGTCTCCCTGCTGCACCCTGGGAGAGGCCAGCAAGGAGGTGAGGTGGTACTTACTGAAGACAATCAGCGGCAGATCGTGCCAGATTTCCACCAGTCTGTACACAATGAATGGGACAAGGACTCCACCAATATCACACAAAGAGGAGCAAACCATCACCCCGAGATTCCTGGTTCGGCAGCAAAGGGATCACGTTAGTGTCAGAGTACTGTGGCTGGAAAGGGATGGATCACAACTCTCACCCTTGCACAGAACAGATCCAGGCACTGTGTGGGACTTCAGATCCCTCACCCACCCTGGTTCTCCCAAGTTTTCCCTTTATTTTGTTTATGCGAGTTTCCCCTTGTCTAAAAGTACATTTCTTTTCTTTATTAAGCTACCTTTTTAAAGCATTTTAATTGTGCTTCACCTACTTCATGTTCAACAGTACCTGTGAAGTTCTGACACACCTGAGGATAACTTAATTTAGCATAAAACGTAGCATACACATCAGCCTCAACTACTTGTTTCCAGCCCAAATGCCAACTGGGGAGAGGATGCACCTACCTGATATAAGTTGGATACAGTTCCGTGTTTACAAAGCAAACCATTTCAAAAGCCATTGTAATTCCCATTCTCCCAATGCAAGCAGCGATCACTTTTAACCAATGTATGTCTGCAGAGAAAATACATTCGGCACATTTAAAACCATCCCAGTGATTTAGCAGGTGTCAATTAATACAGCAGTGTTATTTTGTGGGACCTCTGATGCCAAGTCAGTTGACGTTCTCAAGGGACTTTGTTTCAGCTGTGTGAGTGAGGGAACGGGGACAGTCAGCACCGCATGAGCAGTGGCAGAGGGACCCTCACAAAGCAGCCTGGAGGTTCCAGATGACAGGGTGGGAAGCCCCCACAGGGCTCCACTCAGGGGACTTACCCTCTGGGATGAGGGCTGTGGCAAGGCAGGCGGCCCCAGCCACCAGATTTGACACGGCCCAAGGGTAGCGCCGCCCCACACGGTCAATAGTGACGATGATGATGAAGGCGGCTGGGAACTCAACAAGTGCAGAATAGAGGAAATCCAGATACATGTTCTCAGAAGCCATTCCCATGTGCATGATGAGCCCCTGGTAGAGGACGGAGCTTGTGAACCTGGGCAGAGAAGAGCACCCTGGATTTGTTAGTCAGTCGGAGAACAAAGATCTGTGTCCTGACGGAGTTTTCAAATCCAGAGCTTCAAAAACAGCTCTCCAGCATTATATTCTTACCAGTTGTACATCAAAATGAGTGTGTTTTTTCTTATCTGTGGTGTCCTGAAAAGGTCCATTAGTGAGGGATTCTGCTTTCCACAATCATCTTCTTCAAACTGAGTATCCTATGGAAGAGCCAGTACACAGTACATTAAATTCCTTCTGGGAGGAACTGATGGATGGTACTGTTATGATGCTTACTTACGTGCACAAGCAAACCCTGAGCTCACCTTAAAATGGGAAGGCATCTTTTTCCGATTTTTTTTAGCCATATCACTGACAATTTTCATAGCTTTGTCATTTTTTCCTTGAGATATCAGCCACCTGGGAGACTCTGGGAGGCACCTACAATGCGAGTGGATGCGTTATATAACACAATATAAAGCCTACCTATTCTCCCATGCTTGGAGACTTTGGAGGGATTAGAGGCAGATGGGTTTGGGTTTTTTTGGTTGGGTGGCTTTCATGTGCTACTTCCCTCTCCCTGAGTGCAGGGAAAAGTAGTATATCCCATGGCTGAGACTGGAGGAGGAACAGTTGAGGTAATGGCTTCAGTCAAAGAGGAGTTGACTAAAGATAAGTCAGGGAAGGGCTTTGAGTGAGAGTGGTGCTCGCATCTCATCCAGCCCATTCCCCACAAACCAGCTCCTCTTAGGGAGCGTTCCTTCACTTCTGCCATTACAGGTTAAGAAGTAGTAAACAAGTTAGAACTGGCTTACCAATTCAAAAATATGGAAGAAGGAAGGCAACAAACTTCTTTCTACTACTCCTAACCCATCCAGACAATTTCTCAAATCCAAAGCACTCAAACCAAAAAATATCAATTAAAAAGAGAGGAGAGAAACTAAAAGGAAGGAGTACCCAAGTGCTTTTTTTTGGTTGGACCGCAAAAAACTGCAACTTTTTCCTCAAAAGAACATGCTAACAACCTGTTATAGTTATGCTAGCATTAGACAATCTCTCAGCAACCATATTTTCAGTGTAAGGCCAACTAAGTTATGCCAAGGCACCTGTTTCCTTTTATGAAATGTGTAAAGAAAATAATAAATTGTATTGATCCGCTTTTCCTCCAGTGTTTTTCAAAGTGGTCTGTTTTTTAAACACAGGGTCAGGTGAGGTGCACAGGCTAGGATTCAACAAGATCTCAGTTGCTGAGGGGGCCTATTTCCCTCTCCTTTTTGCTGTGAACCTCCTCTTTGCACCAAGAGGTGTGCACGACCGAAAAGGAGTGCCCAGCCTCTCTCAGCATCAAGCCTTGGGAAGCAGCAGAAGCTGGGGTTTTTCGGGTCGTGGGCAGAGGTGCACCAAAAGGGCGCTTACCAGTAGTAGAGCAGGAGGAAGCAGGTCGGCAGGGTGACGGTGAGCTGCAGCCACCGCCAGTGAGGGATGGCGTAAGCGATGGCATCGAAGGCCAGGAGCCCGACGGAGAAGGCCGTCTGGTAGAGGATCCCCACCGTCCTCCGGTACTGCGGGCCGACCACCTCCGTCACTGCAAGCGCGCACACAGACAGGTGAGCGCCGTGGCTGCTCCGCGCGGGAGAAACCTATGTCTTGGGGTGACTGTGCTGTTGTATCCCCTATCACTGCTTTATGCCCAGACATGATTCCTGAGCCTTTCTATGCCTTTAAAACTGGATGCAAGAGACAGAGAAAAAAAAACTGAGCAAACTTTTCAAAACAATTTGTGCTTCGAGGACACAGAGATTAGCTGCTGCTGCTGCTGAGGAGCAGGGAGGCACTGCTTCTTGCTTTTCAGTCAGCTTTTCGGCTCTGTTTCTTCAGAGAGAGATGGAGAGTTGAGGGTTTTTTCCCTTGGGACTTCGGGGTTTTTTCCCTTCTTCTCTTCTGGACTTGTTCAGAACACCAGAACATCAGAACCCCACCAGGGGACCTTCCACCGGCCTGGAGGGGGGCCCCCACACCAACCCAGCTCCGAGGAGGAGGAGAGAGACCGCACCCACAGAAGGACTCTAAAATCTTTCAGGTTTTCTCTCCAGAGCGAGAGATTTTATTATTTAGCATTATTAGTATTGTTTTCCTGTGTGTTTGTTAAATAAATAGTTTTTATTTTCTTCTTCACTTTCCTCCGAGGAAAATTTGTTTTTTCCCCGAACCCGGTTGGAGGGAGGGTTGGTTGTGGCCTGCCTTCCTTTGGGGAGACGTTCCTTTTGGACGTTTCCCTGAATTTGGCCTAAACCATCACAACCTGCTACCAGGGGACTCTGGAAGAGCAATGCTACAGCAACACCTTGGAGAAACCTTGGTAATCGTGGGCTTCCCGGCATAATGCCTCCAGACTAAATCCCCTGGTTTGCTTTTCTGGCACTCAGACTCCAGAAGGGAAGAAAACACTGCTGCTGGCTGTACACTGGCCTAAGACATCCAGGAATATGTCTTCTGTTGCAGAGATCTGAGTGAATCAAGCATTTGTCAAAGTGCACAGATGGGTTTTGTTGTGAAATCTAATGCCAACACACATAATGTCTCCAACCCGACAACAAAGCTGATTATTTGGTTTCCAAAGTGCAGCGTTTCAGCCTGCGTCTCACTCCAAGTGCATAAGGAAAACCTGTATCACAGGATGGCACAGAGCTCCCAGGCCAGGGTGGCATCACGATGCATCTGCATCTGCACTTTGCCACTCTGCATCGCAGCATCATGTCACACATTGTCTTGTTAATACAGAGTTAAAAGTAAGTATTCCAGCCGGCAGGCACAAGCACACTCAGCATTTTGCGTCCAGTTGTGTGATTCCAAGAAAGGGAACTCATTAGAGAAAGAACAGTAAGGAAGTAATTAGCAGCCAAAGGAACTGCTGAGTTTTGGAACCACAGATTAGCTAATGCTGCTCAGCCAAATGATGCACAAAACCATCTCCTCAGGCTCAGTAGAACTGAGCCAGAAGCAGCTGAAGGGCAGACAAGTGCCCCAGCAGAGCAGGATAACAAGGTTGTTCTGTCTTTGTATCCTTCCCTGGACATTCAGTATTGGCCACCCTTAGGGAAAAGATGAAAGTTTAACAGAGCTTTGGGGCTGCTTCTGGATAGCATCTTTTTCATGAGAGAGTTTCAAGAGAATCCAGGAGTAACAAGATGTAACAGAGAAAATACCAGGATAGGGCAAATCATTGTCCTGAAAAGGACTTTGTGCTCTAAAATGGCTTAAAGTTCCCCGGAAAAGGGGATGAAGATTTCATATGTGCCAGGAAAGGATTTAAGAGGCCAAGCAAGCATCCAGAAATGCACAGGAAGGAATAATCGTGTCTTAGCAGAAGACAGTCTGGGCTATGGGATAGGTACTTCTATTTTATTTATGTCAGACATCTGGATAACTGCATTAGCAATATACCCCCACTGAAAGACTTAATGGAAGTTTAGGGCACTGACTTTTACATTTTTACCACCATCACAATGAACTGCATCTCTCAGAGACATTCGGTAGGGACACCTGACATCCTAACCCAGTTAAGGTTCTATCAGTCAGCTTTTAAAATATTTAATCTGCTGCTTCAGTGATTGCTTGCAGTTGGGTATTTTGGACAAGAGACTTCACTCCACTCCAGAAAAATCAGAGAAGTCCCAGGCAACTCAACCCTGCACCAGAAAATTGTCCTGAGATGGCCTCAGACCCAACCTGGCCACACAGCTGTGCCTCACCAGCAGACACAGCTGGTGCAGGGCACTGGGAGAGGCACCCACACAGGCTGGCTCTTCCACGGCTTGGCCTCTGCTCAGACCGGTGGATACACACAGGTACACAAACACCTTGCCTTTTTATCAGCAAGTACGTGCTGTTCTTCAGTTATTTCTAGGTTCTGAAGCCTCTGTTTGCCCTTTAATGCTCTTCATGTCATAAAAATGCCGCAAGTTTTCCCCACCCTCTGCCTGCTTCTTTAATGGCCTCCTCTGTCACCATCCTGTTCTTGCCCAGGCTGGAGGGGCTGTGGTCTGCTGGGTCACCTTCCCCAGCCAGAGCCTGATGGGAGGAAAAGGAGCTGTGGGGCCCAGATAGACCTGCAAAGGTAAGCTGTACCATAGGGGAAAGCCTATCTCTACGTAAGAGCCCTAATACACCGCCACTTGCTCCAGCTTTGAAGGCTACTATTGTTCCTCCCTAATGACAGTGCTTGAAAACATCCTGAGAAGTCAAAGAGGGAGAAAACTCCTTAATAAAATATTATGGGACACATTTTTTAAATGGCTTTTTTTCAAGTTTTTTGGAGCTGAGTTTATTTCCTTCGCCTTCTGCAGCTAGTCTTGCTCCTGGGAGAAGGTCCTGAACTCACCCAGGATGTAGCCGGCAGTCCAGCAGCCCTTGCTGACCAGCCCTTGCAAGAACCGGATGATGACTATCCACAGGTAGGTGGGGACGAAGACCAGAAGGATTCCACACACAATGTTTGCAAGAATTGTCGTTAAAAGGCAAAATTTACGGCCAAACCTGGATTGGAAAATAATAGGCATGAAGCAAACCAGTAGTCATGGAAGCATTTTAAACTAGTAAGAGCTTTGTGTATCTTTGGGAAAAAAATCCAATTTTGCTCTGCAAAATAGAGACATGTTTTTTATTCTCCGCCCATTACTCACTTATCTGCTTTTCTATTCCATGAAAAGTAACCATGCCAGTTCCTCTGCAATTCCAGAAAAACTTCCAGAAAAAAAAAGAATAGTCCCATGTTTACAAAATTACACTGGGAGTGAAAAGTAAGTATGGGTTAATATTATGATTCTGATGCTTATAAATCTGGTGCATGTAGAAGTAATTTATCTACCACAACCTTAACCTTTAAAACACCTAGTAGTGTATGGATCTCCTTGTGAGTGGGCTGCATTTCACAGCTGGAGCAACTCAGAGCCTGCTATACTAACAGTCCCAGGCAGAAGGGGAACAAGCGGGAAAATGGGCACTCAAGTCAATACTACATTTGTTTCTCTTTAACCCCAGGTGCATGAGCCAGGCAGTGTGACTCTGCTGGCCCTGAACAGGGAGCTAAAAGGATTATCTGCTTTTTCACAGTGACTGCTGCTGTACATATCTGGCACTCTGTGTTAGCCGTTTCTAAGCTTCTCCAAAAGAAGCAAGATGTTTCCAAGTGGCAGCCACACAGAGTGTGACAGATTAAGCAGGAGTTCCAAACCAGCATTTCCTGGCTTCGGTTAACACCCAAGGGCTCTGATGTGGCACAGTAGGAAGTTTGGGGTTTACAGTTCTAAAACAGTCCTCGTGGGCTCTGCAGGAGTTGCTGAGCAGATCTGTGCTAACCAGCAGGTATAACCTAAAAGGCAGGATACTGGCTCATGCTGCGACTGAACATCCAGGGGGATGACCTTATTTTCAGAAGAGCAGAGATGGTATCAGTTGCACAACCTTTATCTAAGTTTGGCTGCTGAACATGGATAAGGGAGGTCAGAGGGTTTTACTGTCAGCCCACACATACCTGTCTGCAATGTAGCCAATGTTTATGGAGCCAATAAAAAACCCAGCATTCACAGAAGACTGAAAGAGATCCAACTTCCAGGAGTCCTCACACACCAGGTCAAACTAAAGGAGCAACCACAGACAGAGACAAAAGAGTGAAATGAGGAACTGGCTCACATCTGCAAGTCTCCTTCACTTCAGTTAAAGATTTAAACTTGTTTCTGGGTCAATGCCTGTTTTGTCAGCACACAGAAATCCTACTAACTTAACTAGTTGTCCAACATTAAAAACTGGAACACGCCCATAAGCAGTTTACTGGCATTTCCCATTTATGTCTCATCTCTCTTTTCTGGAAAGAACATAAGTGAGTTATTATCTGTCAAAACTGGCACCCTAACCTGTGTTGGTCCTCATTGATCAAATCAGCACGATCACCCTGAGTTTTTCAAACAGCTTATTTTTGTGGCTGGTGGTGAACATTTGTAAGCAGTTCTTGTTGCCTCATACCCTGGCATGGCACAGAAGTCCCCGCAGACCACTCAGGGCTAAGTGTGATGCCTTTACTAAAAGTATCCTAGATGCCTTTAGAAGCCTGCCTTGTCCCACTTCCCATGGAGCACTGGCCTCCTGGAGGAGAGTGGAAGTATCTGCACGTGCCCTGAGGCACAGATTTTACCAGCTTCTCTGTTGGGTAGGCATACAGGGGAAAGAATCCTGACTACCACCACCTCCAAACATTTGGTGGAACTTTCTGTGATGAAATTAAGCTTGTCATCCCAGTTACTGGTTTATTCTTAAAGCACCTAAACTGCTGAAGTACACCAAGTATTTTAAGTACCATTTTCAGTTTACTCACACTCCTTCTGAGAACACAAAAGTCATTGGCTTTTCTACAGTTTATTCCTGACTAATGCTGTTTAACTGTGGGAAACAATTGCCTTTCCCCCACACTGACTGCCATTCATTTTTATTTGAAACCAACTTTAAAAGACATTATTCATTTAAAAAAAAGGGGGGGGTGGGGGAAAGAAATTAAGACCTTTGCATTGGCCAGTTTTGTTTGCAGCACTGCAATCATTTAAAATTACACAACTTCATTTACACAATTTACACAATCTTGGACCTCTCATGTGACAGGAATTTCATTCAGAACTGGACTTTATCTACCTGGGGATTTATTTGCTGAAATATGCTTTGCTCCCCAGCTGTAGATATAAGCCTCCTGAGCAGCCAAGGCAACACTTCACAGCAAGGACAGAGGGAAGATGACTTGTAAAGCCCCCGACACAAGTTCACAGTGAGAGACAATCCTTTCTCCAGGTAAGCAGGCGATATTTTAACACAGCCAAGGTTCCACCAACCCTCTCCCACCCTCTCCCTCTCACCTTGTCTGTAACAGAGGGGACAGGGCAAAGGGGGCTGGTTTTACCTCGGTGACGAGAGAGCTGCCTGGGGAGTCGTAGACCCAGCCATCCCGGCAGGGACCGAGGGGGACGGTGCTCCCACTGCCCACCAGGCTGCCGAGGGGGTCAGTGCAGCTGATGCCCGTTGCGTTCCAGTCCACCTCGTACCTCCTGCAGCGGCTGTCGAAGCTGGCCCCGTGGCCATCCCACTCGGGAACCGTGTGATTCAGCTGCTCCTCCAGGCTCCAGCCACACCGCTGGCTCAGCTCAGCCACCCCGGGGCTGAAGCAGCGATGCTCGGGGATGAACCCGAAGAAGACGACCCCCACGTACACTGGGGTGAAAGAAGCAGATAACAAACACAGGACAAAAAAAGTTTGCTTCTGGAACCTGTCAAACTCTCCAACATGCTCTAAAATGTCATCTAGGGTTGGCATTTTGGCATCAAAACCACCTCAAAAACCTCAACTAGGTCTTCTCTGCAGCACTGATATATTTAGTTGGCAGCAAAGCTACTTAAGTAACAAAGATATTTGACCAAAAGTCAAGACTAACTCTATAAATTATTAAACTACATGTTGCAAGCTTTATTTTTTAGGTTTCATCTGAAATCAGACCTTAATTCACCCAGGGAGAATTTGCATTTAACCCCTAATCAGAGCACTTATATGTTCCTGTTCTCTGGAAAAGCCCCTATGGGCCACAGCCCTTCAGTTTTTGTTGGGGGTTTGGGGGTTATTTTTTTAGTTAGGCAAGTCAGCTCCTCAAATCATAGGCATTTTTAAGGAGCAAACAGAGATGGAAAATTCTACTAACAAACAAGCAACACATGGGTTTAGTGCAGAATGGCTGGGCACCACATGTGAGCAAAGCTTCTTAACCAGCATCTGTAAAAAATAGATGGGTACACTCCAGAAAAGAAGTGTCTATACGTTGAGCCATATAGCAGTAAAGGAAGAGCTTTCCTGAAAACTCCTGTATCATGTATGCCTCACCCTCCACACTCTTCCATTCCCAAGGAAAACCTCTCCCCCCCTTTATCAGGGAACACAGTTTTCACCTGACCATATTTTTGCAGTGATACAAAAGAGAAAAAGCATTCACTACAGAATTATGCACTGGGAATAGCTGTGGGAAGCCACAATATACAGTATCTATGGCCAAAACACCTATTTTTTTTACCACAGAAGACCCATAAGACTTTAGGTAGACTTCACTGCAGGCACCTCAAATGCATGCAGTTATATCAGGCTCCAGTGGTACATTGCCCTGCCCGTGGATAGATACCAGCTACTTCCGTATCTTTTGCTGACAGCAGCAGCCTTCCATCAGAAAGAAAAGCGTAAGTGAAGGTAACATTTAAAAGACATTAAAAAAGTGAAAAACTGCCTGGAAAGCAATTTGAATAGCTTAGGCAACAATGAAAAAAATTTAAAGGCACAGTACACTCCAAAAAAAAGGAATCAGCTTGGAAGGCCATTCTGTCCCAGGCTTTGAAAGAGAACTTGGGTCTCGCTGCTCAGCAGCTGCAGACCAACAGTGGCCTGAGCAGGTGTGAAAGCTGCTTTGCAGACCAACACTTCAAGATCATTCCCCACATCACACAGATGTAGTTTCTCCTCTCCTGCTTCATCCTCTTCTCTCTCTCAGGAACATCTACACGGAGTGAACAAGAACTCCTCTCCTGGCCCCTCACAGCTGTCACCCTCAGCCAAGCACAGCACCACCCCACAACAGACCTTTGCCTCCCTGGCGGCAGGAGTTCCATGTGGAGCTGGGGAGGGGAACAGGGACACAAAAGTGCACAGCAGTCACCACGCTCAGAGCCAGTCCCTGCAAGCCCTTCTCAGCAGGAGGATGTGTGTAGTTAGCTGGGGCCGAGGGAACTGAAGTCAAAGCTTGCCTGGGAAGCTAAGGCATTAGGCTGCATCTTAACACACCCAAAAACCCTCGCATCACTTCTTTTCCAGGCAGTTTTATTTAAACAGCTGGTAATGGTGTGTAAAAGTTTCCCTTGAACTACAAAAGTTAATCCAGGCTGGGCCAGTTTTCCCCATTTCCCACCATTCTCTCTGTAGCCAGCCCAGAGGAAGCTTTGTGGGAGTGTGCCAGGCAGGTGGGTTTCTTAGGGACACTTCCCAAGGAGTCATACTGCTGACTGGCAAAGTTTCTGCTCCTGGCCCAGCCATTTGTACATACTCATCTGGGCCCTGCTATTCTCATAACCCTTCTCTCCCTACAGGTAAGGTATTTCTGGGAAAAATAGTCTGGTGAAGCTGGTTATGCATCCAGCTCTCTCTGAGGTAAGATTCAGCCAGCCTACCTACAAATGCCTAGGGTAAAAAGTGGGCAATAGTTCCAAGACCAGGCACTGAAGTCCCTCTCTGCTGTCAGATGCAAATTCTATCATTGATATTGCTCAAATAAGCACCCCCAGACAGAGCAGCTCTGTTCTACCTAAGCCTCGTTAGGCATAGCCCAAAGAGACCATGTGACTTCACACAGGAGAAATAATTTCATGCAGTGGGTTCATGGATCAAACAACTCCAAAATGCCAGCCTTGATGACTTGGGGAAGGGAACAGAACTCTCCAACATGCATTGAGAGAACTGTGTAATGATAACTGATAGTATTAAAAATACACCATCAAGCCTCTCATTTCCCCAAGCTCACCTAATTCTAAACATGAAAAATGCTGATTTAAGTTTGAAAAGATGCAGCTTAAGCCAAACTGATTTACAGCTCCACTGGTAACAATACAAGAGGAAGAAAACCCAAGTCTGATAAAAGAAAGAACACTCCACCAGGGCCTACCTATCTATTCTGAGCTTTGTCATCAAACATTGGTTCTCATTTTGAGTGACACGATTGAGGTATCAACCATCACAGCAGGAAAGGGTCCCAACAGGCTGGTGAGCAGCACACAGAATAGAGTAAGAAGGATTCCAGACTTGAGATGTGGGATTTGGAATACCCACTTTGTATCTTTTATTGAAATTGCTGAATACTTTATATTACACTATTTTGATTCAAAATGGAGTTTTTATAAAAAGAAACCATTGTTGAAACTGAATAAGCCAGCCAAAAGGAACAACAAAAAGTTTCAAAAAATTCTGACCAATGCATGTTCTTGTACAATGCTTTGAAACCCTATCATTGTCCATAATTTTATTTAGGAAACACCTGGAGAAGATCAAGACTGCTAGAGAAAAACTGACTTGCATTCATTACCAGCAACATTTCAAATCAGTGACCATGGCCAGGATCATAGCATATGGACTAGAAATTAGGCTATCAGAAAACATTGGCCCAAATTTATTTTCTTGAAATTAATACCAGAGAGGCATTACAGACTAGGGCTCCTCTAGTCCTTGGGCTTTTCTTGGTAATGACAAACTGGGTAGTGCAGATTGTATTATAGGAACTCTGCCTCTACATCCTTGAAAACTCTGGTTGTCTGTGTAGGTAGCCTAGTCCAGCCATAATCACGGAAAAACAAATCTTTGGGTGCTTGTCAGCTGCTTAGGCAAATACTGATGAAGTCAGTCATATGACCAGTACCAAAAAAAAAAAATACCATGCGAAGAACAGCAACCATTTCAGGCTAAAGCTATACAGAATTGTACCTTTCAGTCCACACCTTTGAACCAATGATCTGTTTAAATTAGAATGGATATTCAAATTTACAGGATAAATTAGACCAGTTCCAAAATTTACATCAAATCATCCCGACACACAAAAGTTAATACTTTTCCTTGTCCCACAATGGGTGAACCCATAGAATAATACCCTGCCGGCAGGAAGAAAATGTTACTATTAAGCAAACCTGAGTAGTGAGGATCAATAAATACAAGGAGTTAAAATGACAGTAGTCAGATAACTTGAATCTCAGAAGCCAGGGGCTTCATTGAGCCTTAATCCTTTCCTTTCAAAGGTTTCTCTTTTTTAAGCAAGCATTTAACATCTATGCTGAGACTTAAAAAAAAAAAAAAGTGTCCTGGCTAGAGAGAGTCAACTAACTCAGCCAACTGGATGTCAGAAATCCAGTCATTACTGAACAGATCATTGTAAACAACCAAGAAATCTTTCTCTTCTTCCCTTTTCAATGGTTTCTTGTTAAAGGCAAAATTCAGAAAAATCTTTCAGGCGGAAGTCCTTGTATTTGGTTGAAAATGTCCCGTTATATATAATCTCTCTATATATATTTGATTAGGCACAAGAGGGGTTATTAAATATTCAACAAGTCCTCATCACTATCATCATGAAACGATACTGTATTTGTAGAGTTCTGTGCCTGCTGCTGGCCTGGCTTGGCTATTGCTTTCCTTTCCTTTCCTCCATTCAGTAAATAAGATTTGTTATCGCTGCCAAGACTGTGTGGCTTCTTTTGCGAGTGCTTGCTCTTGTCTAGTCCTCTTCCTGTTTGAATCTTTACATCTGGAATGGTTAACACTTCATCCTCACTGTCCAGGTCATCCACATGCAGAGAGGTAAGGGCTTCAGATGTAACAGACTTAGTAGCAATGTGACCATTCTCCTGCCCTCCTTTTGCTGTTCTTGGATTTGGTGCTGCGACTTCCTCCATAAGCCACTCTGTCTCATTCTCATTAGCTTCTTCTTCACTGTTTATCTGCAAGAAAAGAAAAGAGGAGACTGCATCTGCCACTCCAGACTGACACACCCTGATCTCCCCAATTGTCAGACCCCACAGCACACACAGCCTTGGTTTAATGTAGCTAATGTAGTTAATGTTACAGTAACACTGCAAGAGCATCACTTTTCACTGCGCTGAAACACTTTGTTCTCTTCTTGTACATTTACATATTATTTGGTGATTTATAGACTGCTCTTCATTTCCTCAACTCTATCTTCCTTTCCCATTTCACAATATGAATATATATATATCTCAGCTAGGTGGCTTTCCTGATGCCACACAGTACAGTATCCATGCAATAAAGGAACTAGAAATTAAGGGGGTTGTTTATGTATTTAAAAAAGCTTCATATTAAGAAACCTTGACAAGAAATAAATTTGATTTTGTCACTGCATTACCTTTGTGTATTTGTAGGAAACACCAGATGATCTTCTGCAGCAGTTTGTTATCTTGTTTATTACAATTTCCCTAAAGAAAGGGAAGAATACTACATTAGGAAGACTATATCCACTTATTAGCCCTCACTTTTCTTCACTGGATTTTTACCATCAACATAAAGCATGTCAACAAATGAGCTGCAAACTATCCCACTGACCCTGAACCACTCTAACAAAATTCAGTCTGGGATGATGTACATCTTCCCCCTTTGCTTCAGGCTGACTGTTCTGAAACCCCTCTGGCTTTCATGTCGATGGGAAAAACGCCCCAAAAGTTGTCTGGAAAGCAGAGGAACAGCAGGACTTGCACTTGTTCCTTGATGCTGTTGTATGGATCTAGCCTGACTCCATGACAGGGGAGGGATATCAAGTACTAACACTATTGTCATGCTGTTTTATGCTCCTTAATTAGCAGTTGCCCACAACAGAGGCTAGACCAACTCAGTTGTACACCCCAGCTCTCTTTATATGGGCCTTCAGACAGTAATGGAGAATTTGAAGGAACCAGCACTCTGACAGTTGATGCTGCCAACTGAAAAACAGAACCCAAATCTCTAAAGTTTATTATTTCCCTTTCACTTTTGGCAGAAAACCAAGTCCTGACAAAGAAACTTCTAAAGCCTCTTGGTAATTTCTTACCTCCTCTCTTTTTTGTAGAACAGCAAGATTATGAGACATGCAGTGAGAACAACCAGGAGCACACTCAGCACAGCACCAACAGCCTGGCTTCTCCTTGAAAGACCTTTATGTATTTGGGTCTCCTC
This sequence comes from Gymnorhina tibicen, assembly GCA_013399875.1. Classification (NCBI taxonomy): domain Eukaryota; kingdom Metazoa; phylum Chordata; class Aves; order Passeriformes; family Artamidae; genus Gymnorhina; species Gymnorhina tibicen. Next base: position 1,099,849 of record VXAZ01008968.1, on the reverse strand, counting down.
ATCTGTCTGGTGCTGATTGTTTCCTGGATCACTGGTCGATCTAGCAACATAAATTGAAAAGATAAGATCTATTGATAAATTTTGTTAAACTGGATTAGAAACAGCAGATTAAAAGAACACATGCCACACCATCCTGTCAGTCCAACCTAATAGCTGTATGAAGTGAATTTAGGGGATTTCATCTAAGTAAAAAACAACTTGAAAAACACAAATGTATGTACTGTACCTATATCCTGGTATGCTATCAAATAGTGCATGAAACTACAGTCAAGACTGCAGAGCACAGAGCTTTAAGCACTTCAGAGCTTATACAGCTGCAGTTATCCACACAAAGCTGCTGTTCTAGAACCAATCTGCACTTGAGCAAGTTGCAACAGCTACAGAAATTATCTTTCATCTGACTGTGGCACTACACAGCCAAACTCCCTCAATAGGTTTAAATCAGAATCAAGAGTGTCCCTGTGCTTTCAAGCTAGCAGCCAGAAAGGAAACACTCCCAGAAGTAGTCACTCTTATTTTTCACAGTGAAGCTGTCTATCTGTCAAGAATATTGTAAGCACCTAGATACAGACACTCTGCTTTTAACACTGTCCCCTCACTAATCAGGAGATTAGCTGATCGTATTAAATTGCAGAAATACTTCACTATTCCTTTAAGACCTGTAATGATTTTCCATTCCAGGCTAAAGAAGTGGGCAGATAGGGGAAGGACAGTCTTTGTCACAGCTTCAAAGTTTTCCAGACAGTGAGACAAGGGGAACCAAACACCCCACCCACGAACTGTTTGCTCCTCTCAGTAACATGAAACAGCATGTTCAGTCAGCTACAGTAGATTTTACTTAGTGAAAACAATTATATTAATTCCACTGTGCCTCTCCAGCTTTAGGTCCAGATCAGTTTGGCAAGCTTTAATTTAGTGGTCATGTGCCAAACACTGCATACATGATCATCGATTTATCTACGAGCCTACTGCTTTTTTAGCTTTTCCCCCTTTCCCAATCACTGTGATGAACAAATACAAAGAAGCATTTGGCTGAGAAGTGCTGACAAAAGCTGCTTTCAGAAAATGGTTAACTACTCACATTAATGGACACACAGCAGATGTGTACCAGGTAAATAAATACTGGCAATCTGCTGTCTCATGAAGGAATTCAGGGATGCCTTCCTTTGCTTGTGGATTGCAGTGGAAGAAAATGGTTGAAGACACAAACTTTGATTTATCTTTACCACATCTGGAGTCAGACGAAAATATGACATCCAAATCATCATCTAAAATGAGAAGAAAACCTTGTCGTTTACTACTTCCTTGAGAACAGTCTGTTAACATTAGACCCTGGAAAGAAAAGAAGCTAGCTAAAGGAAATCATTGCTTATGCAGCAGCACAAAGGGGAACAGGAGACCAAAGTCTTCTATCTTGCATTGTTTTTAACAAAGTCTTTCAGTCTTCAAGTGTCCAGCCCTAACCCCTAAAGGCTATATTTGCAACTGAGCTTCCATAGCAAAAAAAAAAGCAATCTAAATTATGTTAGACAGACTTCGGATAGCTTTACAGAAACGGATCAGCATAAATGTTGTGAACCAAGAACCATTTTCTGATGAAACAATTCACAGAGTATCAAGCAATTCTGTCTGGTGAGCAAGTACTTACCATCAACATAATATTTGGCATTTCTGGCAGAACCAACTCTCCGAATGCGCCGTTCATTAGTTTTCACCTGGCAGATGTTTGCTCCAAAGCATTCTGGGAAACTTGAGTTTACTATACCAGAAAGTTGAACTTGATATACGTATTTATCACCATTTGTCCGTTCGTCACCAGAAGCTGTGTACAACCTGAGGAAACAGAGGACAAGTCTGTTCTTAAGTCTAAATTCACAGGCTGGGGTTATTCCCAAGACATAAGACTGGGAACAGTGGCAGATACTATCACTGGCTGATTCCAGAGCAATTCAGCAACCAGAAAAGATGCAGGACTGAGGCTTCTTCCCTGAACAGTAGAAGTAAGAATTATATTCAGCATAAATATAATCCTTAGCAAGCACAGAAAGCAAATTCTTCCAGCTATACTGCCCTCAATGTGTGAGTGAACATGTAAATACCTCCAAAGGTTCAAGATAAACTGAAGACAAAAGCATAATTCAGTGGCTCATACACACTCCTGACTGTGAGAACCATATGGTGTGCTCTGCAGCTACGATAAATGGCACAGCTTAGCAATCTTCTCCAGAAAGGTAACTAGTTCTACCATTCTGTTGTTTTGGGGTTGGTTTGGGGTTTTTTTACTCACTTGTAATAAACATCCCCTAAAGAAAAGTTTTTCCCAGTTGCAGGATTAATGACTGTTCCGTTCACCACCTCTACCTCCTGCTGCTTCACAGCACAAGCTGCACGTGTGTCCCACGTGATGTAGTAAGCACAGTTTTCTTCATCAAACCTACCAAATGAAAGATAGAACTGATGATTCCAGGAAAGAGTAACAAGTTTTTAGCATCTTGAGGAAAGGAAAAGACAACTGCTAACCCGCGTGTGACAACGTCCTGCCTAAGCATCACACTGAGAGTAAGCTAAAATAGTCCAGTAGCACTCAAAGAAGCTACCTGAAGAATTGCACTGGATTTTTCTGCACTTTCATGATTTTAGAAGACCTGGCTGCACCTGAACTTCCTACTAAAATTCCAGAATTCCCACAGTGTACCAAAGGGTTTTATTGATATATTTTAGCTAGCAAACATATCAGTCTGGTTTTTTGCAGCATGTTCGACCTGCCTTTTATTTAACCAGGACAATAGGCATAAGCTACTGTCCTGGTTCTGGCCAGGACAGGGTTAATTTTTGCAGTGGTCAGGAAGGGCCACGGCCAGGACCCCCGAGGTTATTCTATACCACCTCACATCATTTTTAGGGACAGGGGAAGGACATCTTTTCTAGGGAGAAGGTGTCCCTCCTGGGCCAGCACTCAAGTATCATTGCGTTCAAATCACTCAGCTCCTTCTTGTACCCTCTGTCATTGGTATTGTTGCTGTTACTGTTTCTTTTCTTATCTCATTTCTGTTTCCAGTAAATTGTTCTTATCTCAACCCATGATCTTTGCCTTTTGTGCTTCCACTTCTCCTCTCCAGCTCTCGGAAGGGGAAAGGGGGAACAAGCAGCATATAGTTTCAGTGGGAGCACTGAATTAGAGAATACCATTCCTAAACCAGGACAGCTAGTCAGAATTTGCTGCCTAGTTCTTTGACTCATACAGAACATTTTTTTCAGTTTTCCAACTCTACAAGCAATATAGAGTTAATAATATCGAGACTAAGCAAAAAGTCCTCAAGCTTTCTTAGTATTTGTGATCATGCATATATACCTCATTTTAGACAGCTTCTGGTTAAATACACTGTATTGAGGCAGAAATAAGCCATGCTTTATTAGCTCAATCACTTACCTACAGTAAATGTTCTTTATTAAACAGATTTTGAACAGAGTTAAGAGTGGTTGTATAATGACATTGGCTACTGACACTGAAAACAACAGCATCCAAGCCATTGTCAGATCTATTTTGGAAGCAGAATGCTTAAATTTTTTCCCAGAAATTTTAAGATAAATACAAAATACAATGTTTATGGAAATGAACAATTGCACAAACTCCAGAAGACCCTATGCCTTGCAAGTACATACCATGGATTATTTTAGGGACTGTCCAACAGAGCAGACAGTCCCTGTCCTGAGATTTAAGGGTTTACTAGAGAGGTACAAAGGAATCAGCCATAAAGATCAGTGGTATGTAAAACTCACCTCTGCAGCATGGGCATGCCAACTGTTCTTGCACATTTCAGTTCTATAATTGTCGTTACTTTCTTATTTTTCCTACATTCTTGCCCACTGGAATAACTAATATACACTGTATCACCTAGAAGAAAAAAATGGTGATGAAAGGTTTTTATAAGCAGCTGTCAGAAATTTCCTTTGCTCATTCCCTAGACTTCCTTACTTCTAGCATTCTTTTCCCCTGAATAGACCACGTATCAATTACAGTACTTCAGTAATTCAAGGCATTCACACTTGTGATCATTTAAAAAACACTCCTCAAACACCTTTGTCTTTACATTGTACCCTGTGTTCAGGTCATCAGTATGGCCATAAAAAATATTTACATTTAAGATATCACTTTTTTAAACATATGAGTAAATGAAGATACCCATTTATAAATGAACTCAGGCAATAAGCATAGGCAATACATGTCATTGCTTTTGTAAATGGATGGAAAATTTCCCTGCACACCAATTTGAAAAATATTCCTTAAACTAGAAGCTTAAGTAAAGTTGAGATTATTGGTTTGTATTTGTTTTCTAAGAGTGAAGCCAATTAATCATCCTTCACATGCTGCTTTAATTGGAGAAGTTAGTAGATGCAGAGTAAGTCTTTTCAAACTGGATGAACAAAAATTACTTCCCCTCTCACAATTACACAATCACAGACTGGCCAAGATTGGAAGGGACCCCTGGAGGTCATCTGGCCCAAGCCCCCTGCTCAAGTGGGGTCACTTGGAGCCAGCTGGCCAGGACTATGTCCAGACAGCCTTTGAATACCTCCAAGGTAGGAAACTCCACAACCTTTTTAGACAACCTGTGCCAGTGTTTGGGTATCCTCACTGTAATAAGAGGGTTTCTTGATGTTCAGATAAATCATTTATTTCTTACAGCTTTAATGACAACACTGTTTATTTGTTTCAATGTTTTCTGATGGCTTAAACATCACATTCTGTTTTCATTTTTAAACAGAAGATCCACTGATAAAAATAATTCAAAATAAAGGCTTCAGCGTAATTTAAGAACTACTATAGCCAGGCTATAAGATTTAATCCTTTAATCTCTAGCTCTCTGCAGGAACAAAATGTAACTCTACCTGTCACATTCAGCTTCTGTGTATGAACTAGTCCAAGAACTTGAACATCTCCATTGTAGCTTTTCCTGCAAATACTGGCTCTTTCAGGGCAGCCTGTGGGTCCCTCGTGTACCCTCTGACAGAGGTTCACATAGTACCTATACAGAACATAGTAGACAAAACTTCTTTAAAATTCATTTAGGCTAAACTGAAGCAGTGATACACAAACTTTAGAATCTTCATGGGAAGCTAGACAGGTTTCAAGAATCGCAAATTAGCTGACAGAATAAAGAATGTACTACAGTTTGGCAGATTACTTCAAACTGTCATTTTCAAGTAAAAGACTGTGCAAAAAAAAAAAATTGATCATAGATTAGGTCACTAGTTAATTTTGATCGAGGTCCAAACTAGAAATTGGAACAGAGTCAAGAAATACCCAAAAGTTTTTTCATTTATAAAGATTATAGTACTACCCTCAATTCAGCATCTCCTCGGAGCTATACAAGCTCAGATATACTAGAGCAGAGAACTGCTAGCAAGGTGGTGAATGAAGTGTTTATCATGAGTTTAGAATTAGATGCTGTCATCCTTGCCAGTTCATTTCTATTTCCTAACTGGAGGAGGGAGGCTGGGGAGGTCGATGACTTCCTGACATCTATATTTTCCACTATGCTAACACATCAAGAAATACGGGTGAAAAGCCCCAGTTAAACTTTAGACAACAGCTTATACACTTGAGTCAAAAGAAAGCAACTAAGTAATTAAGATTTTTCTTCAACACGATTAATAAAAAAAAATACCATTTAAACAACAAAATTACATTTTTAAGATAGCAGTTTAAATAGAAAGCTTTTAAATAGCTTTTAGTTTAGACATATTCGTCCTTTAAAAAGGATTACCAATAGAAGGAAAGGGTGAGAATGAAGAATGTGATTACTCAGTCCCTTCAGATAAAATGGGTTCCTTTCTGAGTTTTTATTTATATGAAGTGTTCAGCACTGACAGTTCTAAGACACTGAGCAGGGACCAAACAGAAATACTACGCCACATTACAACTGTACTGATAAGCAAGCTGCTCCCTGTGAGTTGCTCATTACTCACGAGTTCCCATTGTGGAAAAAGATCCATGATCCTGTCAGCGAAGAGAGCATTCTCAAGTCGTAAGTTCTGTGTTTTTGGACAAACTTGCACTCCATTTTTTTGGGAGGACAAACAGCCTGAGTCTTCCATTCAAATGTCACAGTACAGCCAAGAGTCTCACTGAGAAGGTATGGGCTCCCAACACCAGCATTTTCATCACATGTAAAGATAATGGTAGATTCCTTTCTTGCAGTTGCTATAAAGGAAAAGGTTGGAAAAAAAGAAAAAGCGTATTTTACAAGAGGCTTTCAGGCATGTATGGATTTTAGTGCAGCTAAATCTCTGTGTTAGCTAAGACCCTTATACATGAAGTATAGGAAGTACTTACTGCTACTACAGAATCCCCACTTTTCATCTCCCTGGTAGTTTTCAGTTGTAGCACACCACGGCCTGTTCTTCCCTTCTGTAATACATTCCTCATAGGTCTTCCCTTTGTACTTGAAGGGGAACACACAGAGCTCTCCCTTTGCAGTCACTGAGAAGGAAAGGTATAATCTCTTAACTACACACAGTAGAATAGGAGGTGTATCCATATTCGGAAATTTATTCAAAGCCTGTACTACAACAATACTTCTTAAAGAAAGGTCAGTGACAGACAACAGAAATACTGAAACAATGAATTTAAACCCAATTAGAAAACTAGATGTAGCACACAATTAGCTACAATCATCCCTACAGAAAAGTTGCACTGTCTCTTCTAGGGAGATACACGTTGATGCTGCAGATTAGTACGACACTTGTGATTTAGCAAAACTACATGTTTCTATTGCTATATGTAAAATCTATGTTGATTCCTCCTGTCAAAAAAAACCCTCATATTTTAAGGGAAAAATATCCTGACAAGTTTTGAACATAAAGAATGGGTCTGCTCCGATCTCACCTGGAGGGCACCGATCACCTCCTGTATACTGCAAGATGACTTTTTCATCCTGGTGGCTATAGTCCATTCTCATTTCCTTTATGTTTCCAAAAGATGACACGCCACTTTTAGATGTCAGACACACTGCCCCATCTCTGCATTTTCCCTGGGGCAAGCCTACACTGCACACACCAACATGGTAATTGTTGGATCCAGAAAATACCTGTGTAGAAAATCAGAAGCATCACAGCAAGTCTAGAGTCAATACTTACAAAATCACCCAAGTGCTTCATAAAACAAGTCTCAGGCAGCACTTGCATAATGCAGGAGGAAAAGATAACTAATTTTGCAAGTCAGGCCTTCCTTAATATGACAAAACTGCAGATAAAGCACACAGGACCACAGATAAAATCTGTTCAACAGACCTGCTCTCTCATTCAAGGTTCTGTCAAAGGTGAAAATTTCTCATTCCTTTACCCATCACTGTGTCCATTAAATTCACTCTCAAAAACATTAAAATGTTATACCCCCTAATATTATTTCCTCTGTCAGAAGCCAAACAAGTATCAATACTGACCACAGCACCTTTCAGCCTTTTCTCACATCCCAGAATGCTTAAAAGAAACCCTTCCTGCAGTTTTAAAATGTTGATAGCAATAGCCAATTATAAATAAATACATAAATGTCACACCACCAGAAGGCATTACCTCGAATGATCTTCCAGAAAGGCTGGTCAAGTTAAAAGTATAGTGTAGCTGTTCATCAATCACAGAGCAGCCTAAAGTTTTCACTTTATCAGGACACACAACTGGAGTTTCCCACTCAAACACAAAAGTGCAGTCAACTTTCCTTATCATCTTTGGCTTACCCTGTTACCAAAGAACACAGAAAGACACATTTAATTTTTGGAGAGTTTGTTGTTGTCTCTGCATTTCCCCCTTCCCCAATAGTTAACCTCAGTTACTACCATGGCTAGACTTCATTGACTGTAGGACAAAAACCATATTATAACCAGTACCAAAAAAACTTAAAAGGGAAGTGCATTCTACCTAGCTCCAGAAAACAATCAAGGTACACAAGCTTTCTTCTTAATTAGGGTTGAGATTTTGATGTTCAGCTCAGTTGCAAGCAGCAAAAGTGTGAGAGCTGTGCTTCTTGATGGCAGAGAACATTAAGAAATTTCACTGAGTTAGGGTTTAGAGGGAATACTGTTTACTTTATCATGTTTTAAACTAAAGTATTAGTATGGTCTGTGTAATATTCAGAACTGCCTCAAGTTTCAACTCATACCCTACATTGATGGAAAACAGTTTCATGATCTTCAGCAAGCTCTAGTTTGACAAACATCTTATCTAAGTGTTTCTTCACAGTTTGCTGAAGCATTAAAAAAAAATTCAAGAAGTCTTAGATTCACATCACCATGCGAAGTTGATTAAGTGTTCAGGTGTTGACACAAAATAAAAACATAAGTAACTAAATGCAAATCTTTAAAGTTGTGCGTGATTATGGAATGTTACAGCCTAGGGAGAACACTTCACAGTAACACCTGTACAGTTACGCTGGTTATTGTGTTAGCTTGAGGTACAAGTACAAACTTTAGGATCTAAACAAGGTGCAATACAGCATTAAGTTTAATGTCAGCAGTAAGTTATCATTGCATTACTTCTGCGGAATCTGATCCTTGAAATCATCAGAACCTGTTACTCTCAAGCTTAAAGTTCATGCAGTCAATGAAATTTTGGCCAGTTAAGAATACAAATATGATACTTCTTCTTGAAATGAGTCCATCCAAACATCCTAGAAACAAATCCTTGACTTAGTTTTAAATAAAGCTAACACTGGTTACTACCCACTTTCCATTACATTCCAATATCAATGTAAGTTTATTGATATCTTACCAGACTAGTTCCTTGGCTGCAGTGAAATACAATAACAGAAGTATAGTTCAATCTGTTGTTTATGTGACAAGGAGTAGTACTGTTGTAAGTGATGTAAACTTCATTTGCTGCCTTATTGAACTGGGGAGGTTCAGTAACACGACCAATATCCTACACAGACAAAAATATGTATTAATAGAAGTACAGGACACACCTAGACTCCAGATCAGCCCAGAGATTCAGATCAGTTCAGATTCATCTGTTTGCTTTACATGGGAGCACAACTATTGCACTTTCGAAAACTGCATTCTATACTCAAAGAACAGCCATTACATTTCAATCCTAACAAAACACAAGTTAAGCAACTCAAAACAGTTTTTGACTAAGCCTGACAAAAGCCAGGGAGGTTCTGCATCTTAGAGGTAGATCTTCTGTACATCAATGTGCCAAATTACCAACACATCACGTAAAAATAGCATAAACAATGGGGTAAGGTCCCTAGATTAATATGAAAATTTGTGGAAAACCATCTCAGCTTTATGTCTGTATTCTAGAGCTTGCAAACAAGTCCTCAAAAGCAAAAGCCTAGATCTCTCAAGGTAATAACACAGACAAGTTAATCAATCCTCTGTAACAGGCTTGCTATTTATGCAGCTGTCAAGTTCTTACATGACAGACCTAAGTGCATTTTGAAGCACGCTAGTATCTAGACTGCTTCCAATTGCAACAGGCTATCACAAGATCAATTAAGCCACAGAATGGCTAGGACATTCTGCTTCCCAGTGTCCGTATTTGGCACACAGCACTTCGGCACACAAATTTTTTTTCACTACATGAAAAAAATTCTCTGTAGCAATTTTCCATATTTATCACTGTATTGAATCTTCTGACATCCCAAAAAATCACTGGGGTTCAGAATAGGAATGTACTTCTTCATAGGGAAAAGCAATAAAAGGGAACTTTGCAGAGGATATTTTAATTCTGCACTCCATTTCTTTAATCCGTTGTCAAGCCCCTGGTTCAAATAGAGTCTCTAGGCAGGGATACTATATTAAACTATTAGGAAACGCACATTTCAGTGATTCCTGGCATAGTACTTACTATTGGCAATTCATTAACAGGAACCATGCAAACAGCTGCTCCAGGTGGGCAACTGACATCTTTGATAGGATTGAGAGGCTCACAAATGTTGATGTAGAAGTCTGGAGAAACATCTGTAATATCTTCATCCACAAATGCCTCATAATACCCAGTGCGATGGATCAGAGGAGACAGGTCAATAACGGAACTGCCATTCATTACTGAGCACTTCACCTACAAGAAGGTACATTTATTGCTCTTATTCTTTTATTACTTGCTTTGATTAATTGACAAAGATCCTTCTTGGGGCCAGAAGCACGGCTACATTCAAAAATTTCAAATATAAGTAAAGCAGCATTTGTTATAATTTTTGCCTGTCTATAGATACTAAACACCTACAAGCAGCATATGAAAAACATTGATAATTTAAACATTCTTATGGGATGGAGTCCCTATCAGAACAATACCAAGGCAAAGCTCTGGCACACATACTCCAGCATACGTAGTCACTATGACTTTGTAAGATCAGGCCCCATCCCTTCCTCTCCTTATCTCCCCCACACATCGTTGGACCACCTCGAACAAACAAGTGTGGTTATAACAATGTTATAACGATGTAAAGTTAGTGTATTGCAAGTTGATGGCTTGTGTACTACATTTCCTCAGAACCAATTTCATACACTCTTAACGTGCTGACAGTCTACGTGGAATTTGAGAAATCTATTCTTGTTTAGATATTGGATAAGGAGCAACTAACAAAACTACCATTGAATTTCAGGCCAAATAATCATTGTTGCTACCTAGATATCATCACACTGAAATAGTTTGGGTCACTGTGAAAAAAGTGATCAGAAGTGCACTAAGGATCACCAAATTGAATTGACAGGCTAGAAAACAGTGGGGTTGGGTATTGCTGATTTGTATTGCATACAAATATGCATATAATATATGGTACATATTACTGAAGGGCAAACCAGAGCTGAGTGTAGCTGAAGGAGGGAACATGTGACCGTTCCTGTTGGGGAAAGAAAAACTGGAAGACGTTTTCCTAAATGGAAGCAAGAGCTATTGTCGTATTGAACCAGTGATGAGGGGGAAAAACAACTTATTGCAGGGAATCACGGTCACACTAGAGGTAATTAAAGCAGCAAAAAGAATGATCACGCAGATCCAGAAAAGAAAATATCCCGGTATTAAGAAAGGATCTAAATTCATCCAATAGTTCATTTGGCCTTCTATTCCTAGTGCTGCCTTTTACTTCATGCACCCACCACTACTGATCATTTTTAACTAGCTAAAATTAACTAAAGACTACCTCAAAGCATTGTCTGGAGCACCAGTTCAACTAAACTGATCAAATTATGTTGTTACAGCATGTGTTGTACATCAGAAGCAGATTCTAAATTCATGCTATCCAGGTTTATCAGGTTTTGCACTGAGCAAACTGATCATGCACTTGCCTGGCCTCTAGTCACCTGCCTAGAAGCAAAGACTATCCCCATGCACAGAGATGCTATCCATCCTAAAGTCAACCTCAGCTCTGCTGGCGTGCTGCACTGGAGTATCTTAACCATCACTTCCCAACATGACACTCTATGGCTTCTGTTTGAACTGTACGGAAAAGCAGCTAAGTAAGTTCCACAAAGGGGTTACTCTCAAGTGTTCGAAGTTTTAACTTGACTCAACACACGAACCAGGAGTTTGTCAAGTATTGCTCACCCCTATTGAAAATGTCAATATGGAAAGCATTCAAGAACTCCTGTATGAATTTGGGTTCTGAACTACAGGAAGAAACCTTTCCCTCAAAGAATATAAAATATACTGCTATTATATCTAACCCCCCCTCATAAATTTTAAGTCCCACAAGTGTTTTCTGCAAAAGTAATTCTTACCTCTTCTTCACAAGCCAAGGATGTATGCCAAGAGAAGTAACTAGTGCATGTCTGCTCATCAAAAGACACAAAAACAGGCCGGCTCTCATCTCCAGCTTCAGACTTGCATACAAAGCTAAAATAGCTCTTATGCCTCAGTGCAGGGTCTGCAGGGCAAGGATCTCCATCTTCATAGACAAGCTTTAACACCTGATCTTCATAACTTAAAGTTTTACTCTGTTTTCCAGCATTAACTGGTTTTTGGCCACCTGTGATGCAGACAGCTAAAGTAAAAAAAGAAAAATAAAGAAAATAGATCAAGTCTGATGCAACTGCCCTGAAAAATTGCACCATACAACCTAAACAGCAGGAAACTCAAGATTTTAATGTCACTCTAATATTCCTAAGAAAGATAGGCTTTGCCACACCATCCAGAGTTGCCATTAAACTGAGATGAACTGCACTGATACAAAGACCAAATATTGACTTTAATACTTCATCAACCAGCTGAATGTACTGCATCTATACATGCTTAAGCAACCACAGAGCCATGTTTGGTTATTGCTTCTCTGAAAACCAAGCAATTAACACAAAATGTCAGACAGATTATATATAATTTTATTAAGATGCCTCTTAAAAACCAAATCAATCCAATATTTTCTTCTAACTACATAAAAGTAATTTTCACAACAAGCAATATTCCTATTTTAGCATCTCAGATGCTTAAGTATTATTTCATACCCAATTTGACAGAAGAGCTAGTAATTCAACCCGCAATTAAGCAGCTTAAAAACCAGTTAACTAAGCAGAAAGTTGACTTCTACTGATGTTTCAGAAGCACCCAGAACAGAACAGAAAGCTAGAAAGAAGACTGGCAAAGGTTTGAAGTGCAGACACAAAGCCCATTGCGGCTGCATTACAGCAATGCATCACCATAAAGCTCACTCTAGCTGGGAGCTTGTAATGTCTCCATTTTCAGAGCATTGAAGACGTGCAGTAGAACCACCTACATTCCTGCCCTCATGTCCAAAAAAATACCCATTCATTAAGAACTAAAGGGACTGGGACTTGAAGTAAGCCCATGCAAATGGTGTTTGGTAAAATTATATGGCCTCATTTCCTAAAACAGTTTTAGGTTATTTTCCTAGTCAATACAGCCACACAGCTGTTCTCTTCACTCCTTCTGCATTTGCAGTAAAACATCACATTTTACTGTAAACTTAAGCATAAGCATTTCTTTTGGTTACCCTATAGTCAATGATTACCAGAGAGGATAAGATGCTTACCAGCTCCATTAGCACATGAACTTTTAGCTGCAGCACAAACATTCAGCTCAATTACTCTGTTGTGTGAATCACTGATAGTATAGCCAGACTCTCGCTTTAATGATGTCAAATCAAAGAGGTGGCCTATAGAGAGATCAGGGAACAATTTCATCTCTTTTTCAGATTCAAAATCAAGACATTTCTTTGTATTATAAGCTTTCAGGAACTTAATTTAGTAGGAAGGTTAGCCAGACCCTTTTTGCCTGCTAGCTTAGAAAGGTAAACAGTTACTTATTCACGTTAACAAGGAAAAACTATTTTTGAACTATAGACTATTTATGTTCCAAGGGACATTGCAGTACAAGATACTTCTACCATCAGTAAGCTTGTTAGTCACTATCCAGAGGATGTGTCACGCTGCCCTTTTCTAACAAAGTCCCTCAAGAACACAAACACAGTAGTGCTGCTTCCAGCAGACTCTTCCACATACAAAATCCTGAGGCCTCCTCCTTACCTGTTGCAGGATTGGTTACCCGACAGTCATTTTGCACATTGCTTTTAAGAGGACATGCAGCAGCAGTGAACCATAAGAAGGTATATTCACAGTCTTCAATGGCAGTTATAAGTTCTGGCTTTGATTCCTAAACACACAACAGTGGAGAGAGTGACATCTCTATAGAGTGATAGTGTAAGATTCCATGCCAACAGCCTTATCCCTGCAGCCTGTAGCTGAGCTCAATTCCAACACACCAGTCCTAGAAACTAACGCATTATCACGGTCCAGTGAACTAATCCAAGGACAGGGTATTTTACTGTGGTTATTTCAAATACACAACAGTACAGAATCACTATCAGGAGAAATAAAATTAATGAGAGGAGAGCTAAAGGTAGCCTAGGCCAACAGAAAATCCAAAACGTGATTCAAATCTCATCAAATGGAAGAGTACTTAATGGCAAGGCATACAGATGTGCAAGAGTTAAGAACGACACAGGCAATAGCATTATTTACTAATTGAAACACTTCCCAACCTGCACTACATTCATCATCAAGATGTAAGTAGACGATCTGAAGCTATTACAGATGACAAAACTTGTGCTAACAGACTGTACAAAATGATCTCTTAAAGACTGCTCAGCATCTAAAATACAAGTACTTATAAGTCCATCTGCTTGCATGAATACATAAAATCCAGCAGCAGCAGAAGGAACCCACTTACAATTTTGCTTTCGTCACACTTGAGGCGCAATACTGTTGTTTTCCTCCGAATTTTATCTGGACACTGATCTCCATTAATGTATTTCAGGACAGAAGTGACATTTTCCCAACGAGGACCATCAGCCACTTCCCCAAGACTGGTACATTTTGTACCCTCAATGAGGGAGGCAGCGGCATCAGAAGGGCAGGAACCTACATAAATAAACAAAAACTGCATTATCACTCCAAATGTTAGTAAAGTGTACTTGCCTGGAATAAAGCTCCAGTACTCTACTTTCAGGTGTATCATGGCTGATCCATCTCCAAGCCATTGTCCAAACCATACTCATTGGGGTGTATTTTCCCCAAAAATCACAACTAGCAACAACTGTCTCACTTCACTTAAGGTCACGCAAAAAGTAGCGGCAGCTACCACAGCAGAAGCAGACTACTACAGAGTGGAAGGCTACAGTCCAGCCTTGCATTGCACAAAACATAGAGTCAGTCAGAAGATGCCATAGAGAAATTCTGACCTGATTATTTTAATCTTTAAGAGCTACAGCATACTTTGGATAAGGACAGAAGAGCCAGAGTGCCAAAGTTATCAAGAGAAGGTAAGAGCTGCTAGTGAATCTCACCCACTAAGCAGATGCAAATCAGGCCCACAATCTACCGCTCCCTCTGGTGCTGAAATCGCACCACTATCTCCACATACTTTGCTTTGTGATTTTCCTCACTCAGAACAGCCACCAGCAATACTGTCCTACCACTTGCCTTCCCTAGCTATAGGAAGAATATATTTTTATTTTGCACTTACGTGTAGCACTGTATGGTACTAAGGGCTTGCAGACATTAATATAGTATTTCTGGGTGGTAGCAGATATAGCAATTGCCTCCCAGTTCTCTCTATGTCGCGTCAGGGATGAAAAGTCATAGAAGTTTCCTTCGTCATCCCTGTACAAAAGATTAAAGGCATGTAAAATAATTAAGTATTTTAAAGTTGCAATTCTTAAGTTACTACAGTAATTATAACCTGATAACTCTAAGCAGAGTATTACACTGGAAAAGAAGTCTGCATTGGACTCAGTGCTCCCCAGAAACTTCAAATTCAGTAGAGAGATATATCACTGCACCAGCTATCCCCACAGAAACTGTCCACGTGCAAACAGCTCTCAGCCAATGCAAGAGTAATTCCAACTTTTAATTCAAGCATCTTGGCTTTCAGTGCTTGGCATGCACACACTCAGTTACAGTGCACTGTTTTACCTTAGGGTAGTGACCTATAATGAGGCCAGATGTTCAAACTCTGGGCCAATTCTTAGCCATATTTGACCCCACATTTGACCCCACTTACCCAGTCTTAATGAGCTAATACTTGGTTGTGACAGATATAAATGACATTTTTCCTGAAGCATTGTTTAGTGGAAGTTTCAAACAGACAGTTGTAGTCTTGTTTAAATTAGCTATTGTTAAATAATAACTAGACACTCGCAACAACCTAACATACTCAGTATTCAACCATCAATAAATACATACCAAACAGTTCCCTTTTGTTATTCCCCAGAAGAATGTCAAAGTATTTTTTTTCCAATGAAATTAGTTTTCGGAAGCACAGGTTGCAAATGTTATTTAAAATATTATGCATTGGCATTGAATGCTACATTAGCTGGTCAAAACACAATAGCTAAAGGAGCAGTGTTGCACGGAATTGCAAGAAGGCTGTATTTGTCTCTCTCAACATACAGCTCCGTTCTAATTTTGTGGAAACAACTTACTTGTAGGAGCATTCAGTAGATTTAAGAGGCGGGCAAGCATGCTGAGTATGCCATTCAAACATGTAGGTGCAGTCTGGAGTTTCCTTCAAAAATACAGGCTGAAAGGACACAATACAAAAGTAATTTGCTTTCTCAGTTCGACACATTGAAACCGAAATGTCTCAGTCATGCTTCAGGAAGATCCAGGAACATACATATTATCTTAGAGCTACACTATGCCTCTGACCAGCTGAAAAGCATGGCTCCTCCCACACCTGAGTTTATCCACATGCACACTTCTGATAAAAGGGCAGCCATTAGGAATTGTTGCCTCCCTCATGAAATAAGAAGAGCAAAAGTAATTCTAGACACCATTGTTTAAGAACAGGAAGGGAAGCACAAACACAGACAGACACTAAAAGCAAGTAACCAGCTTATTTTAGTTTGGCCATGTAATACCTGCTTTCCTGCACATTAAACCTTCTACCTTTCATTTCTTACAAAGAAACAGCTGTTACTTATGGAAGAACATCCCTTCCCAACTTCTCCAAGAGCTTTGGCAATGATAGACATCCCTTAAAGGAAAAAGATGCCCTGATCTTCTTGGGCAATGATAAAGGTGCCATCCATAAATAGGAAATTGAAAACATTCTTCTTTTTTTTGTCCCCTCACAGGACCTTTGAATCACCTGTCTAATCTGTAAATGATTAGGCATGTTCATGTTCTTCACTCTACCCTTCCATACTTTAAAAAAGAGGGCAATTCTGGAAGACAGTCTGTACAGGAAGCATGTTTTGAAACTAACCTCAGATGTAGTCTTGTCACAATAGAATAAAATGGCAGTTGATCGTTCATATATTTTATGACATTTTTCTCCACTGGTATAATTAATCATTATTAAACCATTTTTGAAAGTCAATTTGTCTGTACGTAAGCCTAGAAGCAAAGAGTTGAGAAAAGTCAACAGCTACAGTAAACACACAACTGCAGTAATGCCTCTAGCAACAGGGTCACATAAACACCAATAACATGCACAATTAAAGAACTGATAGACAGACCTCAATCTTTCTTTAAAACCTGCAATCTAGTTATTGAGTGACTGCTACTCCAGTACAGTAAGGTTGAGCTCATTCATAATTGAGTGTCAAGGTAACTACATGTATGACATTTTATCTGCACATTGAGCAGAAGCGGTGAGGTGCTTTATCTCATTAGATGTACAAGATTAGCAAGAACCCTTCTTCTGTTACACCCTGGCTAATCTTCCCATTCCCTAGGTTTGTTTTGGTAAGTGCAGTACCTGCTATTTTTCTGAAAGAACTGTCCATCGTCTTCTTTACTTGACACGATGCAACACTGTGACCTTCTGCAACACTGCTACTCCCTGTGCTGCAAGGTTCTTTTAGTTCTCCACAAACTCTGAAGTAGTAGTCATACTCATCTGTACTCACTTTTATGTCTTTATCAGAAAGTGGCTTCAGGTTGAAAACATGACCATACCTTGGATCTTTCACCTGGCAATCCTTTCCTTTAAAGAGAAGTTAAGAATTTAAAATACAACTTAAGATCTACCAGCCTTGCCAAATACACTGAAGACAATTAAGGCTTACTGGACAAATAAGGCCACAGAAATGAGTAGCTACTTCAGGGCAGTAACACTGAAGAACCATCTTAGTTCAGCTAAGCAACTCATTTCATGAAGTCACCAATATCTAAAACTATGTGACTATATATAAATGGCACATTTCTTTTATAACTGCCACTAAAGCAAGACACAAAAGTCACACTGTAGGTCGAAAACTACCTCAGAGTGGTCTCAAGTGCTTCCTTCAGCTGTGCTGAAGGTTAAGTACAGAATCAGAGACACTAAGTCCAGAACTTGCTTAATTATCTGGAAAGAACAGCAAGGTCACAAGATCAAAGCAAAAGGTGTCCTAGATGTCAGTCCTGTATCTTCTTTTAACAGCTCTGAAGTTTGCTGAGTTAAGAAAATAATGGGTCATAGGAAATATTTACTCCAGCTGACAAATCTACAAATGTATATAAAAGAAGGTTTAGGAAAATTCTTGTTTCATGAGCCTCATTAGCTGATATACATCAGCGACTTTGCTGTTGATCAAGTTCTCAGTTTTAAAGTGACCTTTTGCTAAATATTTTGAAGCTTTTAAAAAAAAATCATCAAATTGTATCACATGAACATTATGCTCTTCTCAATCATCAAGTTGGTACCAAGCTAAGGACATCAGTTTTCCTCTCTTCAAAACCACAATTCAGTCACCAGTGTCCTGCACAGTAATTATGTGCTACAGAGCAGTAGTTCGTGAACATTCCTCATGCCACGTGAGATCATTGGCAGTTTCAATAATGTCTAGGACCATTGCAATAAATCCTTTACACAAAGTCCAGGTGTTTTATAAGGAATTATCTACAAGCTGCAAAACAAAGCCTGCAAAGTCTGAGATACACTCAACCTTCTATCTAAGAGACAATCAAGTACCAGAACTAGAACTTGTGATTCCCTGTTGCACATCCTGGAGTCAAATGCAAATTGAGACTCCACCAGTGGTCTCTCCCACATTGTTTAACAAGGGCCAAGTTTAAAGCCTTGCTCCCAGTCTTTAGTGAGGGACAAGGGAATGACTTGTCAGGCACAGAATCAACTCCGTTCTCATGAAACCTGGTGCTTTAATATTTACTAGCAAGTCTGTCTGTGATTTAACAAGGTAGTACACTGCTTTCTTAAAACAGCATTATTACTCTATCTTCTTTCCCTAGATAGGCAAGTACATTTGCCTGTCATCCTAACTTGTACTTTTAACGTTAGATAGGATTTGTAGTTAGTTTAAAGCTCAGAACAGACATCCCTCCACAAGCCAACACTTTTTACAGAAAGATTCACAGGGCAAGAAACCAACATAGCTTCCTAAGTATTTACTACTTGTACAGTTTGATTGATACTTTAAAGCTCAAATAACTATACTTACCTTCTGCTTTGTGAACAGGACATGCTGCCAAGGTCCTCCAAACAAAGACAAACTCACAGTCATTCTCTTGCTCCAACACTGGTGATCCCTGCAGAAAAGAGCCATATGAAGGAGGCTTACTAAAAATTACACTGCAAGTCTCAAAACACACATGCATGGCCTTTTTTTTTACTGCAGTTGCAGAGTCTAAGATCTCCACTATCAAATTTCAGTGCTCATGTTCAGCAAAGAGCTGCTTTTGGTGGCTCACAGGATTCTGACAGTCCACGGTTGTGTTCTACAGGTTCAGTAAAGCAGACAGAGCTTTATTAAGAAGAGACAAGGAAAAACCCGGTATGTAAGCTTTTACTTTTTAGAACCAGTCTCTCCATTTTAAGAGGAGTAAGCACGGTCTATTCCGTTACAAGCACTAAAATCTTCATTAATAAGAAGTAGAACAGAAAATTACCATTGTTTGATCGCACTGGAAGATTATACGCGTAGAATAACGCTGATTATCTTTGCATGTGTCACCATTCAAGTAGATAATGCTTAACGATCCATCGGTAGCAGCCTGGGGGTTTATCTGAATGACTCCAAGGTTCTTGCTTTTATCAGTGTATTTCACACAAGATCCTATGGCACCACCTACAGGAAAAGAACTGGGTTTTAGTTCAAACCTTTGACAACTAGAGTTAAATTTATTGTAAAATAATATAACAGGGTAGCTTTAAGAGAGCTTTGAAGTAAACTGTCTCAAACTCCTGAAGCAGAACACAACACACACATATTCATAAATACAGATAGAGACACGGTGTACCTAAAGTCTTTGAGGAGTAGAAAAAGTTACTGTCCTGCATGCACTGAAATCTTTCAAACTGCAATAATTTATCTGGTTCCACAGATTTGTAGAAGACTACAGTAGTGTTAAATATATTAAACTGCCCAGAAATTCAGTAAGACATGGCATAAGCCTCTCATTCTGGCCTCATTCAGTTAGGAGGCTTCAACAACATTTGACTTTCTGTACTAGTTTCAGCTGGGTAGAGTTCATTTTCTTCACAGTGGTGAGTATGGGGCTGTGTTTTGGATTTGTGCTGAACACAGGGTTGATAATAGAGATGTTTTTGTTATTGCTGAGCAGGGCTTACACAGGGCCCAGGCCTTTTCTGTTTTCATACTGCCATGTGGCAAGGATGCTGGGGGGGGCACAGGAGGCTGGGAGGAGACACAGCCAGGACAGGTGACCCAAACTGACCAAAGGGATATTCCAGACCATATTACGTCATGCTCAGAATATAAAGTGGGGGGAAGAAGGAGGAAGGAGGGGATATTTGGAGTGATGGCATTTGTCTTCCCAAGTCACTGTTACACATGATGCAGCCCTGCCCTCCTTGAGATGGCTGAACACCTGCCAGCCCATGGGAAGCAGGGAATTAATGCCTTGTTTTGCTCTGCTGGTATGCACAGCTTTTGCTTTGCCCATTAAACTGTCTTTACCTAAAACTGCAAGTTCTCACCTTCACCCTTCTGATTTTCTCCCCGATCCTGCTGGTGGGGAAGTGAGCAAGCAGCTGCATGGGGCTTGATTGCTGGCTGGGGTTAAACTATGACACTTTCCTATCTTCTTTAAAAAATAATAATAAAATCGCAGATCCCGGCAATACTGCCCTCAATGCAATTTTCCCAAATGCATTTGCATACATCCCAATGCAAGAGTCCTGATAAGCATTAAGACTGCTCTCAGTTAGCAAAAGTCTGTTTATTAATACTCCCGACATATGTCACCCAGGTCTATGCTATTTCTGTGATTAAATGGACAGGAGCCAATAAATCCTACTAAAATACCCAGAGACATCATTCTGACTATAAGGTCTTGCATCAGAAGCCACAAGTTAAGAAGTGCTTGTCACTTGGCTTACCAGGACATCCAGTCACATAGGGCAAGGGCTTGCAGACATTCAAGAAAAACGTTCGTTTTTTTGCTTCCTTTGAAGTGTCTATAGCAACCCATGGCTCACCCTCTTTGCTCAAGTCACTTAAGTCATACTCATTGCCAGCAGCATCTGGAAGAAATGCAGTAAGCTGGGAGAACTTAATACTTACAGCAGAACTGGGTTTGAAATGATACCAGTTTCACTGACGAATACAATTCAAAATAATTTTCAGGATCACATTAGATATGTCTTAAGAGAATGTACTGCTGCCACAAAATCATCACTATGCCAAATGCAGAACACAGTTCCCTTGACAGTTACTTCTCAAATGTAACTTCTCCACAATTTAAAGGAGCATTTTTACAGATGACAATACTAAATTAACTCATTTGCTTCAGAGTTGGGCTGAAGCAGCATCAGTCACAATAAGGATTAAATGTTTTCAAAGAAATCATCAGCTTTCTTGTGTATACCACAATGTTTTAAATTAGCTTCTTTCCCTGTTTTTGTAAGTTAAACCTGCTTGCCACAACTTGCCTCCTCTCCCACCCCACAACTTCTATAAAGATTTTAAGTTTTACACATGTGTTCACAATAGGTATTCTTAAAGCCCTCCACTGAGCAGAAGTTTGCTGTTCAGTTAATCCTTCCAACATAGGACAGAACCCACTCAAATTCCAGGTACTTACCTGTAACCTGACAATCTACAGGAGCAGGAGCACAAGCCAGAGCGGTGTGAAACTCAAAAAAAGTATCATGTACATCCAGCACTGTGTTTATCTCCTCATGCACAAACTTAAGCTCTCCAGGATATGAATCATTACAAATGAAAGTCACTCTGAACATGTCTGATGTTCCTGTAAAACAAACATTTATCTGCTGATGGTTCTGTTTGGAACATCTGAATTTAAGTTCAAGCTAATACTTGACTTCAGAATTTTCTAACAGTTTCTTATTACTAACTAACTGCTTCAAGGATAACACGACCTTACTGCATATGGGTTTTAGCTGTAAATATGCAACCCTTCTTTAGAGAGCTATGAAAAATTGCCTAGGAGCCACAACTACCTCTACAAATAAGAGACCAAAATGCCTTGACACATTTCAAGAACTTAATTACCTTCACCGACCTGTGTTCCCTATGTTCTCTGAAGAAACAGAAAAGCTTTAACATATCACCAGTGGTAACAGCTGCTTTTAAATTACATCACACAAAGTTTTGGGTTTGGGGGTCCTGTTTGTTTGTAAGAACTTCAGTGTAATGACTGCAGAACAAATAATACTGATCCTATCAAAGCAGTGTATTTTAAGCTCTGTTTAGTCCTCAAGAAGTGACAGAATTATGACAGGGAGTAGTATTTGTCACTGAAATGCTTAATACTGTTATAAAAATTGTAGAACCTCTCAAAGCAAAATACGTAAGAGCTCAATCACTGTTACATATTATGTACAAAAATGTCACAACTGAGAAAATAAAAGGTATCACCCCAGCAATTTGTTCAGAGGACAAGCATACAGAAGCATCTGAGGGTCCTGAATCCAAAACCCACTTTTCCCAAAGTCTTTTGTTGTTAAAAAGTCATATTCCTTTCTATGAAGCTCAGTTTCAGTATAATTGGAGAGCATGTAATATCAAAAAACTAGATACACATTTTTCATTTGTTTTATCTGCAAAAGAGACTTAAATTCATGAAGTGGGTGTACATGAAGTATTAGAGCACTAATTAAAAAAATTCCATACAGGAGAATATAAGCTTACTGAAAACTGATCTTTCAGATATGAAACAACTTTAGAAAGCATTATCCATGTAACTGAAGAGAAAAGCTATTACTTCACTTAGTGAAATTGGGAAAATAAATAAAATTAACTCTGGCTCTTTTTTTCTCTGTTTCTTCATGCAAGGACCAGTATTTTTCATCTGCTAAGGAAAAAACCCTATACTGTATTGAGTCACTTTCCTAGGTTCTGAAATGCACATGTATTACTGAAAACTGAGCCTTTACCATTCTGCATAACTTTATTTCTTCCTGAAATTTCCATATGAGCCAGCTTGTTTAAGTAATTAATACCAAGCCAAATAGACGTCAGTACATGAACAAAAGAAGGAATGAAGACCACTCACAGTAAGTTTTTACAATACAAGCATCCATTTCCACTGCGTATCTCCCGAACTCACCTGATTTCACACGAAGAGGACCTCTGTAGGTAAGAGTTAGAAACCCTTCACTGGATAGAGAGAGGGTTTTGTCCAATTCAACCCGCCTCACAGGTGTCAGATTTTCTCTTTCACACCCAGCAGCTGTTTTGCCATTGATTTTACCACAATATGGCAAGGGTCCACAAATGTTTAGCTAGAAGTTTTGTAAACATGTAGATGTACATAGTGTTAACTGCATCAGAAAAACAAGGTCCACAAAGCCATTTCTACATCAGTAAAACTCCCTTGTTGAGAACTATTTCAAACAACATGGTTGTCTTGCAGTCTGGAAACAACAGACATTTCAACTATAATACAGTAAAGTATCCTCAATCTTCAGATTAAAGGGTCCACAAATTCTCCCCACTAGAAGCTCAGGATGTGGTTCAGCAAGTTTATTCTTGGCCTAACATACTACTACAGTATTATCTGTGACAGCCTAGGACTACTGACACATGCAGATTACACTAAAAACACTGATACAGGCAGATAAATCCCTTTCTAGGCTTTCCTGTCAATTTCTTCAGAATCACCAGATAAATTGGTAGTACACAACAGAGTCCATAAGGGGAAAATCATCTCAAAAAGGTAGCCTCAAAAGCATGGCAACCTTATGTTCACCAAGAACCAGAAGTTTAATGCTTTTAAGACCATCTAAGATGAATGAAGTTACTTTCATTCCTTCTCTCAGTCACAGTGCTTTCCTGCCAACTCGTATGTCCTAAGAAGACTGAGTGAAAGCTCCACTAGATCACTAAGCAAGACAAAAAAAATGCAACAAGAGCACTCAAAAACAACAGACTGTACAGTCAAAATCCTTACCGAGAAATTCTTCCCATTACCAGTAGTTGTATAGCCTTCCTCAGAAGCTAATGGCTGCAGGTTGAACAGAAAGCCAGTGTTTGGATCTCGCACAGAGCAGGACTGGAAGAAAAAAATTACGACAATTATTTTCTCCTTCTGCATTTCTTCTGTTTAGGTTTTACTTCTAGCTTGTTTCAAGAACCAAAGTAGTGATTCAGACATATTCCTAGCTTGCATACCAGAACACCAGAATACAGCTCTGGCAGAGCTTCATTAAATTCTTTTGTAAAAAATTTATTCATTTTTTTTGTCCACTGACAGCAGCCGCACCAACATATCAAAGTGGAATTTAACAAATGGCATCTATCACATCAGCTAAGAGCAAGGAAATTTTAACTGAGGGCTGTCTTCACACTAACGTGTTTATGTTGAGACCCATAAAGTAGAAGCAATTGAGTAGATTTCACAGAATATTCTGCACTGGAAGGGACCCACAAGGATCACTGAGTCCAACTCTTTAATGTATGTCTCGTATGGGGATTGAACAGGGATCAAACTCTCAACCTTGGTGTTATCTGCACCATGCTCCAACCAGCTGAGTTAATCTGAGGGTTTAGTGTGAAAAAAAAAGTCTCATTTGATGATCTTCACAAAACAAGGACAATACATATCCTTACATATAAACTCAGTTTTACTAGCAACATAGCAAGGGAATGAAACATTCAATTACAAGAGCAAGTAAACAGTTCTCAAGAGAAAGCACCTGAATACTTTGATCAGAAGTTAGACATTTCAGAAGCACTTCAAAAATAAAGCTCTAAGATATCACAAGACTCCATCATGACCAACTGAAGACTTCACTTTAGTTAGTTTTCTTCAAGAGCCATTTAAACACAGCAACCAAGAGCGCTAGAAAAAAACCAGTACGTTGAGACTACAAATACAATTTACATTCTCCTTTCTCACCTGAGAATCATCTTTTGTTTCCTTGATTGGGCAAGCAGCTTCAGTTTCCCATAAGAAGGTGGCCACACAATCCAGAATAGCTATAAACCGTGGGCTGCTACTCTGGAAACAGATTGCAGAGGAAGACCAGAGTAAGTGTAATAGCTATCACTTTCTCATGTTTGAGATTCCACCTTACGAGAAACTGTCAGGTCCTTCTAAAAGACTTCACTACAAACGCACACAAATCCCACCCAGCTTCCCTCTCCCCGATTTACTTTGAAGGTCATCGCTGAAAACTTTGTCTAGTTAAACACTTACCACATCACCAAGCATTAGCCGAGAACTGAAGCTGACATCCAAATATTCAGATTAAATTCAATATTTAATCTAGACATGTGTAACTAGATCTTGTCTCAGTCTAAGCTTTGAAGAGTTTTGGGGTATAATACATAGTCCCCAATTTAAAAAAAAAAAAAAAAAAGCAAAAGTAAAGCGACATAAGTCTGTTAGGTAACAAGGTAACAAGAATATTAATTACATACACTTCATGTCAGTGTTTTCAGACAAAAGCAAAGCAGTTCATAACTGCTCCACGTCAGAGATGTTTCACTACACCTCTTAGGCTAAAGATCATGTGGGTGATGAGAGTAAGACCTGCAGATTCACAAAACCAGGAAGAACAAGTCTACACAAGCTTAAGCCTAATAATTCCCTCATTCTAAACTTCAGTATGTGGAGTTGTATCACTGAAAACTCTACAGATCTAAGAATTCTAGAACTAACAATCTACGGAGGATGCAGAACCTAAGCCTCAAGATACACTTTACAGTATTCTTCCTCTTAAGAGGGTCCATAATGTTTGCAGTTTTAAGTCCTCGTGTACTTTTCATGCTGATTAGACTAGTCTGAAATATTGTTGTCCATCAAAGCTGTTAGGTTTTTTGTTCTTGTTTATGATAAAATACTCAGACATGCTTCTCTATCATCTAAATCAGCTTTGCTTTTATATCGCTGTTTTAACACCTCAAGAAGTCTCCCTTGTCACAAATCTGCTATATACTACACATCCTCATGTGGCTTCATGTTACAGGATGAGAAACCTACTATGATGAAATAATAACTGGAAGATCATTTGCCCTTACAAGAGTGCCCGTGGAACAGACAAAGTGGATGGTGGTGGTATAAGTAGTTTTCTTTCCATCAGCATTGATGCACACAGAGCCATTTGCATAGGTTAGAGAAACATGTCCAGGTCTTTCAATTACTAGTTCTTTGCTGGCAACACCAAGATTACTAATAGAGGTGACTTCAGAAAAAGAAGCCTAGAAATAAAGAAAAGCGTGTCAGCAACATTAAAAAAAATATATACAACCAAAAAGAAAATACCTACTACAATACTCTTGTATTCAGGTTATCTTGAGAGTTTTGAAGGTAACAAAGGTATAGAGATACCTCTACATTTCTCTCCCATTCTGTTTCATGTATTTAACAGACAACCTCCACAACTGGGGGGGAAGAGGGGGGCAACAAAGATTCTTTAAATAAATTTTTTCCACAGTTGAATCTAAAACAAGCCAGAAGCATGACAAAATATCCAGGAGGACAGCCTGTTTCTAAAGAAGTTCATACAGAAGAGATGCAGTTTGTCTGCCTCTGAAACACAGGGCAAAAAATCACGAGTGTCAAACATGATGTTGGGACACTTGCAAAAATTAAAGCTTTGGTCTTTGAAGAGGTGAACAGGTCTACCATTCTGCTATGGTTATGCAACTATTACGGGTACACAGAATATTCCTTTGCACAGTGAGTCAGAATTCACATGACTGTCTTAAACTCACTCATGTCTGTTTCAATCTCACTCGTGGCAAACCAGCTCTGACCTGGGATGGAAAGGGTACTCACAGAAACAAGCCTATATTCCATCTGACAGACGGATGCTCGCCGGTCACATCCTGGGACAGCAATCAGGGGTCGACAGACATTTATGTAGTACTTCTTGCGCTCACTTGGTCTTGAATTATCCATGGCATACCAGTTTTCACCTCTCTTCTCAGATTTTGCTAATCTGAGCAGAAAGAGAAAGTTCTGCTCTAAGAACACACATTCTTCATAGACTCTCTCTAGCCTTCTCAGTCTCAAGAAACAGAGCAATCTTAAGGCATTCCCTTAAGAGAAAAAAGAGTAACTTTTCCCCCTCATTTTTAAGTGCTACAATTAGAAAGAATACTCCTGGGACATAGAGCACAGTTGATGAGGTAATAAGTTTTTATATGCAAAACCATCCCAAAAAGTCAGTTTACATCCTAGGAGGCAAGTCAACATACTAGAGGGATTTCAACACACTTGCAGTCAAGACTGTCACAACAGGTAAAGCTTCTGGTGCTGTCTACACAGGAAACCAACTTCAGCCACAACTACCAGCCAGAACACCAAACTAGAATAGCTAAGTTACACTGCATGTGTCACTTTCCTACCTTGACAAATCATATTGATCCATGGTGTTGCGATCAGTCACAACACATTCCAGCGGAATTTCTGGACAAGCATGTTCAGTGTACCACCTGAAGTTGTAGGTATAGCTATCTTCTTTCTAAAAATGAGCAAAATAGGTCAGAGAGGGTTTCCACACAGACAACTTTGCGACTCACAGCTACGCCTTTTTATGTCAAGCTTGCCATCTCCCCTTGGTTTTGGGACATACTTTCTCAGACTGATTTGTGTTGGTCTGTCCTGTTATAGATCTTGTCATTCCCTGTGTCACCAAAAATACTCTTGCCAAAAAAACCTGCTCTGGTTCTGTTAAACCGCTGTCTGCTATGTTACAGGACACACAGTCCTACCATTTGTTACTTCTCAGCCAGTTTGGTTTTTTCCCAGCTAGAAATACAAGATGATCAAAAGCACTAATAATAACATGGCCCAGGGACTAGAGGAGAGTGAGGTAAGAATCCGGATCCAGGTAAACAGCTTACTGTTCACTGGTCAAGGTAAGCTCTATGGCTGAAACAAGAGTCAAATATACCACAAGAAACAACTATTTCTTTTAGGCTGCTTTATAGATACTGGATATTTCCACACATAACACTCTGTTTGTACTGACATAGTAGTTATTCTTGTCAGTATTTTAGGCTGGAGATCCTTCCTTTCTTCATATAGAAATTCGTACCTGATATTCAGGCTGACCTATTCCAGCATCATGGTCACACAGGAAAGTTATAAGGGTAGATCGCTGTGTTTTATCCTCGTTGTTGTATGCTGTACCATTTTTGTAGGTCAACTGAATCAGGCCATCATAATATGAAAGTTTGGAACTGGGCAGTCCAAGACTCCAAGACTGATCCTTACTAGAAAAGAAAAAGTGAGTTTTGAGAGTGAACAGAATGCAAAATTAATTCTGTCTTTAACAGAAGTCTAACAAATAGTAACCACGCAAGTAAGTTTATACAAGACACCACAGTAAGACTTAATAATAAGGTTGATTAGACCTCAGTGAGCTGGGATAAAAAAGAACGCTGCCAAAAGGAAACTTAAAACACGAACAGATGTCCTCCTTTGAAAAGGAAAGAAGTTACATACTGCTTTAGATACCTAGAAAACTTTACTAGTCCCTTCTCTTTTTACAAGAGTGACAATACCATCAAGTTCTCATTCTCCAAAGCAGAAGTCAAACTGCAGACACCCTCATCTTGGGGTCAAACTGGCTTCATTCAATTACATATGGGCAGTGAAGACCTAGCACTGCACAACAGCTCTCTGCTAGGTATCAGCTTTGGTTCAGGAGTGTTTCTTGACTCTGACTTAACATTGACTATCAGACCTAGCTTGATCATCTTCCCCTTAAGAACGTATTTAGGGTCTGCAGTGAACTGTCCTTGGCTGGAGCTAACTCAGATAGAGCCAGCTCACGTAAAGCTGCAAGTGTTTGCACTGTACCCCATCTCTGGCACCAGGCTGACCTGGAACCCGAAGTGCAGAGATACTACCTCAGACATAGTTTGCAGGCAGCAAAAGCAATGATGCTGTCACAGTAGCAGCACACACTGGAACCATGCCTGCGCAGCACATTTAGTTATGGAGATCATAAAATTGTTGAGGTTGGAAAAGACCTTCCAGATCATCAAGTCCAATCATCAACTTAGCACCACCACCAAATCTTTACCACTAAACCATGTCCTCAAGTCCATATCCACACATTTTTGAACACTTCCAGGGATGGCAATTCCACCATCTCCTTGGGCAGCCTGTTTCAATGCTTGACAACCCTTTCCATGAAGAAAATTTTCCTACTATCTCATCTAAACTTCCACTGGCACAACCTGAGGCCATATGGTGCAGCACCCAAACTCTGGGCTTCACCTCTGCCTAAGGCAGCCACTGCTCATCCAAAATGCAGCAAGCTCACATTCTTTAGGCCAGCTCTTGGAATACAGCTGACCCTCAATCTCTGGACTGTAGGTTGCCTTAATAAAGCTTCAGCAGGTAATCTAGAGTTTACAGTCCCTATGGATAACAAAAGGGAGAGCAATGGACACATTCCATATCACAAGTCAGCCGTAAGCAAGATTACATGTATGTGCATTTGGCTTGAAACAGCTCGCAGTGTAATTACTGCAAATTACATGCAAATTACCTGAATCTATTACAGGTAGCCCAGTAATTACTTTACATGCAAATTGCTCATTGTTGCACACAGACAGCAATACATCATGCAACAAGAGATCGCTTACAGACAACAGAATTAGTTACTCACCTTTGCGTTACTTGGCAAGCTGCCGATTTTGTGTGACACAGCTCATCAGGCAGACTGCCACAGACACTTATGTGAAACAAGTACTCCCCAGTCTTAACTGTATAGTAACTTTTTGCCTTGGCCAGAGGTGATAAATCAAAAGAGAAGCCTAATTGGGAAGAAATAAACTTTATCAGTTCAATTTTGTCCTGATATCTGCCACAGGTTTTGATTCAGTCAGTCACATGGCTAGTTCACCTCCCTCTGAATCAGTCTCCTTCTACATAATTACTGTTCCAGAAACAAAATGGACAAACTAAAAGCATGGTTTCTTATACAGAGATATTTACTTCAGTAAAATATACATTACATCTATTTTCCTACATTCACTAGGGACTATTAAGCTCATGCTGTTCTGATCTTCCATATGCATGTACTTAAAACCGTGGGTGCTTAGCATTAGGTTGAACACACTTTGCTCTTGAGTATCATAAGGACTTACACTAGAACTTGTGGCTCAAGTTCTATCCCTAATGACCTTTCAATGTGCTGAACAGAAATACATACCTGCCTGAGGATCAGAGACTTGACAGTCATCTCCTTCAGTTTTAGACAGGACACAGGCAGCAGCAGTATACCAGTCAAATGCGTATGAACACTCACGTTCGGCCATCAAGATTGGAGCACTTTCTAGATCACCTGGTATCAAAGAAGCAGTATGTTATGAATACAGACAGCCAGGCTGCCAACAGGAACTAAGAATCTACACCTAAGAACACTAATTTCTCCTGAAAAGCAGACCAAGATAACTGTTAAAGTACCTCTTCTTTGAAAATGGAACCAAAATTATTTTTCATTAAGTCTTTGCATCTTCCTCCCCAAAATAAAAGTTTAGCTCAGAAGTAAAGGTGCAGGGCTCAATCTGCTCCTGAGAACTATCACAGTATTTGAAAAAATGTCTACTTTGACACACAAAACTGGTGGTTTACTATGAAGCAATTGCTGTATTAGGAAATAGTGCATAATCTGATCCTAACAGCCAGCACACTTGTAAATTTCAACTTCCTCAGGCTGAGGTAGAGGAACACAGGTTTTCTATTTCCCTGGGAGATAGTTAACTATCAGGCTACTATAATTATCATGAACAGTATTAACTTCTGCAAATGTTTCTGTTTTTCATAAACTGCCAGCAGTTTAGATACAAACCATACTTATTGGAAAAGAAGGCAAAAGTATCTGATCTCAGTTCAGAACCACTCTTTCCCATCAAGACAACCTAGGGAAGGAAAGTGCTTCGTATGGCTTCCAGATATTTGTGGAGTTTTAAACATTTAAACATACTTTAATCACATTTGGAAGAATCTTATTTCAAGAGACTTACTCAAGGGTTTGTAAAGAGTACTTGAATAAAAGGTAAACAGAACTAAATACCTACAATTACATTGCTATCATTCTAGTAAACAAACTACGATGCTTCAAGCTTTTTCATAGAAAGGGATGAAAGACAAAAGCACATGCCAATATTTAGCACTAATGTCTAAGCTTATTAGATGATCTTCAGTTTTTAACTGGATCAATGAACAGCGTGTGGATGTTCTCACCTGGTCTGCATATTAGAGTGAGGACCGTTTGGATTTTTTCTTTAGAACCACAGTCATCTCCATTTGAATAGATAAGTTGAATATTTTCTCCAACCTTTTTAGGAGAAGATACAAATGTTCCAAGATTCATACTGTTGTTTTGCTTATCTGTAAAGACAGTAAATACAGAACTTTTGTTTCTCTGAAAAGAAGTGAAGCTTCTGTTAGATACTAAGACTTTCCATTTGTCTAGTTAGCGAGAAAACATTGATTTTACCTTGCCAAACCACGCTACAAAGCCTAAGGCTCTTTATTTAGAAAAAGCTACTTGCATTATTTCTTCAAGCATCTTTGAGATCACAAGAGAAACATGCTCCTAACTTGCTTTGATGCCTCAGTTTCCTCAAATTAATGAAGGCACTCAGGACAACCAACCCCATTTGCACAGAAAGTGCCAAGCCTTCAGAGGCTTAAAAAAACAATGAACCAAAAAAACCTCCAGAAACACCACGAACAAAAACCCCTGACTCACCTACAGAGCAAATAGCAGCACCATCTGAACAGCTGGAAGCTCCTCCTTTCTTCCACACTTTATGGCAGACATTGATGTAGTAATGTTTCCTTTCTACCTCTGAAAAGCTACTGTCCACAGCTTCCCAGTTCTGGGCTGACTCTGAAACACAGAGTGTCGTTAAGTCATCTGGCTAAATTTTTCCAGCATCTCCATGCCAAAATGCCTTTTATTATAGAGGACCCCACATTTGTGTGATGACCTCTCCTTCAGAGCATCCCCCAGCACACAGAAGCCTTAATCTCAGCTCCATTCTCCCACCAGCTGAGATTACACCTGCATCTGTCCCATGAAGCCATAGCTGCCAAATCCTGCCATTTTTGGATGGGTCCAAAGGCATTCCATTTGCACAAACCACTGGGTGGAAGCTGTTGAGCCATGGTGGATTCTGACTAGCACTGGTTGCCCAGAGAGATGGTGGATGTCCCATCCCTGCAAGTGTTCAAGGCCAGGTTGGATGGAGCTTTGAGCAAACTGGTCTAGTGGAAGGTGTGCCTGCCCATGACAGAGGTGCTGGGCTAGATGATCTTTAATGGTCCCTTCCAACCCGAACTGTGATTCTGTGACTTAAAACCACTTAAGATGGCAGCAACCAAGGCAGTCATGGACATGGCTACTTTCATAAGGCGCTCAGTCTGTTTGGAATGAGGGAAGCAAACACCAGCATCCCAGAAATTCACTAAGAACAGCAAATGTTGACTAATATTCAGCTAAAGAATAGCACTAGAGATGGCATGTAAACTCAGGACAGAAGTAACTGAAAGCTGGTTTTTATTGCCGTACCTGAACTGCGGATAAGAGGTGACAAGTCATAGTGTTTTCTCTTATCAGTAACTCTGCAAAGGAGATCTTTTTTCTCTTTAACACATGCATATTTTGTATCCCAAGTGAAAAAATAGGTGCAGTCAACTTCACCGGTGAATACTGGACTTCCTTTACCATCATTACCTTCACATGGAATACAGATGAACAGATATTAGGTTTCTAGTGGGGGAAGGGGAAAAAAGCAAGGAGAATTGAGGACTAGCAATGAACAAGGAAGACAAAAAAATCCTTTTGCTGCAGAGGACTTGCATTTCTGGGTTTTTTTACCGCTGGCTAAGAAAAAAAAGGCTCTTTTATACTTCCATCTTCTCAATCATCACTGTAAATTTAGACTAGCAGTGTTACTACACAGCACATCCTGCCAGCCACTGAAATTACTGCTTACTGTAACAATATTTGTTTCTTATGTTAGCTGTGGCTCAAAGCAAGCATTCATTGGACCATAAGGTCTACTAGCAAGCACGAAAGTCAAACCCTGAGCAGAGCTGTCACAGCTTGTTAAACTCACCTGCTGTTTCATTGCACTCGAAGTTTATGACAGTCATTCTCTGAAAGCCGGAACTACATGCATCCCCATTTGGATAAATTAAAGTGAGATCCCCATCAGAGTATCTAAGTAAGAAGCCAGTTTTAGATAGAAATGTGGGGTCAGACAATCACATAGTGTTCTTCACATAACAGAAGTCACATTCTTGTTCATTTATTAATTGTCTCACTACATGGAAAAACAAATGCTAGTTCAACATTAATACTGACATTTCTACAACAACAACAGCTTGCATCCCCTGATTTTTCTGATCACTTTTCATTAATTTCTATAGAGTTTAAAGAATGCTCTAAAGCTGCCCTAGGTATGGTGGAATATCTGTTCCCATTAGTTTATTGCGTGGCTGTTTTTGCAAGTGGAGGAAGTCATACTTCCTGAAAGATCACTGTAACAAATCTGTCACAGACAAAATGGAAGAGTGTATCTACATGAATTAATCTCTGTTTTACAATCTCATGCAAACTATTGTCCCTATATGCCACTTGGGAATCAGCTTCTTCTGATACTGCTTTACACGTAAAACATGAAAAAAGGAGGACAACAGGCAGTACAGCACAATCTGGATTTGGAACAACTAAGTCAGTGGAAGTCTTCCTGTCAAGACAACAGCCTCTGCCAGCCTCACCGGCTCCTCTGTTTGCTAATGCTATCCCGGTATACTGTTACAGCTTTTCTAACAAAAAAAGTGAGCAAAAATGCTTGAATTTTGTATCAACTATTGATTACGTGACAAGTAAGTAAGTAAGCATCAAAGCAGGAAACACAGACCAGTCAGCAGGGCTAAAGAGCACTTACACACCTTAGGGTTTGGTTCGCAAATCTTCCTGCCACTTTTTTCTGGTTATTTGAACGTTTTACTTGGCAAGATGAAATATATTGTGTACCGTCCTTGCAGTTACCTGCAGTGGTTTTCCCACATACATTCAAGTAATAGTAATACTCCTCTTTGTCATCTTTGGCGAAATAGGGTGAGACATATTCTGAATGAATAACAAACAAAAAAGTGTTTTAACACACATCAGGACAGACATGAAACTCCAAATATCTACAGAGGACATTTTTTTCTGTCCCTAAATATGGAAATGCAAAACTGGCTAGTAACAACCACAAACACAAAAGAAAAATACTGAGCTTACCTGAAAATTGATTAAGTGGACTTAAATCAATGGAGATATCATGTTGCTCATTAGTCAGAAGACAGTTCTTACTCTCCAGGTAATCCCTGTGACAGGCATACTCAGTAACCCACTCAATTTCATACCGGCAATTTGTTTTTGCTGTAAGTTTGGGACCTGCACTCTGATACAGAAGTGAATAGAACTTTAATTATAAGTAGACTTACTTGAAATAGAATCTTTAAAGCAACAGTATCACATTCTTTAAGATCAGTAACAACTACTTCACCTCTAAATTACTTAAGATGGGCAAACATTGTTTCTGGCCTCTCAGAAACAGGTGTTATAAATGATGTTGCAAACTATTACAAGTCTAAGCAGAAGTAAAGCATCAGACATTAGCAGAAGGACAGGAGAAGTAATAGTACTTTAAATAAAGTACTTCTGCTTAATGTGTTGGGAAAAGCAAAGATGTGAGCCCAAATGGCCTAAGCTTGGATTGTGTTTGCCTCAGAGAAGTCCTCAATGCACGGAATAGAGATCAAATGTTCTCTGAAGGCAAAGTAGACTTTTAGACACTGGTGTTTTATCAACTTTGATTCACTTAGTCCAAACCAAGACACAGACATTTGAGAACTCTTTAGCCAACTTCTGTCAGATGAGTTTTCTGTAGTGAAATACTTCTGCACATCCAGGAGAAGCAGTAGTCTTGGTTTTCCTCACTTTAAAGTGAAACATTAGAAATTTAAATTGTTTCATAAATCTGTATTTCTGCCATCCACTGGAACAACTGGCAGATACAAAGATATCAGGTCAGTTACAGGCACAAGTACCACCACTAATATTTCTCATACTACATGAGTGCATAGCTATAGCAAGGTAGTACAAAGTGACAGTAGACAAGAGCCGGGTTTCTTTCTGCAGCAACGAGAGTGAAGTATGGTACCTATTTAGGTCAGATGATGGACTAAACATTAAACCAATAATTAGCCAGACAAGAGTTTCCTCTTCACTAACCTGCAATGAAAAGCATCATGATATGAAATGGTGGAGCATCAGCATTTGCCACTTTGGCCCAATTCAAGGCATGTAGGTTGATGAAACTACCCAGCATCACATCAAAGTGACCATCACACTGCATTCAAGTTAGGCTAAGACAGTGTCCTAACAAACTGAGTTGTTGCTTAACACTACAGATTTTATTTGAAGTTAAAAAGAATTCAGGAGCCTGCTTAGTAAGTGACAGACTCCTGCCATTCAATGACACTTACTAGCTACTATTTTTTTCCCTGAGGAAGAACAGATTAATAAAGAAACCAAGTAACAGGCAACAGCTATAAGCATGCCCAGCCTGACTGTAGAAGAAGAGTCTTCCTCTTGCTCATTAGCAAGCAAAGCTCTCTGCCAAGGTGCCAAGGATTAACTCTATACTAAGCCCATCCTATGCTTAAAGAAAAGCCTTGAACCTTCAAAGGGACAACCAAATTCACCAATACAAGAGACAACACACTCCTGGGGAAATTTTATTCAAGTTCTTGTTACTTCTTAAGTTCTAGAAGACTTTAAAGACTATATCTAGAAAGCTACAAGCCAGGAATATTTATGCTCTCTTCAGGCCTGAATAAAAATGAAAGATAACGCACAAAAAAGTTAAAGACCGACCAGTTAACACAGAGTAAACACTGAAGTTACCTCTTCTCCCCTCTTTGATGGGCAAACAAAAGTGATTGTCACTGCTGGATTATGGCCTAGGCAGAAGGCTGGCCTTTCTTCATCATACACGTATTGTCTCTCATAACTCAATACAAGCCTAGAAATAGAAAATAACAAACCCAAAAGACAATTAGGACACCGCACTGTACAGAAGAAGGATATTCTTGAAACACTCAGTCTTTGCTAGACACTCAGGCAGAATATACCAATGTAGCCCTGCTCCTGAAAGCAACTTTTAACTTTTATAAGGTTCCTTTAATCTTAGAGTTAATTAAAAATAAAGATTAAAACAGTCCCAGCAAAATTACTTAATACAGTATCTTCTGGTACCCTACTTAAGACTATGCTGAATGCCTTGTAATCCATATTGCAGTGTGGGAGTCCAGAGTGCGGGGAATATTTCCCTGCCTGTTTTAAGGAGTTTTACCCCCCTGGAACACACTGGTTTTGACCTTCGTCCATGGAGAAAGCTGCCAACTCTCTGGGAAGAATTTGAATGCACAGTGGTGTGGACTAGATGATAGAATATTATGTAAGGTAGCACAGGGTGAAAATATAAAGGTGTTGGGTTTGTTAAAGTAGCAAATAGATAAAGAGCAAAAACTCCAAAATGGAGGATTGTTGTTGTTCTATAACCTTCTTCTTCTTACTACTCTATTTAATGCAGAAAATTGTTTAAAGTGATTGGACAGAAAAATCCGCAGTTCCTGTGGACGTGTTAAAAACATCTGTTGAATATTGGTAGAAAAGTGAAAATATCTGTCGTTTCAAACACTGATTGGATTGTTTAGCTTTAAAAACGCCGGGTTATCTTGATTTCGGCGGCATTCTGCACATTTTCCTCAGCATTCGCATCCCTCTGCTGTACTCCTAACTTTTCTGATAAGACTTAATAAACTATCTGAGAGCAGAGAAGGCTGAATGTCCGTTAATTAACCAAAATCCAGGCAAGGACTCAGAAGTCCTCCCCCAGCAGGGGAGGAATGATTCAAGGCACAGCAAGATCAACAGGTGGAATTCAAAACAGAATCCCACATTGCAGCAAGAATTTGGCTATAGTCACAGGAACACTCGCAGCCTTGCTCTCAAAACTGCTGCTGGAGAGCAGATGTGGCAAAAGTTCTTGTGACTTTTGAAAGTAATAACCACTCAGGTTTTGCCACATTCCTGTACTTTACCATCTCTCTATGTATAAACTCTTCCTATTCTGCCGCCAGAATTAACAGCAGAATGAACTCATCGGAAACTGATGAGTTGATCTGAAGAGCAAGGCAACTGGGTCAGATCAGGTGAGGCAGGAGTAGGAGAACAAAACATGGTAATTATCTGATGGAGAGACAAATAGCAAGATGACTTGGATGAGAGAACAGGAAGATCACCACAAATTCCCAGCTATGCATTATTATTCTATGCAGTTTAACAGGCAGAAGACAAACAGCTCCCAGAGCAGTGACAGTCTGGCTTCAGATTAGCCACACCTCTAGCTGGCCCTTCTGTACCTCAGGACACAGATATACAATCACCTTACTCCTTCCCAGGCCACCCTAGTCTGATGGAACACATACAGTGAATATTCCTGAAGAAATGAAGAGCTCTCCAATCCTAGCAGGGGTAAGCTTGCTTGCCTAGCACTTTTCTAGAGTACTACTAGTTGTATTTCAGTATGAGAACAAGCTTGTGTTTCCTCAGATATAAGCTACTGCCTTGGTACAGAACACCTCAGTACTTGTTTCATGCTGGGGAAAAGCCCTGCAACAAAGAACTAACAATTGCATTTGTAAACTAAAATAAAACCCTCAACTGTACCATAGATAGGTCAGAACCTCCCTGTTACTAATTTATTCTGCTTGTTTTCTTCAGCTGGCATCTGAAACAAAGAGAGTACTGCAGAAGTCAACAGGGGTACTACTGACCCTACAGACAAGGTAAGCAGGCTCAGATGACCTGAAGCTCAGAAACATCAGCATGTTAAGTTTCCTGAGCCCCATTAGATTGTTTGGGTGGGGTTTAAACATGTGTTTTTGTTTGTTTATCATTTGCTTTTGCTGGTGGTGGAGTTTNTAAAAATTTGTTTGGAGGGTTTTTTGTTGTTTTGGGGTTTTTTTTACTTCAAGCTATATACTTCCAGCACAAAAGGCAGTAAACAGAAGCATTATCAAGAAAAGTTTCTTGTAATTCCAGCTCTACCCCCACAAAGAGCACTAAGTCTTGCATTGCTTATCTATTTCTTCTGTTAAGAATTCATTAAGGCAAAAAAACCCAGAAAGGTAACATCTGGTCCTATTCTCAACTTCTAAAGTACTTCTGGAGAGTAGAGTGAGCCAAATACAGTGCATAAACCCACAGTGAGCCAAATGCATTTACTCTGTGGGCCCTCAGACAGTAGGCAGACAAGACCAAATCTTACCCTACTGCTTGTGGGCAGAGAGCACCAATCACCCCTTGCTTCTAAGAGTTCTGCAATTCTGTGAAAAGGAGTCTCTCACAACAAAGGAGAAAATTTGATCTGTTATGGCAGTACCACAGAATGCCTGACAGACTGCTCTGACAGTATTTGAATATTTTTCTGCTAATGCTTCAACACTGAAGAGGTATTAATGTTAAGTTTTAGGAGACTCATCTGTTACCAGGAGTGTTGTTTCCAGACCAGATGACTGAAGTGTCCACAGAAATATTACCAAAAAATTTACATACCTGTCTTTGTCTTGAAGCTTCAGCTGCTCCTTTGGACGGCCAACATCATATGCCAGACCTTCATGTAACAAGCAAGCAGCACTGCCAGCAGGGCACCTTCTGGTCTCTCCACTTGAACTTCCTGGTTATAGCACATAGAAAAGAAGTTATAGGACTCAGTTTCTAAGCCCTGCTCTACCTGAAGTATCTTGCCATTTTATCTGTGGGTTCTTCTAGAAATACTTCTAAAACACAGGCTACATTAGAATGTGAAACTGACAAGACAAAACCTGGAGGGCTTGTGGTAATTCATGCTGTCCTGGTTGGGGACAGCTAATTCATCCTTCCTGCCAAAGCAGCTGCAGCTGGTTGCTAGTACAGCTGCTGGATACACAGGGCTATGAAAACTTCTAAAAGTGTGCCAAGTATTTATTTTTTTTTCCCACAACCAAGTAATGGGTAACCCCTCCTTACAGGGAAGGTTTTATCCCCTTCTTGGTTTTTTATTAACCATCTGATTCAAAGCTGTCAGCAAAAAGCTTCACACTAGTGGCATGTTTAAAAGAATAGACCTCTTACTAGAACTAGAAGTATTAAACCCTTAACAGGGGCACAAAACACATATTTAACTGCAGAGTAAAAAACACAGTGGAGTATACAGCTAAACTAAGCTTTTCAGCAAGTTTCAAATATGTGATTTTGCTGGTTTAATTCCTTATGCATATAGCTCTCAACTGAGAAGAAGGTGCTAGCTATGCACCAGTACTTAGGCAAGCACCTAACAGTATTTTAGATGCACCTCAGGACATTCATCAGGAACTGGGCAACAACCTGGAGTCCAAAGGAATAAATCTAGAGGACAGGAACCCCTCTGAAAAATATTGGTCCTATTGGGCAGCAAACAAACGCAGATACAAGACAAGCTGCACTCTCCCACTTAGAAAGAGTGACTTAAACTGTACTAACAATACTTGCCCGTCCAGAAGGGGCATACCTCTGAACACCTCAATACTTGGAGGGTAGGGAGTTTGAAATAATTGTCTAAGTCTTGAAATACTGATCTTTGGACATAGGACAACCTTAATGGAGACAATAGCAAAGAACCACATTACAAGAAATTTTCACACTGACAGGTGACACAAGCAACCATTCAAACCTAAGTCCCTGCAGACATTTATGAACAAGGAATCATCATCAGAATCATCCACCAAGTAGTGTCCTGAAACTTGGATGAGAGGATTCAAGTCATGTTTCTTGAGATCTCCATCAAACACATAACAAGGGACCTAGAACAACAACAAAAAAATTACATGCAAACCATGCTACACAAGTAGGAGGAAGTTATGAACAGGCATATATGAAGCCCAGTTAGTATGTGGAAAAGTTTTTTTACTTCTGGAAGCTCAAAGCTAGACATGCTGATTAAAATGAGGGATCCAAAGTTAGACTCTTTTGCTCCAGCTTTTAGAAGAGTTTTACTATAAACAACCATCCAATGCACAGAAAAGGTTGAAGAGTTATTTAAAATTCTCATCTCCACCAACTTCCAACATATATGCTTTACATACATATGAAAAATATAGGTTCATGGAGCTTGTTCAGATTAATTTGGGGTGGGGCAGGTAATTAGAGTAAAATTGTCGTGTATGTGAAGAGTAACTTCTGTGTGGATAGTACATAGATTACCTCTTTCACAGGTTTAAACAAGTCTTTCTTGCAAGCCACAAAGGTCCTCCATTCAAAATAGTGCACACACTCTGTTGCTGTTACAAATTCAGGGGTACCCTATTTAAATGGGAAAAAATAATTCTTTGAAAAACAGACTGGTTTTATTTTACATCTGTAGACATGAAGAAGTTTATTCAAAAGATTAAGAAAAACAGAATACAGCACATCACAGAACAAGGGCATACAGTTTCTTAATGGCACTTGTCAACAGCAAGATTGTTATATAACAGCTTTGTTGGGCAACTCAGGAAGATGCAGGATGCCAAATCCTTAGTCTGTATATGCACCAATATTCAAATTAACATGTGCCAGTCCTAATACGCAGTAACTGTATTCCATCTTCTAGAATTGCTCACTATGCCAACTGAAAACAACAGAAGCACCAGTCATATCTGCTTACTAGAAAGGAAGACACCAATAGAAGTGCATATAAATAGGTTAACACAGCGAAGCTGTGGTATATCAGTATCATGGTATATCAGTTCCCTGTCTTTTACCCTACAAAAACAACTGATTAGCAGCATCTTCTGCAACACAGAAAGAATATCCCTGACATTAGTTGCGTATTTTTATAGGCTCATGTTATACACATTTGTATATATTTCAAGATGGGGGTTCTACCATGGTTCAGAACTGGGTGTTCAACTGAATGTCTCTCAGTGAAAAGACAACAATTTTTCACTTCACCCTCAATCACCTCAGCTAGAAGCACTTTAGCATACTTAAACTGATTCCCTCTCTCATTTAACCCTGCCATAAAAGGGGAGGAAACAAGTTTTTCCAGACACTATTACAAAATCCTTTTACTATGTCATGTGATGAACAGGTATTAAAACTGAGCTAACTAGAAGAAGTCTGAAGATCAGTATGATCTGGTGTTAAAGTTGAGCAATAATTTTTAATTTAGTTTAAAGAGTCATCTGCTGAAACAGAACAAGAAGCATTTAAGTCTCTGCTGCACTGGCACTTTGTTTGAACTGGCTGGATTTCCAAGAGGCAATGTGCAATAGCATTGTCAGTGCCAACAGCAGCACCAATAAATACTTTTCTGATCACAGTCTGTACCAAGCTGTCGTATCTGTTCAGCGTGTGGAGGGTGTAACTCCAAAAGCACTTTGGAGTGAACTGC
Organism: Gymnorhina tibicen; assembly: GCA_013399875.1. Taxonomy (NCBI): domain Eukaryota; kingdom Metazoa; phylum Chordata; class Aves; order Passeriformes; family Artamidae; genus Gymnorhina; species Gymnorhina tibicen. The sequence goes on along the minus strand of VXAZ01008968.1, from coordinate 1,058,478 downwards.
ATGCACACAGGCCCCTAGAAACTTTTCAGGGATCTCCAATCACACTTCAAACAGATTCTCAGAAACAGGCATTTCCTCAGAAGTCCAGCTGGCTGTACGAGCATTGTTAGTTTAGCAATGTGCAGACCAAGCCTAAGGCTTACTGTTGTCAACTATGCTGCCCCACAATAGAGGTCAGTAATTTTCTTCAATACTGTTCTATTAAACAGTCATGCCAGGTCCACAGCTCAGGCACAGCCAACAATGAAACAACAACCCGCATTGTTATGGCACCCTGTACACTGTTGACTCATTCCTCCATATTAAACTAATAAAATACTACACTGCAAACCAAGTAAAACCATTAAAGACAAAGAAGAGCCCATAACCAGAGCTAAGCTGTAAACCTGCAGCTATTTTCTACTGGGATTGAAATTTGAAAGCCACAATAAATCATAACCTTAACTTAACAGTGAAACACAACTGGCTCTTCTTTAAGCTATGAAGCTCAGTAATCAGTACATCCAAAAGTACAGCAAGTCTTCTTAAAAAGCAAGTCAGAACTACTTATCATTTCCACTGAAGATAAGAGCACATTATTTAGACTTACCAGAGTTTTCCCACACAGGAAGTTAATATTGCTTTGAATTTGGTGTTCACTGCCTTGCTGCAAGCAGTTATGTGTAGTGTTGAGCTCCAGAAGAGTTTCAGAAACTTTTAGCAAGGCTAAGTCACCTAGGGTTTAAAATGAGAAGGGGGGAAAAAATGGGTGTTATAATACAACGCCTTCACAGAAGCTCAACAGACAGGATCAAGTTTCAACTGAGCAGCACAAGACATACCAGTCTACTTGAAGACAGATCTTTGCGGATCTTCTGATTTGGAAGACCAGATCCAAGTTAAGATAGTATTTGACATCTCTAATCACACTTTTACTTTCTTAAAGATTTTTAGCAAATACTTTTTAAAATAAAAGTACAACAGCAGGTGCTACTACAAACTAGTCACCTCCTTAGGAACAAGGAAAGCTGTTACCAACTAGTTTTAATCACAATTCACTCCTTCCTCCTACCAGCTTCTATTATCAGTTTCTCAGCCTTTATACTATTTATAATAATAGCATCAGCACAAGACGAGAGAGAGTCTATCATAAGATGGTTTTGCTGAGAGGGGACCCCTCTGCAATAAGCAGGGACATATTCAACTAGATCAGTTGCTCAGAGCCCTGTTCAGCTTGACCTCGAACATTTTCAGGATGGGGCATCTGCAACCTCTCTGGACAACTAGTTCCAGTACCTCACCCTACACATAAAGAAATGTATTCCTTATATCTGGTCTGAATCGACCCTCCTTTGGTTTAAAATTATTTCCTCTTATCCTATAACTACAGGCCCTGTAAGTCTGTCCTCATTTTTCTTATAAGCCTCCTATAAGCACTGGACTGCTGCAATAAGGTCTCCCTGGAGTCTTCTCCAAGCTAACCAACCTCAGCTCTCACTCTGTCTTCACAGGAGAGGTGTTCCAGCCCTGTGAGCATTTTTGTGACCCTCCTCTGGACCTGCTCCAACAGGTCCATGTCCTTCCTGTGCTGAGGACCCCAGAACTGGATGCAGTAGTCCAGGTGGGGTCTCACCAGAGGGAAAGGAGGGGCAGAATCACCTCCCTTGACCTGCTGGCATTTTGATTTTGATATAAAATGCTGGCACATTGCTTTTGATATAGCTGGCTTTCTGGGCTGCAGGTGCATATTGCTGGCTCCACTTAATCTTTGATCTACTTAATGAAGAACACACTGGTGCCTGTGCACTGGCAGTGTCTGCAGACAAACCCAGCACAGATCCACTGCCTCAGTGCAAATCCCCCACATCTCCCATCCCCTTTAGCACAGCTCACATACTGCATGAAGAGTAGGGTCAGTGCTTTGTCACTGCACATTGTTCTCCTCCCCAGCACCTGACGTGAAGGGGAAAGGTGGAGCACATTCCAAGTAAGAATGAGCACCAGCCCAGGCCACTGAAATGTTCCTGCCCAAGCCCATTTTGGTTAATATTAAACACCAACCCCTTTTAGATCTTACATGCCTGTACTTTTTTTTTTTTGACAAGTACATTTTAATTCTGCAAATCTGGCTTGAATTATAGAAAATGCTATAAAGTGTGAGTATTGATCAGCTTCCCCCTTTCCATTTTAGTTTATGTCTACACTAGGGAGAAAGCAAGTCAAATCTGTAATCATTGCAGATAGCAGCTTTGCACCTAGACCAAATGTTGTTTCATTTTAAAAAACACACTTGTTGGAACTTTGCCCAGCCTGTTATCTCCTCACTTAAGGCAAGCAAAACTACACTGCACCCAAGTAATACAGTCTAGAGACAAAGAGGAGCAGAAGTCAAAAAACTGGGCAGAAAGATGATACATATGGTTTGTGCCTTTTATACTTCCTGTGTTATCAAAAAGCCATCTTCAGGTTTTACAACTTCCAGCTAGCCAAGCTCTTCAACCTAAGAGGTACATACTGCTTTGAGAGCAAGAGTGTTACTTATCACATCATTGCTTAGAAGATACTGTCAAGGTGTCCTCTTTACTTCCACAGATTAGCAGAAGGAAGCCAACACAACTTTCTAGGCAAGAGATGTATATAGTAACAATATGGACATGACTTAAAATCTCTCCAGTTATAAAGGTATACAACCACAAGCCTCCATTTAGCAGGGAACTTATGGCAGCACCATCTGAGGACTTAGCACTCTGTAAGCACTAGTTTCTCTCAGTGCTAAAAACACAGCACATTGTGTTAAAGACACTTGTGAGCTGATTCCAATTTTCTCAGTTAAAGTAATACTCAAGAAAAAACAAGTTCAGCCAGTATATCTTGTTCACTGCAGGCCAACATGCACACTCTCTTCCCCCTTGCATGCTTACAATTAGTTTGGGAACTTGCTAAACGTTTTAGCAAGAGTCTCTTCAGTGGCACATGCCTCATCACACCCTTGCTCACAGAGCAAGGCATATCAACCCCTCATATGATCAGCTTCCTTCCAGAGCTGCAACCACTTTTACTGTAACATCAAGCTCCCTCTACAATGATCACTCATGATTCTTCATGACTTCAGAGATGTGTTCCTTCTACAAAGCAACACACTACAAATCAGGTAGTACTGTTCACAAAAATTAGCAGCAAATACTTCATACAACACAGTTGTGCTAAATCAGTATCAAAGGCGCTGTCCGAAACACCTTTTTCTCATTGGCTCCATCTGTTTAGCTACTTAGCAGGAGAAAGGCAATCATGGAAGACATCCAATCAGTTGTCCAGAAGAAAGGGGCATTTAGGTGGCAGCTATCGTTTCATGTCCACTCATCTTACTGCAGCTGGACAAAGTGCACATTTCACCATGAGGTTAACAAACACTTAAAGTAATATCTCTGTTTTCTAGGAGTAGTCCAACTACATGGCACATGAGTCACCAGGTGTCATGGTAAGTTAAAAAGTTAAATAACTATCATGTTATTTCCATCCTCACTGATATTCATGAACTAAATATTTGCCTACCCTTGAAAACTTCTAGGATTAATAAAAGTGCAGAGGAGAGGCCTTTAGGGTCTCCATGCAAACCCTGGTACATCACATTGACACACAGTTAACATTAGCCACAAGGGTTCCCTGGGATACAAACTGATTACTGCCATGGAGCATATGGCCTTAACACCTCTCAAAACTGGGAGCAACAAACAGTCTTACAGCTGCCATCCCGTGCACAGCTGGTATTTAAAAAATAAAACAATTGTTTGCACTGATTTCTTTTTTCCTGAAAGGATGAATAGAACTGATTAAGTACATATTTGAAGAAAGCTTACAACTTAACAACATCTATCAGCTGACAAATTGCCCTTCTTCCCCCATATAAAAGTCTTTCAGCTGCCCTCAGCTTTGGCATACAGGTAACCTCATGTCATCTGGATTGCTTGAAGACAAGTATGTGGTTTAGCTGGTTTAGGTAACTGGGAGTCTACACCTGCCTAGACCTGGATCAAAGGGATTCCTCTTTTCTCAGTAGGAGTGATTTTTTTATTTTTTAACAAACAAGCTTGATAACCCATTAGCATGATCTAAACTCAAGTGTGATGGTGATGAAGCTCCAAGACATCTAGAGGCATGAGCAAGAACAAAACTTGGACAATTTGACCAACAGAACAAAGCAAAATTCAATGACAATGTTAACTGCACTGCCTTGATTTCTCACTTTGTTGCAGGGTAGTTAAAAACCTATCCTACTTGAACAAGATTTGTTGCTTAGCCTTTGAAAGTCACTTCAAACTGCCTTGGCAAGACCACAGTATATCTGTTGTTAAATCCTCTTCCAATCAGTAGCACTGAGGCACTCAAGGCACAGGAACTCAAGGTTTGCATACAGAGGAATATTTGATACTGCTCAATCATCACCCAGCTCTGTTCTCCCTTCCTCTTTCCACAAGAAGTGTGGAACAAAACCTACACAAGCCTCTAGTTCTCACACTTCCCTGGGAGAACAGACTTCCTCCATCTCACTCCACCTGCCACATTCCAGTCTCACCCAAAGCAGCAAGTTAAAACAGATGCTGAGATGCTGCTTTCTTTTCTAATCCACAGGCAACTGAAGCCTCAACAGCATATGAGCTGAGACCCCCATCAGCAGGAAATAAAAATGTGTTTCATTCCTAAAATGTACAACAAGAATAACAGCATCAAGTGCTCTAACACGCCACACTCCTCAGACAAGATGCTACACTACATGCAGAAAACTCTGGAGCCTGAACACACCTTTATTCATGCACTCAGTGATTCTGTAAGCCTGGGTCCCAGCATTAACAGTTTGTTTGAAAAGCACTGATTGACCACAGACTGAAACCAAAGCATCTCTACTGTTAATAGAGAGGTATGGGGAGAATGGAAGCCAACTAGCTGCTGTGCATTGGCATAAAGACAAGAAACACCTTCCTCCTCACCATATTCCAGCAGTTCAAGCTCAAGCAATTCAATGAAGACTCATAGCTTCTTGTAAGAGCTATCTGCTAATGGCTGGCAAGATCAGCGAACATGTTAAATCAGACTTCAGATCTGCAGATACTATGAAGCAGTCTGAAGAGATACTGCTCTTCGGAAAGCTATTACTTTATCCTATTAGAAGTAACAGTCAACTATGAGAAAGCCACCTCTTGAACAGTACTCATATATTATTGTTTTGTTAGCCAAAACACAAAAGCAACCTTGAAAGCGACAAACATCCATGAAAATAAATAATATGAATCCATGAAAAAATACTGTTCGGAGCACAAGGTGCTTCTGACTAATGAAATCATGTGCATGTGTATAGGATTATGCCAGTTTCATATTTAGATCAGCATGCACTAGTCCACCTCTCCTCAAAATACCAAGGACAGCTGTGAACTACTGAGGCCATCATCAGATTTGACAAGTGTAACCAAAACTAGAGAACTGCACATAATTATCATTCCTTTCTGTGTGGAATAACTTGAAGATGACACCCCAGACACTAAGCAATACCCCGAAGATTGCATTACAGAAAGTAACCTTCCTCTGAACAAAGACCTGATATTACATCAGGCTAGGCTGAGTATACTTTAGAGCTCAATCCTGAGTGTACTCAAGCTCTATCCTGTGTTCAGTATTTACAATGTTGTGCACAGTCCATATCCTGCCACAGATAGATGCACTTATTCTACTTGATATAGCCTTCCATACTTTCACACTAGACTACAGTTAACTAGACCATAAGATACATTTCACAGTCCCGTAAAGTGATTATCTACAATCAGATCATGTTTTACCAAATCTCCCAAGTAAATCTGCAACACAACAAAGTTTTACACTGTTCCAAGAAGGGGAAAAAAAATCTTTGCTAACATATCAAAGTTTGCAATAGTTGTAAGACCATCCATTAACGTGGCTCTGAACTACCTACAAGACACTTGTTTACTTACCTACAGACAGATAGGTCTTCTTGTTGATGTCATATGCACAGACTGCACTCGTCCTTCCACACTCTTCAACACCAGAACAGAAATTTATTTTATAAAGCACTTCTTTGTCTGTATCAATTGCTTCCCAAGTGTAACTGAAAAGACAAAAATGTCTGTCAGTTGGTATTGAAGTTGTCTGAATTGCACATCACCTAGATACCAGTCCCTGAAATAACCAAGTTGAAGGCTAAGAGCACCACTAACTTAAATTCCTATTCATGTTCTATATTTGTAAATACCAGAAATAATTGCTATTTTGCTGGGACTAAGAGAAAAGCAGATTTAACCACTTGTGGAATGTAACATCAAGTCCATTTTTCCCTTTCTTGAACATCCAGTCATCCATTCTTCCCCATCAAACCTCTGTGAAAGCCACTCTGACTAAGGATCATCACCTGTGATACGTTATCCTTGATAGCCTGATAAATTTCTCAGGTGTCTTTGGCAGGCTGGACACTACTGCACCTTAGTGTTCTGCCCAACAACAGTGGCAGAAGTGCTAAGTCTAAGTGGAATAGAGCCGCCAGTCTCATCCTGCAGTGGAGCTACCCAGGTTCAGGGTCAAAATTGGGATTGAGAGTCTCACAGTATTCAGACCAAAAGATGCTAACAGTGTTTATTACAGCCTAGCTGCACCTTTAGCATTTTTATATATATATATATATATATATATATATATCAATATCTCAATATAACAGCTTCTGAAGGGTGATGTGAAAAGCTGGAAACCAAGCAGAGCCATTCACAAGACACTCAGTGAAAGACCACACTACCTAACTACAACGTATCAGAAAGCCAGCTGTCTAAAAACTGGGAAAGGAACACGAAGCTCAGGTTATATATAACTGGGAATAAATCCAAGTAACAGCAGAAAAAAAATCAAATGAAGCACAGTTCAGAGGAAGAGCAAGGATTCCTTCCCCTCACAGCAGGCACTAGGACTGCAGTGAAATGTGGTCAGTTGCATGACACAGCACTGCTCAGTTTTGAGGCAGGCCCAGGTCACCTAGTTTAGAGCCAGGAGCTCTTTAGACAGCCTGGCTTACCACCAGGGTGCTCTGGCCAAGCTCTGTTAAAAAAGCACAGCTCAATAAACATTTGCCGTCACCTTGGCTCAGCTACCCCTCTTCTGGCACTGGCAGCAGCCTGCATCCTCCGGACACTTGATTTTTGCAAGATAACAGATTCCCCAGCTTCCTTTCTATCCCAAGTGGAAACCTCAGTAGGAGTAATATAGACTCATCATCACATCAGAAAACTGAGGAGAGCACAGTGACTTGTTAGGCATTCCTGTTATTTACAACTCACACAAAATTTAGTGCATGTATCTGACCCACAGAAGCATTTGTCTTCATGTACAAATCTCAGTTGATACGAAACTTCACCCATCAGATTTGTTTGCCTTAATCTCTAGGTCATCTGTGTTGCACCACTCAGCATCATCATACTCTAGATCCCCCCAGGAGGAGAAACCATTCCTGTTCAGCTCTGAAGTCCAGTCCTTGGATGAGAAAGGGGTAACAACAGTTCAGCTATTTTATTTTAAATTTTAAATATTCTGAGAACTCCTCTCAAACCCAGTGCATCCCATATCTAATCAAAGAGCCAGGAGTAAGATATCACATACTTCTCCATTACTATGGGGCTCTTGGATTCCCTGTACTACAGCAGCTGTGTTTATTTCAGGCTGCTAATGGCTAGAACAAGTTAGGGACAAATACAAGAGAGTTCTCTGTGAACTGAAAAAACAAAGAAAATCTTTATATATTAGTATATTAATATATTTGAGGCTCTATATCCTAATATAAGGGTCAAAAATAACTTGCCAGGTATTTAATCATACCCAAAACACCAATAAAATTATGTATTCAAGGACTGTGTCTCAATCCTAGACAAATACTTGCCATTATTCTTTCCTCATAAGCAGGCAGACGTGACCTTTTACAATCATACTGATTAGTTCTCTCAGCTAGTTTGTTGCATTTCTGAAGCGGATAAAGGCAATATCGATGCAGGAGGATGATGAGAATTTAGCTACAGTACAGAATAACCAAAGTTCAGCAGTGGAATAAAGCTTTTCAACACACAAAAAAAGAAGTTAGAAGAACTTGACTATCTTCAAGGGCTCTGAAAACAGCAAGAGATTAATACCAAAGCTGGTTTTATATCCAAGAGAAAATGCATTTCAATCCAAACCCAATTTCTTCACAATGAAGCCCCAGAAAGTTAGCATTTCTCAAACTGAGAACTGAAAATTTCTCAAGGGCTCCAGTACTCTTTTTTTTGACTGGTTTTGGAAGACGACAAAAAGGTAACATATAATATTAAGGCAAAAAGTTTTTGATCAAGCTGGGGTGTTCTTCAGTGTGTTGTTGGTTTTTAGAGAACTTGCAAGTTAAAATCTGTTTGTGAGTGGAACAAGAATTTAAGTCCTTCACACAACAGAATTACCACTCAAGAGATTAAGGTTTTGCTTCTCCAGTTCCATGTTATGAAATAGAGGAAATCAGCATCTTCAAGTCAGTTCACCCACAGGCCAGAAGCAAAAGAGAAACAAGATGAGCAGCTTACAGCAAAGCAGCCACTGAAGCCAGACTCTGCCCTGTCACAAGCCCCTGGACAGGGAAGGTTGAGGAATCCTTCAAAACAGTCCACACAAAAGAAATATGAAATCCAGTGTTCAATTATTTTCCAAACCACAACTTCAGGGGCACATAGAAGTGTAAATCTAGTGCAGTTTCAGAGTAGTATTACTTGCATAGATGTTACAGAGACTTCTATTTTTTTTTGAATGTGTGGGAGGAGCAAAGTGGGATTTATTCATTGTGAGTAACAGCAGGCTGGATGTAGCTTAAGCAGCTGTTCTCAGAGAGATGAAAAATACTTTCACAGTAAAAGCAAGAATTATTTCTCACACAAGTAAGACGCCTGGCATTAAATCAGTACCTGGGAATAGTTTCAAGTTGCATGTGCTCTACTTTCCACTAAGATACAAGCTGACCTCTCCACTGCAATCCATAATGGAAACAATCTGTTGGCAGTCACATTCCCCATCCTGACCATGTGAGTCACGTGGACTGGCTTCCTTCAGCTTGCTCAGCACTCACCTCCTATCACTGATGATGGCTGATGTAATTATATCCTTGCCAGGGCCAGACGAAGTTATCTTGTTTAAAGGGCTTAAGCTATCCTGGTTCAATGCAGTTGAGCTAGTTTAGAGAGCTGTTATACCAACAGCTTTTAAAAGGAACAGCCATGATCACAGGGTGGGGTGTGATGCATCCTCTGATACAGGGAGCTCAGTACAGATGCTACCTCACAGATTAAACCATTCAGACACCTATTTCTGGAGCAGTTCAAGGTTGGGGCTCAAATACAGTGTCTGCCCCGATTAAAAGTGTCAAACGGTTATTTCTGCTGAAACCACAACATGACGCTTGTTTTCTGATAAACCCAACTGTGAACTATCCCACAATTAGAGGGTTGAAACATACACACCCACGTCAATACCCCCAGGGCAGGCTGTCCTGTCTCCTGCCAGTGTTGCTGGCCCAAGCACCTGACACAAGCTGGGCCCAGGGACTGTCCTCTCTCAAAATTAACTCAGCAAAAACAACAGGTGTGTGTGCATGTGTATGGAGGGGGGACTGAGCCTAGCCAGTTCCCCGTCTGGCTCACAGTGGTTTCTGGCCATGCACCAGAAGTGGGAGGCACAGAAAGAGGCAGGGCCAGCTCAGGCCACTGTCAAAAGCAGTTGTGCAAGCAAGGTCCAAATGAGTTATTGGGAATAACCTTGCCTGCAGCTCAGCCTTTCCAGCTACCTAGCTTTGTTTTCGAGACACTGAAGTAATCGCACAAAAAAGAAAATTAATCTACTTTTCAGCAAGCTGCAACATCAAATGAGAGCTCTGCTTTTTTTTTTTAACAAATCAAAGAAGCAATATGAAAAAATAACATGAGAAAGGGAAAAGTAAGCCTAGTTTACTTTGTGATCAGAGGCTGAGGCACTGAAGTCAAGCATGGTGCACAAGGCTAACGCCTGTCACAGCATGCACACTCCAATGGCACAACCACTTTGAGGTCCGAGCGCTAGTGAACCACTTCAAATTAGCAGAGCGCCAGAGAGACTACTGCCACCATTCTCCTAACAGTAGTTCAAGCTTTTTGGTTCTCAAACTGTTACCCGAGGAATGACTGCTGGGAAGAACAGTGCACCCTGCTCCAAACAGCTGTAAAGCATAGCTGCAAAGAATCATGTGTTTCCTCTCTGGGGAATGCACTGAAATAGTTCATTTTGCTGAGGGGGTGTTACACAGACGACCTGGCAGAGAGACAAGGCAACCTACAACCACAGAGTTGAAAAGCAGATCCACATGTGATTATGCATCCACACGATTTTGTGCCCAGATGCTTCTCAGCTATCAGAACACTGCAGAGATTAAACGAGTATCCAAAGCTCTTTATGAGCAGTTTCAACCAGCACAATCTCGGGCAGACAAGCTCAGGAACAATTTCCGGGATGGCCGCTGCAAATTTGAAGCTTGCAGCTCACTTGCCACAGAAATCACTATTAGATGTGACAACCATTTTCACACAATTATGGTAAAGAAATCTCTACATCAAAGCAAGCTCTCCTTACAGAAAATGCAAACTTGAGTGGCACTAAGTACAGCCATCACTATGCCTCAAGAGCTTTTTAGTGCATCCCTACCCATGCTTAAGTCTGCTCTAGCTCACCTGTCCCCTTTTCCAACTACCACACACACTGTGTGTCTTCGGGCAAGTTTTCTTGCGTGTGCGTCATGCATGACAGCCCTACAGCTACACCACAAGTGCTTCAGCTTTTTGCATCCAGAAGACGTTTGGTCTTTCATGCTGCACTCTAAACCACATCTACTACACCATTTTACAGGATGCTTAAGAAAAGGGGTAGCAATTTGAAGTTTAAGTTCGCAAGAGCTACACAAGGCAGCTCATATGCTGAGAAATCACATCCAGACATTACAATGGCAGCTTCCCAGGCACGTGACAGAACCATTCACATCGGTATATAAGTCCAGTAATATCTTATTTATGACATCTCCCACTTAAATATGTCAAAGCGCATACTAGAGCTGAATGAGTGCACCTAAAGGTCACTTCTCTGTACTCGGCATGTGCTTCTTCACCAAGGCCAAGCTGAATGCTAACTTCAGGGTTTCAAGCAGCACAGATGAGCACAGTTGTGGTTTCACAACAAAGGCTGAAAAGACAGTGTTTGAATGAACAGAAGTGCAGGTACAGTCAGCTGTAGGAACCGTGTTATTAAAAACTACGCATTTAACGTAAAATCGAATTGACTTACAACCCCAAAATTTGAAGTCTGCCTAACAGAAATTCTGTGTTGTACAGCAGTTTGAGATTCCCTTACATCCACAAGTCTAAAAATCATTGAAGTTATGCAGCAGTTCCTATCCTTGCATGGGGGGGAAAAACCATCACCTGTCATTAAATCACCTCTCAGCCAGTCCAGATTTTCAGGCAAAGCAGCCCACAGAGGAGGCAGTTTGTATTTGCTGCTCTACCATCACACTCGAAACATATTCTGCTTTTTTTTTTCCTTTAAGAAAGAAAGGAAAGTTACACAGCAACTTTTGCAGTGTTATGTGGAAGGTGAACCCAAACTGTCAAGATTTCTTTTGAAGTAGATGGACTTAAATAACAGGTCACAAAATTAACTCTTAATTCCAGAATTTTTCCTGCATTGTAACACAAAAGACATAAGGAGAAGAAGAAAAACTCAGAAAGAGACCAAACTGGCTAGTAACTTCCTATATCCAACCAGTTCCCTGTGTTCTTTCCCAGGTGCTCATATTGCAGCAATCCTGGAGAAACCTCTACACAGAAGATAAAAAAAGAATCCCAACTGCAAGTCACATGACAGCACAGTCAGCTGTGGGAGCACACAAGAACAAAGAAGAAAGCATAACAAAATCAGTGACTGAAGCCATGCCATTAGACAAAGTTTCAGAGAATGAAAGCTTTTCTTCTTTCCCCAGACCATACAAGCATACCAGCAGTAAGGCTACACAAAACAAACAATGAAAACCTCCAACTCAAGTTTAAGTAGCCTCATGCCACGGTTCTTGCGCAACAGTTTTGACACCTTTCCTCCTCCCTGCAAAACAACTTTCCTGCTCTTACTTAAAGGAGACCCAGTGCCTCTTCTAATCCCCAGCAGTTTCCTTCTTTGCCCACCTTTTGACATTCACACACCAGACACAGAAGCTGCTGCAGTTTCACCAGCCCTGTTACAGCACACAAAATGCAGGACACTGTCTTCTTAACAGCTATAAAACAAATAAAAATCTTGTCTCAAGCCTGTACAAAAATAGGTTGGTCAGGGACTTGTCCTGCACACCGACATTGTAACTTTTGGCTGAGAAATCCACCAGCAGTGTGTTTGCACTGCCTGAATCATTCCTGACTTGGTATAGTTTTTTGGCAACTGTACCCAAGAAGACACTTCACCACTGAACTCCTAAGGGACTTCCCACCTATCAGACCACAAGTTTTTGTTTTTTCTTTTACCCGTTAGAGATTACTGGACATAAGTCCTTCAAAGCAGTTTTTTCCCCACCATGGCACAACAGCAAATGCATGTTTTTGAAGCAGTCCATCTTAAAAGGAAAGCTGCTGATTGTGCTATGCGCAAATTATTTTCACTTGCCAGTAACACAATGAAACTAGCTTAAGTAATTTGCATCCAAAATGAGACTGCATGTCTCTCCATGGCACTCTCAAATATTCCTCTCATCACAGATCCACAACAAAGCCACGACAGACATTGACAGAACTTAACATTACTCTCAGAGTAGGAACTGCTTGACAATCAATCATTTAGGGTGGGTTTAAAAAAAACAAAACAAAACAAACAAAAAACAAACCAACAACAAAAATCAGTCATCAGAGTACCTAAATTCTCTCTAGAAGCTACATGGTAGTTTCTTGTTTCTGTCTCAGTTCTGCAATTAGGGTGGTCATCTGACAAAATCACAAAACAAATTCTTGCCACCCTCATGGGTTATTCTTGCAAATCAACCTACTTTTTTTTTCCCTTTTTCAACATTTAACAATATCATATCCCAGATTCTACCAGATGGACAGCCCATTCCCTCCAGCGATCCAACCTCTGCCCTTAGTGCTACATTCACTCTGCTACACTGGTGCCTTCGCAGTGACATTGAATGAAATAATGTGTTCTTGTATGTAACCTGCATATCCTGGCTAAATAATTTGGAAATTAAGACTGGCAAGATATTGGTGCTAGACTAAATTCACGGCTGAAGTTAGAGTAGAAAAATGTCAAGGCATGAATAATGGTGACATCTCCACATGGCAGTTTCTGAAAGCTTTCGTAACTTGCCTGTAAGTAACTGAATGGCACATGCTGATATCCTTAGCAAGAAGCCAGCTCTCAAGTGACGTCCTTTCCAAACCAACAACACTTTGTGTTTTTCAGACGAGACCGAACACAGGCGACTTGCACAGAGCAAGTCTACCCGTCTTCTCACCCGCAGATTTCCTGTATCTGCAGAGATCCACGCAGAGAGGTCCCGGAGGGGACCGGCCCCTCAGCCGCCCCTCGAGGCTCCCAGCCCTACTGCGCGTTCGCCATGGACCAGCCTCGGCCTCACGCCCGGGGACACGGCCGCCGCTTCCCCCGAAGATCCTCCGCCCCAGAACGGGCGACCAATAGCCGCGGCGACCGGGCCCGCGCTGCCGAGTCCCGGTGCTGCGCTCCCGCAGAGGGCAGGAGCGACACGGGCACCAAGAGACAGCCCCCCCCACCAACCCGCTCCCCATACCTCCCCCCCAGTTACAGCCCTTGTCCAGCCGCCCCATCGTGTCCCAGCGGCCGCCTACCTGCACAAGTCCTGGTAGGAACCGGGGAGTGCCGCGGCGGCCGCCCCGGACAGCGGGAGCAGCGCCAGGAGGGCGCCGATGAGCAGCGAGNCCCTGGGCCGCGCCTGGGGCTGCCGGCCGAGGGGCGCGGGGGCTCGGCCCGGGGGGCGCCAGGGGGTTCGAGTGTCCTGGAGCGTGTCCTGCGGAGGGACCGCAGCAACTCTTAACAAGGATGGGTGGAGGGAGCTGGGCCTGGTCAGCCTCTAGAAGAGACCTCATTGATGTCTAGAAGTATCTTAAGAGGGAGTGCCAAGAGGATGTTTCCAGGCTCTAGTGGTGGTGCCAAGCAGTAGGACAAGAGGCAGTGGGCAGAAACGGATGCACAGGAAGTTCCAGCTGAACATGAGGAAGAACTTCTTTACTGTGCGGGTGACCCCGCACTGGAACGGGTTGCCCAGAGTGGCTGTGGCGTCTCCCTCAGTGGAGATACTCAAGAATGATCTGGACACAATCCTGTGCCCTGTGTTTTGGGACAGCCCTGCTAGAGCAGGGAGGTCGGACCAGGTGACCCACTGTGATCCCTTCCGACGTGACCCATTCTGTGATTCTGTAGCATGGTGGCTGAGTCAAAGAAATGCCGTTTGGAAAACGTTAAGTGGGGTTTTAAATAAAGTTACTCAAAATGTGCAGTGACATCAGGAAGCTAAACCCATTAGGGATGAAGACTGAGGAGGCAACGACAGTGATGTGGTTGGCTCTGGCTGTAAGAGTTACTACTGCAGCAGGGAAGCTGGTGTGGTGTAGAAATTACCCCCATTTCAAACCGAGGGCAGGAGGGGAGGCTTGCACAAGGCAGCAGCTTTGTCAGGAGGAAGTGGAACACACACTGTCCTGCCTCCACTGCCTCCTGGACTACAGAGAAAAGCGATCCAGCCTGGAGCTTGCATAATTATTTCCAGGATTTAGCGAATTTTAACTGCAACATTAAGATTCAAAAGGGGTAATTAATTAATTAGCAGTCAATTTTTATGAAAGTGCAGTTAAGAAAAGTACTTTTGAGAGTGGTAAGAGACATAAGGGTGGGAGAGTGAAAGAAAACTAAAAATTACACTCTTTAAGCAGACAGCTGTCTTGTGTGAAGAAATCCTGTTCTCCAATTATGAACGCTTCCCAAAAGCCATTGACACAAAAAAGCTAAAAAGACCTACAACTGAAGTAGTTTTTCTTGCCCCATTCTCTGGTATCCATGAGACTACGACAGCACTGAAGATTTGCCTCTCTGGCAGTTCAGCCTGATTCCAGGCTGCTGTGATCTCCTTTTCCTCTCTTTTTTTCTCGGATATGACCCACCTTTATGGTAGCATTAGTTCTGCAGCAGGGCAGTCAGCTGGGTAAAGATGCTGCTCTGGCTGAAAGTTAAGATACTATTCTAATCATTTTGTGCAAGTTTGCAGCTGTACCTGTCACCTGACCTACTTGGCTCACTGCATATCTGCACAAACACCACCACCAGCTCCAGAAGCGGGAGAGGAACTTTAAAAAAATAATTAATAGAAAAGACTGAGTAAATGCTATTGTCCTCTACAGTTTTCTACTGCAATATAATGGATTATTGTCAATTCTTGCTCTTTTGTTTTAACCTTCAGTGGATTCCTGAAAGCTCCAAATCTGATTACCCAAGAATCCCCTGTTGTCTGCTTTTAAGACTCCAGCCTGTATAGTTTAAAGACAAGCTTGATGACACTAACTCAAAGGCTCAAAAAGACAAAAGCAGTTGACAAAAAGAATACCAAGTCTGTTATTTATGTGGTTATGTTTCTTAAACTTTGCTGCTCTGCTGGGAGGACTGGCATCACTCTACACAGAGCAGTGCAAATAGAAAAGACTTGGTAGAAATCGTGTCTCTGCTTACCAACTTGAATTAAAAATGTATCAGCCAGGAAATTCACTGCAGACAGCAGAGCAGGCAGACAGACTGTAGCTGCTGATCTTACTAGCTACCCGGGTTTCTGCAAGTAGGGCTTTATCCCTCAAATTTTTTTTGTGTAGATTTAAGTATATGAGTGACTCCACTGAAGACAATGTGACAGCTCACCTTGGTGACATTAGGAATACATATAAATATTGCAGTGTCAGGGCCTGGCAGTGTAGAAACAGTTAATTTCAGTTACCTGGTAAGAGCTAACTCAAAGTTGTTTACTGACAAAAGAATGAAGTTTAGAGTGGCATTCTTCACTCTATGTACTGCTATGTGTGCTTAGGCCTCTGTGTTTGCACAAGACTTCAGAGCAGTTTCTTTGCATACAGAGAAAAGCATGTATAAGTGAACAGCTACCTAGCAAGAAGGAAAGAAATTGAAATACCTGGGGAAAAAAATCCCAGTTAGAAAGGAAAAGAAACAAACCAGAAATTCTCCTTTCATCTGCTGTGCTAATACATAAGCATCAACCTAACAATGAACCAGTGTTGCAACACAGGAAGGATGCTGCAGAAATAGTGAAATACACAATGTAAGCACAAATACCTTTAAAATAAAATTATGAAGTAAAAGTTGCAAATTCCAATCGTGTCTGCTTCCACTTACTACATATTTTCCTTAACTTATATAATCTGGTGGATGCAGCAGTTCTCTCAAGATTCATGGAATTTCTCCCATGTTTAAAACTAGCTACATGCACAGAAATTGGCAGGAGCTATATGTCAGTCATTTTTTATATCCTAGACTATGTTTTGCAAATAGCCCATAGGAATATGCCATTCTGAGTATCATTTATAAATAATAACATAAATATTTACCTCCCATGCTTAATGACACTGGCATCTCAGCTAACCATGTAGCCCAGCACAGTGATAAAATATTCTGAAGTTATGTAAATGTCTTAATCTTACCTTTTCCTTTCCCTCAGGAGAAGTTCAGCACGATGGCTGCTAGTTATGTGGAGTAAATCCCAGTACACCTGAAAGTCATGCTGCAATTTCCACATTATGGATGGTTTTCAGTAGGCACAGTGTCATGAATAAGTGATGGATACATAGGTTCTCTAGGATTCTTCTTTTCATCTTCCCAGGTCTCAAATGTTGCATCATTTCTTGTCCTTCTGACTCACAGTCTTGCTTCATGTGGCCACTATCAGCTGTGCGGTTCAGGCTGGCTGAGAGGCAGCTCACTTTTACTATCTCAGTTCGCTTTAACACTCACATCTGATCTCTTATTTTTTTCAATAATAGGAAAAAAAAATTTTTCTGCATCCAGAGCTGTTTTTACATTTGATTGTGGGAAGTTCCTTCTCCAGTGAGGTATGGACAGTTTATTTCTATCTGTCTGTAAGCTACAGTATGTTAAAGTAACTGCTTTTATAATTCATGAAAACTTCATAAGGCTCTTCCATGGAGCTGCACAGTTTTCCAAAAACACAGATGTGCCTCTCACTGGGCAGTTACCTTTTCTTTCCTGTTCTCTTGCTTGCTATACTATACTTCCATCTTCCTAATATTACTGCCATTGCCGTTACTTCTGAGTGCTCCTTATTCGTTTTGCTGCTTGTTCAGTCTTTCACCCTTTCTCCGAAGCTTTCTACTTCTTTCTGTTCTACGTCTACTCTCCTTAGCATTTTTAAAGGCAAGCTCTTGATAAGAGTTACCTTCTGATTTGTTGTGAGCAGTTATCCTGCTTTATGACAATTTAAAATAAGACTGTTAAGGAAAACAGTCCCTGATGACCTTGTTTTGCAGACTTAGGTTTAGGCTTCCCAATGCAGTTAGAGAGATAATTAATGACATTTCCTAATCTAGCTGGTACTGTTCAATGATACTGTAAAAGAACATCAACTTTGTCTGAACACTTTGACTTTATGTGAAATCTTTGTCTTGTTGGGAAAGTCCTTACGTGCTGTCCTCGTACTCGGTGTTTGCACTGAAAAGGGCACTGTTTTATGCTGTGGCTTAGAAGATTAGTGTTGATAATCTAGAGATGTTTTGGTTATTGCTGAGGAGCGCTTACACAGCATCAAGGTCTTTTCTGCCTCTCACCCCACCCCACCAGCGAGAGGGCTGGGGGTGCACAAGGCATTGGGAGGGGACACAGCCAGGACAGCCAGCCCCAGCTGACGACAGGGGTATCCCACACCATACAGCATCATGCTCGGCATATAGAGCTGAGCGAAGAAGGAGGAAGGGTGGGACGTTTGAAGTGACAGTGTTTGTCTTCCCAAGTCACTGTTACACATGATGAAGCCCAGCTTTCCTGGGGATGGCTGAACACCTGCGTGCCTAAGGGCAGCAGTGAATGAATGCCTTGTTCGCTTTGCTTGTGCCATGGCTTTTGCTTTCCCTATTAAATTGTCTTTACCTCAGCCCATAAGTCTTCTCACTTTTACCCTTCCAGTTCTCTCCTGCATCTCATTGGAGGGGAGTGAGCAAGCAGCTCATGGGGCTTGGTTGCCAGCTGGGTCTAAACCACAACACTAACCTAGAGCAGCTGAAAACAGCTGTGGATCCTTGGCTGGAAGAAGTGCAAGCTGGTGCAAGATATGTAAAGACCACTTTTTTACCATGGCAAAAACCTGCAGGTATCTCGTGCGGAGCTGAAGTGAATAAATGAATCATCTGGAAGTCTTACTGCTCTATCATGTTGTATTTTTATTCTAAGACTATAGGCAACATTTATTTTTCTAATTCAGTAGTTATTTCACCTAATTCAGTAGTATTATGTAAAGAAATAAGTTGTCATCTGTTCCTTCTTGATTGTTACAAGGTAGCTGATAAATTTCTGGTTTGCTCTGTTTTACCTGGTTCTTTGCAATGGGACTTCTTTCCCATGTGGCCAAAGGGCACTAAAATCAAAATGCTATTTTCAGCATCACACTTAAAAGTTAAAAAACTTCACACACAGCAGAGAAATTACCAAATTGGTTTTGTTTAAAGCATCAAGGCTCAACCTACATTTTCTTTCTTCATAGTCCTCTCAGGGGAAAAGAACTGAGCAAGAAATTTCTTGCATAATGCGCTATTTGTGGAGGACTAAAATATGTGGTATACTTTATTCAGGTAATTCTTCTATCACCCTGCCTTGCTAGAATTTATTGATATAGTCTGATGATATATTTGTATATTCTGTCCATGCATATATATTTGTTTTTGTAGCCTCATTCATAAATATGTTTAGGCCAGTATTAAACTTCTTCTATGCATTTTATTTCCATTACATTTGTCTATAAAACATTTTAAGATATCTGAAGTAGGATAAAGAAGGTTACGTATTAGCTTAGAAGAAAAGTAACAATCTGGTTTTTTAATAATAGATACCACATTGCTCTGGATGTTTTATATTCACAAGTTGCTGAAGGAGATAGGGTAGAGAAAAATAAGTATCAGTCTATACATGAAGGCCCAGGTAAGCCATTACAGTATTGAATAATGGTTCAATTAAAGATTCACATTAGGTCATAAAAGCAGGTTGCACATGTGGATCACAAGACAAGGAGATCTCCATACTGCACAGTTTTGGATCTGTAATATTGCCATCTGAATCAGTGCAGTAATCCAGATTTTCCTTGCCTTTTTTCAGTCAGAGCCAGAGTAAAATGAACAGAACGTGTATAAATATGATAGTGAATGTGCTAAGAAACATGCGTCAGATAGACATGAGATGACAACTGTCTTGAAGAGTTTTCTGGCATTTTTTTGTGTACTGACGTGACATTTAAAGATATGATAGATGTTATTATAATGGGGAAGGAAATCTTACAGTTCACCCTTACTGAAGTGAATAAACACCATGGTGGAAAAATTGCTAGTAATAAATATTAATATTATCAGTTATTGCCTTAGCAGCTGAAATAAAGTAATATTAGGAAATACAATGTATGTTCTCATCCAAAGTAGGATAGAAGGTTTGTCCCACACAAGAGAGAAAATAGTATTCTCTGTATATTATTTGTCTTAACTTTTACTTTCTCAATGTTTAATGTGTGCTTGAGCCTCAGAGTCTGCTCTCTGAAACAGGTGTTGGAGCTTTCTCATGAGCCAGCAGTATTTAGTCTTTGAAGCCTTCAATAAAACTACTTGGAGGGATTTTCTGTGTCTTTTCTTTCTTGCCACTCCACACAAAGCAATAATGAGGAGACTGACACTGTTTGACGATGGGCAGTGATGCTGAAACCTTGTTCAGTCCTTTTGGTTATCCCAGTGCTACAGGAGGGACATGATGTCATGAGCATGGCCAAGAGAAGACTGTGATGGCTGTAGTGACTCTGAGTAAGGAGGCATCAAATCTCTGCAGAATTTTACAAGCCTCAAGCAAATGATGAAACTGAAGGGGAGTGGAGTACACAGTAGGAAACTCAGATAGATAGAAAGCTGAGAGATGCATGGCATATATTTCACTCTGTCTGCCCAAGGAGTTATAATAACTGTGCTGTAGGCTTGAAGTCTTCTGCTACAGGGAATAAACAAGGGAGAACCCACAGGATGGCACAAGTAGTGCCTGAATGATGCTTTGGGAGGTGGCATCAAATCCAGACAGAAAAGTACAGAGAAAAGTTTCTCCACACTGAATGCTGCTAAGAAACAGAGGCCAGTGTGGTACTGAAATGCTATATGTGCTAACAGATAAATGAACCAAAAGAGAGGTGATAATACAAAGAATATAGTTAGTGAGCAGAGCTATATGTACAGAGGACCTCAGCCAGGCCAAGGTTAGCAATAGAGATGTTGTTTACTGTTCAGACACTGGTCTGACAGGCTCAGCCTGTCCCCTGGCTAAGGGCAGGTCCATTCCAGGCCAAGCCCAGGGAAAGAAAAAAAAAATCAAAATTAGCCAAATCAAAAATTACTGGTTGTATATATTTATTTTCACAAAATAATTACATTTTGCTACAGTATGTAATTGAGTATCATCACTGAGCTTAGCATATGTGTTCATCTGAAATACTTCACTGGTAACAAAGAGAACTTTTTTCCTATAAATAATATGAAAAAGTTATATCTGAAACACGTCACCCTTTGAGTTAAAAAATAAATCCAGATAGACCAAAGACAACATAAAATGTAAAACACCTTCCTCTAACACATTTAAGCAAATGGGGTTTTGTTCTAAGATAGAACAGTGACACCAAAGTGTTCACTCCATCTCCTGCACACAGCTGTTAAAAGTTTTACATCTCTTTGTAGACTATACCTAAAAATACTGATTCTATAAATATTTTAATTTATTCTTTACCTCAAAAGTCTGTTAACTTTTATCGTTAAAATTGCTATTTATTTACTATAATGTCCAATTATCAAGACCCATGTGTTTTATAAAGCAAATTCTTAACAGGAGAAAAAAATAATTAAAAGTTACTCCAATTCTAGAGATGCTTTGTGCCCAGCTCTAAAAGAAAAAAAATTAGTTGCTTTGTGTTGCATCTTGCTTGGTGGTGTTAGAATGATGGAATCGAAGTTAGAATTTCATTCTCCTGTTCCTGAAGACAATAATTCATAATATTGTGAAATACTACTGTGAAAGTGTTGAGGACATAAAAAACTCATATGGCTTCCATGGAGGTCAGACGTTTTTGTTGAAGAGAAATCCATTGAAAGTTACCAAGTATAAAGATTTCTAGACCAAAGTGTTTCTGATCTGATGACTGTTGAAGGCTTGGAGAGGATGAGAAAGAAGTGTGATACGTGGTTGCTCCTCCTCTGTAGGCATCTGCTTGTGAACACTGCTGGAGACAGGATTTGGGGCCAGATGGATACAGCCACAGCCACCCCCTCCCCTTTCCTACCCTTCATATTTCTGAAACAACTGAAGCAAAGTCTCTAGAAATACTTAACTAAACCAGCAGCAGGTCCAGTCTTGTGTATTTAATGAGGCAAGAGTCCAGTTTGGAGAAAAAAATAGGTTGCAATCGTATAATTAAACAAGGGAGAAGTATTAGAATCATGCAGGCTATCTCAGTACCTCTTCTTTGAATTCAAAGTTTTGCATCTACAATACTTTTGTTTGAATGTGGATCCTGGTGCTTCATCTTTTAGGCTTGTGTGAGTCAACTGGAAAAGAAAGTAATTCCATGCAGACATCACACAAGTGCCTGGGCAACCAAATAGAAAGCAAACTGGCTTTCCTCTTGGATGGGTAGTTAGAAACCCTGTGTAGTGGATTTGAATGAATTACTTCTGCAAGGAGTTGGGAAGAGAAGCAGCAGGTACACAAATGGCAGGCAGCATATTGTGGTGTGAGCTACAAACAAGCTCACACCGATTTTTTACTTTACCTTGACCTGGTACCATCTGAGAGTATCTTGTGCTGGCCAGTATCATCACTGCAATGTCTGCTCGTAAAACCCAGTGTGTGGATCGTGCTCTCCCTGAGACCGGCACAGTGGGAAGGCTTGAGGAGTCTCTCTGAGGTGCATATGGAGCCAGGCAATCTATCTAGGGTTTTTTGGAGGACCCTGCAAATGAACTGTCCCTCTTACCCTCACCCCACGAAGTGACCTGAGGCATTTTACCAGGGAATGCTGTGGACTTGTGGGTTCTTCTCACTCTAGGAAAGGGAGGTTTCTTGTTTGTAGCAAACAGTACAGCTGGAAAGCATTTCAGCTTCCCATAGAGGATTTCCCACGTTATGCTCCAGGTTAGAAGTTAACTGGGCAATATCTTCTTCCTTACCTCTCTGCCCTTGTTGTCACAAGGATCATTCAGAAAGTCTGTGAGTTATAGAGGAAAGCTGCTGCATAAACTCATTGCATCATCTTGGGCCTGAAACTGCACAGCAGCCTGCCCCATATCATCCTCTCCACCCAGGGAGTAGCTACAAGAGCAAAAATTCTTCTGTGCCTAGGGAAGTGACTTCCCTCCTTGTATTTCTAGTCATATTTTTACATCCCACAACATTCATTAGAATCAAGTTGATCAGAAGCCTGGTAAAGAGAGCTTTAACAAAGTAAACTCTATACTGGGCATTACTTTCCTGAATAATTCCTTGTCTTGACTGCACAGCAAAATTAAGTCCTAATTGCCCCAGACATTACAAGAGATAACCAAGAGATAGTTGCTGTTCTGAAGTGTCTATAGTGCAAATGTGAAAGCACAACACTGGAAGCAAAATAATACAGCCCTCATTTTATAAGCAGGAAAGACCGGCACAGAAAAATTAGATGCCAAAACTGCATTAAAATAGAACCCACATCTCTAAACTCCATGGCTAGTACTTGACCCACAAGATGATCTTTCCTGTTCTGCACCCCTACAGAGTGCTTACACCATCTGATCTGCGCAATGGTATTTCAATCTCTCCCAGAATTGCAAATAATTTTTAAAAATGCAAGCTGGTGGAGAATCACATCCTTGTTGTGCAACAAATTGTCACCTTTTCCCTGTCTTGTTTTATTTTTTTTAAATCATGGAATCATGTGCTTATTAGTTCCCAGTCACCAGGTGCTATGATAAAGAAGAAAGAACATCCCTAAATTATTTTAATCTATTGACTGGGAAATACTAATAATTTTTCAACTGTTAGATGTTCATTCTTATTTGTCCTTCTGGATGTTCATCTCATGCTGAGTGTTAATTTTCTTTGCTCTGTGAACTGATCTACGGACAGTTGTCCAAAATCTGGAATATTTGGAGGCATGGCCAGGTGGAAAGGGGAAAGAAGCTAAAAGTCCTAGAGCACCTATTCAGCTCACAAGCACCCAGATTGCCCTGCTGCATATTATTGCCTCTTCAGACCTGCCCTGGCTGCATGCATAGTGATCCTTAACCCAAGCCTGTCATAATAATCTGGATATGTTTAAGCACCGTAAATCATATGCCTTACCTCACCTGAATCACTCTGAGAGAACTGAGTTACATATGGGGTTACAGCAGAAGCATGTTTTGAAGATGCTTCCTGCAATGTTGCCCCTCTCTCTGTTTCTCTGTGTGGTTATTGTAAAGGGTCTGGAGGTAAGGGTAGGGAATGGCTTTAAAGGAAAGTCTGGGGTTTTTTTTGTGGGGGCTAGATCTACCCTACTATTTAAGTTTATGGCATTTATCAGTGTTGACAAATTTCCCAACAGTCCCCCAGCCCCCAGCAGCTGCATGAACACACCTGACACATATATGTGGACATCACACTCACGCTTCCCTCCTGGCCCTCCCTCACAAGGTGTCCACAGACCTGCTTGCCCTATCCTGCCCTCCCCATCGGCAATGGGGCGCTGCTCAGCTGATGTGTCATCCCAGCAGCACAGTAGATCTCTGCCCTAAGAGAGAAGCAGACTCCACTTGTCTGCCACCCGAACCAGTAGAGGTGACAAGCCTGGGACTAGAGTTTCAAAGACAAAAACTGGGACAAGTGGAGGGCTGTCATAGATAAAGGTTTTGATGGAGTGAGGAACTCAGGAAGACATAAGGGTAACCTCTTCCTTCTCCCAAGTCTTTTCTACGATGACACACTGCAACACTTTAATGTAAGGAGGAAGGGGCACGTGCGTAAAAGGAATATTTATCCTGAGATCTCTGCTCTACATGAATTCCCATCCAATCCTCTGTCTAAACCTACAATCTTCCTTATTCCAGGACTGGCAGTCTTTCAGCAAAGGAGGGGTGGGTTGTATTTTTCTTTCCCCAGTTAGCTGTTAAGTGTGCCAATGGAAACTTGGCGGGAAGCTGAAGATGCTGCTTTTGCTTGTGAGGGGAGGTCTCAGTTCCTGCTGAATTTGGAGCTCTGTGGGGGCCACAAGCAAATGTGTGTCTGTTTGAAAATGCCACAGTGTTCTGACTGCCGAGATCTCCCATGTGAGTGTGATAAAGCTGCTCTGGCCCCATCCTCTCTTTGCTGTTGTCCTCTGCACTCTGCAGATTGGCGAGAGTTGGGCAAGTGGCCCTGGGGATCAAACGCCACAAAATACCAGGCCCAGTACCCTGGCATACAGCAGAGGGAGGCAGGCAGCTTGGAACAATGTCACTGGTGGAGGCAGGCAGCTGGAACAGTGTGGCTGGTGTGTAGCTCCAGTCATTCATTATGTGAGGTACCTTTCTTTTTTCTCTTTTTCCGAAACTGGTTGTTATAAAACAGAGAGGCCACACAGGGAATATATTCTCCAGAGAAGAGATAAGTACTAAGTGGTTGGGACAGCAAATGTTGGGACTGACTTTCTCATGGACTCCTTGAGTATCTAAACCTACAGGAATGCTGACATTTTGGGGATAAGCCAGCCCCACCCTTCATAATTAGGGCAAAAGCCCTCTATGAGTTGACAACACTCCTGTGTTACCAGATGCTCCTATGTGTCAAGTACCGAATTATCCAAGGACTCAGAGACATGTCGATGTCAGTGGAAATTATGCAACATATACTTTGAAAACAAACTCTGAAGTAGCCCCTTAACGACAGATGAATTACGCCATTTAATATATACTTAAATGTCTTGCTAGATCAAAGTTAGGCCGTGTGTGCGTGCCTATGCATGGGGACTTACTCTCATACGTGGATTTCTTCCTCTGCTTCCCCCAGGGACCAGCTCTTTTGCGCACTTAAACAAGCTGGAAACAGTTGAAACTAAATCCCAGTATGTAACGTGAATCCTGCGTTTAGTGGGTTTGACTTTTAAAAATCCAAATGCACACAGGCCCTGATGACTTCAATAGCATTTATGGGTGCTCGGTGCTTTTATAAATGTCACACTATTTATAAAATATTTCTGTGTCCTTTTTTTATATTCTCTGTTGGCCTGTCTCTTTTCCACTGTGGTATCTTTGATTGGCATAGTCACATCAGGATGTAGCATGTGTTTGAATAATTAAGAAAATACAAATAAAAATAAAAAAAAAACCAAATAAAAGTTATCTTTATTCTAGTCCATATTTTTCCATTGCTCAACCACCAAAGATAACAATACCATTTCACCACTGCTTTTTACTTTCTATGGAAGAAAAATACTTTTAGTTTTGCAGTGGTTTATTAAATGTTTTAAGTCCAATTATTTGCCCGTAGAGTTTCCCCCCTAAGCTTTAGAAAATTGTTTCAGCTATGTCCAAACTCATGCCAACCTCCTGGCTTCTTGGCCGCAACCCGTCAGTGAGCGCTCTACTAAGAACCACTTTGAGGCTCTCCTTGAACCTCTTCTTCTTGCTGCTTCCTACAAAGAAGTAAACCAGGGGGTTGATGCTACTGTTAACAGTGGAGAGAACAATGGTGACGTGGTTCTGCTGGCTGAGCAAAGATGACCAGTGGTGGTAATTCAGAAGATACAACAGCCTCATAGGCATGGCAAAGATGAGGAAGACAATAACTGTGGCCACAATGATGATGTAGAGCTTTGACGAATGAGGTCTCAGGGAGTTACGGTGAATCCTGATAACCAGGATCAGGCTGGACAGAATCATTAGAGGAATGAAGATCATGAAAGTCAGGATCCATGTGAAGATGAGCAGTGCTTGGCAATGGTTGCCATCGTCGAATTGTTCCTTGGTTGAATCATCTTTGCATGTTAAATATTCGGCTACTGTCATGAAAAAAGACAGAGTCCACAGAATTGCACACACAATTGCCGATTGGTGCTGTGACCGGTGGCATCGGTACCAGATGGGGTAAACAATAGACAGACACCTCTCAATACTGATGGCTGTCAGGAGATAGAGACCAGTATTATAGCCAAGAAGGAAGACAATTGATAGTGTGGTGGTTACATAATAGTAAAAACCATATGCGAATCCAAAACCAGCGATGTACTCAATTGACAGAATAAACGTACAAAGCAGTAAGGAGATATCAGCAATGGACAAGTGTGTGATGTACGCAGTGAAAGGGTTTCTTTTGATCTGGAAGCAGAGGCACCAGAGGACAATTCCATTTTCACAAAAACCCAGGAAGGAGATGATCATAATTACCCAAAGTGGGGTCAATATCTCCCAGACCCTTTCCTGTGTAGAAATGTTTCTGTGCATTGAGATGTTCTCTGTGCCTTCGCTGGGATGAAACGTTATGTTTGACTCATCCATGGGGAAAGCTCAAGTTTGGATAGCACAGCTCTTCCTTCTGCAAATATGTATAAAAATATACTGTGAGCATTGTGTGCTCCTCCCCTCCCCCTTTTCCTTCTGTTTTGTGGACCCTCAATTTCTGGTCATACACGAAGGTCTTGGCAAAAGGAACACCAGCTTTGATATAGTGATGCTAGCTAAAACCCAGTTGGAACTACTCTTGGCAATGTTAAAAATCACTAAGCCCATCATATTAGCAGAAATCCTGAGCCGCCTTCTCTAAGGGGCTCAGCCTGGGAGTGCTAAACCACAGCTAAAGAGATTCTCTTAAAGAGCTCTTGGACAATCAATGTCTCCATCACATTGCACAGTTTCATGATATAGTTGTGACAAATGGCATTGGTGGTTCTTGTTAGAGCCCTAGATTGTTCCCAGACAGGACTCTTCAGTTCCTATTGAAGTTAAGGGCATTAATTTTAAGCTAAACATATGCGTTTCAAGTGAATTTGGCTCATAGATTTTTTTGTTAAAAAAAAAAATTGATACCAACATCAGTTTTCCAGAAAGGGATTTAATTAAGTAAGTGAAAATAATATGTAGTTACTCAGCATTGTATTCCCTCCAAGTACAGAGGTGGAGGGAAGGCAAAATGCCACTGTTTTGAGAGAGCAATTTCTTACCTGCTTTAAGTGTCATTTATCACAGCATAACATAATTTAACCGTGTTTACACATAGCACGATGGTAGGTATCTTGCAAACATTACAAATCTAACCCATCACAAGGAGATGTTGTTCATCACATCATGTTCATCATCATCATCATCACAATTTGTTCAGGTTCCCTGCCATTGTTATAATGGTTTTAATTGTTGTTTTACTGAGTTATGGGGTAAATTCTCCTTTTGTATGTCTCCTTTTATCTCATAACAGACAGTTAGTAGCATTGGCTTCAGCTGATTTTCATACGAGTATTTCATACCCCATTCCCTGTTAACTTCCCAGCTGCCCTGTGATGATACACAGTCACATTCAGGACACTTCTGGATTTACTGATGTTAACAGGGACTAATTGTTGACAATAAGCTTACCTAGCTGACTTGGTTCATCCATATAACCTACCTTGTTCGTTAACATGCCATAATGAGAATTTACCCACACCCTCAAGTAGTTAAGAACATCAAATGCAAGGTAAAGAAGTTTTACTGGGGCAACTTTTGCAATGATTATTTAGAGAGAGCCATTCACCCCAGTCATAGTTGTTCTCTCGTGAGCCTTGCATTTCCTGGTCTCAAAACAGCTCCTTAAGACAGGAAATCACAGTCTAAGAATGAGCATTCTGTAAACAACCTGGGAAGCCTCAGGGCTTGCTGGCATTTAAACCTGTGCAAAAATGTTAATGATCATCCCACCTGTATGCTGACCATGCCACCACCTGAGACAGTTGAAGGCAAGAAACAACATAGCTGGAGATGTGGTAGGGAAGTGAGTGTGAATGCAACAAGTGAATGCAGTGACCAGGATGAGTGGCAAGCCTCCCAAACAGTGTTCTGCAAAAACTGCAGAGGGAAGGTACTCAAACAGTGTGCTGCTGAAAGCATAGTAAAGGTTCACAGAAAAAAAAGAGAGGAGAAACTACTTCAAGAGCTAAAACAAATAGGAAAGGAAAAGGAGAATGAAAATACTCAAGTATGGAAAAAAAAGACTCAGAGTATGAAAATATTAAAGAAAGTTCTTGGTTTGTATCACTGTAGAAAAGGAGTTTTCTCTCTGGAGAGTAAAACAAAGAGGAAAAAGTTCTCGACTTACTAAGGTCATTCCCACATGACAGCATTCAGAGATGAGGATGGAAAGAATCCTCTCCTTCCAGATACATCCATGGTTTGTTCAGATTTCCTTGAAGCTGCTGAAGAACTTCCTTGAAGAAGCTGAAGGTTACCTTCTCCAACCATTTGCGTTTGGTAAGAGGGGGAGCGAATAGTGACTCTGACCATAACTCAAAAAGAAGTGTGCAGTCCTCCCATTGCTCCAAAAGTCTGAAGCATGCCAAATAAAGGGTCCCAGGCTCATCATCTGAGGCTGAGCTTCAAATGGCATCACTCAGTAACTGGCAACTCATCTAGCTGAAAGCCTGGGATTTAACTCTTGTGGGAACTGAATGGCAGTATATGGAAAGTTGTCCTGAGCTGCTACAATACCAAGAGACCTAGTTTAAACAAACAAACATGAAGGGAGTAGAAAATCTATTTGGGGATGTTAAGATCCAAAGAAAAAATCTCTATTTAGAACTGTGCCACCACACGCCATCTAAAAAAATAAAAGTCGGTTCGCAAATTCGTTTTATATTTTTTTATATGAGAAAACAAGAAAGCGAGAAGGACAGAGGGAGAATGGAAAAAAAAGAAAGAAATAGAAAAAAGATAGGAGATGAGGAAAAAAAGAAAGAGAAGGGAAGAGAAAAAAAGAAAGAAAGAAAGAAGGAAAGAAAGAGGGAAAGAAAGAAAGAAGGAAGGAAAGGAAGGAAGNGAAAGAAAGAAAGAAAGAAAGAAAGAAAAAGAAAGAAAGAAAGAAAGAAAAGAAAGAAAGAGAAAGAAAGAAAGAAACCACAGAGCAAAGAAAATAGCCCATCATTGTGTTAGTCTCTTACATCCATTCCTCTAGGTAAAATCTGTATCTTGAGATTATTCTACCAAAAAAAAAAAAAAAAGAAACCAACAAGCCAAAAACCTTTTCATGAGATTTAAACAGTCTCCCCTGAAAAGTTCAAACAAGACTAGGAACTTGAAAAGTCCCCTGAGGATGCCCCCTGCTTTTGCCCCAAGTATTAGGTTGTTTTTATATTCAGATATTAGCAGAACAAACATTCTTAGCCAAATAAGGAGAGCGTTTGCTTGGTCTTCTCCTTTAAATGTTTCACTAAAACTACCAAATCCCCAAACGGGAAGAGCAACTAACTAATGTGAGAAATAAATGACCCCAAAGGGAGGGTCAGAATAAAGTTAGGAAAGGAACAGAGTGAAATAAAACAACTTCTAACTGCTTTTTGTTGTCTTAAGTTGTAATCTACCTTACGTTCAACACCTATGGGACCAAAAATTTCAAGCTACCTCTGCAAAAGGAAAAACCCTGTTCCTTTCCCCAAAAAGGAAATATGCATACAAGTAATGAGAAGAATCACTGTAAGAATATGTTAGCACGTCAGGATTGACCAGGTACTTGTGTTTGCAGCCCACTGCAATCCAAAATCAGGGATTCCCTGGCTTCAAGAGGCAGTTGGTTTGTGAGACCTCCCTCATTCACACAGCATCTCCTTCGTGACTGATCCTTGTAGCACCATCAGTCACCATCTACACAGCCAGGGCACCAGAGTGAAACCTGGTCTTGAGGGGAATAGGTCACAAATACACCTTATCCTTGGTGATTTTGGGAGTAAGAGGAAGATTGAATAGTGGTGCTTATGTCAGATGCTGCCAAGAGTTGGAGCAGCTGTTTCTGAATCAGTTTAGCTATTCAGATACGAACAACAGGGCTACAGCAGCAAAACATGTAACTTGAATAGATCTTGGGACTAGAAATTAGTACTGACAGTAAAGACATGATGGGCAATGTGGAAACTCTTTTAATTTCGATCTAAACTAAATATACAGCAAGATGTCACATGAATGATAATTTATCCTGAAACTTTTCTCTCTGACACTAACTTGGTGGGACAGAGCAGCTTTGCAGTGGATGTAAACTGAATGGACTAATACTTGCAAATATCCCATATGTAGGAAGCTAGTAGTGTTACTTTTTATCATTTTTCTTACAGTCTTTGAATAATTTCATATTCTTCTATCTCCAGTTCCTGGAAGCAGAAGGCAACCTGTAAAGAACTTGCAATTTGTTCATTAAACACAACTCAATAACCTAGGGTTTACAAACCAGGTTAGAGGGCTTTATGTGGTTGGTACAGGTGCCAGGATATAAAAAAGCCTCTGTGTACCCAGGAGTCAGATCTCACACTATATACTTACATGAGCCATAACAAAAACCCCTCAGGGATGAGCTTTGGTAGCACTTTCAGGAAGTGCAATTTTTCCTGATGGTCATTCAGTCATTACCACTTTCCGGCTGTAATTCATTCCTTAATTACTCAGCTCTAACAAATGTTAGGAGCTGGGCCTAGGTTTCAGAGTGTGGATTGAAGATCTGGGTACAAACCACTACCAGAGAGCTGAGGGGCACACTGAGAAACAGGGGTTGCAAGAGGGCCAAAGACTAAACAGGAGGCATTAGGGTGCTGTGGAGAGCAGAGGACTGCGGGGCACACTGAGAACAAGCTGGAGAGGGACTTCTTACAAGGGCATGTAGCAATAGGACAAAGGGAGGTGGCTTTGAACTGAAAGAGAGTAGGTTTAGATCAGATACTGCGAAAAAATTCTTTACTGTGAGGGTGGTGAGGCACTGGAATGAGTTTCCCAGAGACGCTGTGGATGCTCCATGCCTGGAAGTGTTCCAGGCCAGGTTGGCTGGGGGTCTGAGCAATCTGATCTAGTGGGAGGTGTCCCTGCCCATGGCAGGGGAGTTGGAACTGGATGATCTTTAAGGTTCCTTCCAACACAAACCATTCTGTGACTCTACAAAATGAATGGATCCTAAGGGTCTTAAGACCCCTTAAGTCTCACAGAGACTGGAAGAGCCATGATGACTTATGGATACCCCTCAGTAGGTGATATATGAGTGTCATTAGGAGTTAGGGTAAACTTAAGAGTTAAGGTTACCCTAACCCAAAATCCACCACAGAACTTGCTGGACATCTTTTATCCTACTTGTACCAGCCACGATCCTAGCATATGTCAGTTCTCTAAAGGGTGGTAACTGATGGATTGTGTTTTATAGGCAACAGGCGTGAGAGCTGAATTTATTGTTGATTTCTGCAAAGCAAGGTGAAAATACATGTCACCAGCAAGTTTTGAAACAACAGGTTCATCTGTTCATAGCTAAAAGTAAGGTTATGGTAGGAGTTAAAATTCTGGAAAACATAAGACAAAGACGACTAAGTCCAGAATTGGTGTGAGGCTGAAGACTCCTTGGTGGCTGCTCAGTTTTAAGGCCAATTGTAAAATCCTATTAGTGGCAATCATAGGATTGTGTTTTCATGATAACAGTATGGAATAGCAGGCTCTAAATCAAGGATTACTGCTTAATCCTGCAATGCTACTGAGAAATTTTGACAACTAAAGTTGGTAGAGGTGAATTAATTGTATTAGTTTGTGAGTGGTTAAGACTCACCACATTTTGTTTATGAAAGTGGATTTAGGGCCTGAAAGCCAAGTGTACTGTGGGAAACAGGGAAGAACTTTACCTGAGGAAAGAATAAGGCAGATAGTGAGAGATAGGGCAGTTTATAGTTGGTGTTGGGACCATACAGGCTCCTAAAATAGTTTGGTGTGGACGTTTTCAGATTACTTTTCTATTCTTTGTCAGAAATGGTTTTGAATGATTCATGGATTTTTGGTTCTGCTCTGAAAATGCTGATGAGAAAAGGGTAATTAATAGCCTTTAAAAAGGGACAGAAAGGTAGGGGCTTCCGAGCCCCAAGCTGGTGTGCAGATCCCTGGAAGCAAAGTGAGATGTCTGGCCCATTACTCTGGTGGTGTTGCCCAGGCTGGTGGAAGGTTAGAGGACTTGTTTACGTGTTAACTCTATGGACTGACTGTCGCATGAGCAAGGGAGGATTTGGAGATGTTCCTGTTCCTGACTTGAGCTGCATCTTCTTTTTTCTGACCTGCACGGCTCTGGGTGGCAAGGCAGGGCTCAGCACTCAGGGGTGATGCCTGCAGCAGCCGGAGCAGAGCTCCAGCTCAGGAGCCCTGGGGTGAGGCGTGTGCTGCTCACCCCCATGTCTGCCGGGCTGCGGGGGGACACAGCTGGCTCCGCTCCCCACAGCCAGAGGGGAAATGGGCCAGTTTGGCTACAGAAGCTGTACAGACATATTCACACAATACCAGCTGGCCTTGTTTGCACACCTGGGCGCAGCACACATGGTGTTCTGGATCTGAGACATACCTCTGTGTCATGTCACAGCTGGTGAGGAAGCAGCCGGGTAAATTGCAGGGAGTTTCCCAAATCAGAGGGAGTATCAGCAAGCAAGGAGCTCTTACTGTTGCTGTGAGCTTGGGAAAACTAATTTCTCTCTTGGTCTGCTCAATGACGGCACAAATGCTTGCACCCAACCCAGCATCATCACGCATCAAAGGAGAAAATACACACACCTGTCTGCTGGCAGCCCCAACAGCAACCAAGCGTTACGGCCACCACTGCTGTGTCGTGTAAGACAATACAGGAAACAGTGTTTTCTTTCTACATTTGCATTTCGTATATGTAAAACAATACAGGAAACCACTGGGGAGATAATAGGGTAAGAAACAGGCAGTAATAACTTGGCATATATGATTAGCATAGGCGGTTTAAACCACTTTTGCTTTAGTTGTGCAAAGCAGAAGTTACACATTAGAAAATGTGACTGAGGCATGATAGAGATGAGTCATAGCTTCCCATGATAAAATGTTGGAAGAAAAGCTCTGAATGCCAATTAGCCAGTAATGCATATAGAGTAAGACATTTTGGATTAGATAAAGTTACTGAAAGAAGGGTCTGATACCATGCTGCTCTCTCTCTCAACCTGTGTTGTTTCTGGATATTCCCATCAACAGATACCCAAATCCTTCTTGAAACAGAGTTGCTTGTCAGACTCAGTTATGTCTGTCAAGTGCCTGCCCTAGTCAGAAAGACTGCCCTGAAATAGTCTTTACTCTTGATTGTACTAATCTGTCTTCTTTCTTTTACCCCTGTTTACTTTTATTCTGTATCACATATTCATCATGTGCATGCATTTCCAACCTATCACAGAAATTAGCCATTATTCTTTACTTGCCCTCTGCACTGCAGGAATAGGTGGTTAAGTAAGATGCTTGATGCTTATTACTGTGAAACCTGAATCTCTTTGGTTGGGCTCACTGAACACTCAGGATTTTTCACCTGAAGTCTGGTGGTTCACCTGTCTCCCGGTCCTCTGCACAAGAGAAATAGCTATACTGCTGAGGATTCCTTGTACTGGAAAATTACTTAAAAGGAGGATAACTGCTGTATGGAGGCACCAGTAGTTAAAAAAAATAGATGTAGACGACACGGGAATTGTTAACAGCCCTTTCTGGACACTCTTTGGACTCAGCCAGGACAGGTCTGTGACTCCTTAGGGCGACATCTTCACAAGTCATCCAATGACATGCTGAAAATGTAACTACTGTGTACGACTGTAGTTAGATAATAAGCAGTAAACAACAAGAGCTTTATAATGACATGTCTGAATGAGGTGTGTATTACTATGCGATGCCAGGGTTTAAAGAAGGAATTTCCATTAGAACTGTAAAAGTGGTCTAAAGGTCCATGAATTAATTCAGTATTTTAAAAATCAAAATTTCAGTGTGTGTATCCCGTTGTGGTTCTGCAGGGAAACTGTAGCCCAGTTTTCTCATGTCTCATTTCTCCTTTTTGAACTGAACCTCCTACAGTGCACCATGGAATATGACTTTGTGTTACAATCCTCTTTTCTCTTGGCATCCAGCTGGGATCATGACTGATAGAGATGAAGCAGAGCACAGTGCATCAAAACATCATTGCAGAAGGGAAGTATTTCCTCCTGCTTTAGGATTTTTCCCAAATGCTGAATTTTTAAAATGAAGACTGTCAATGAGCTAAACAGTTTCCTTTGAGAAAAGTTCTTCTGTTATTTTTAATTGCTTCTAATACCCGTCTCTTTCCAAAGACAAAACATAGACTCAGAGATAATGTTTATCTTTCAAGGTGATCCAGCTTGAACACAAGTGCAAAACAAGTAGGTTTACTGCATGAAGTCAGAAGGTCACTGAGTGAAAACACTGAACTGTCTCTTCTGTCAAGTGTATATATATGGAGTGGATCTAGAGTCCTAAAATATGAAAAAGGCCATTATATTTTCTGAGAAAGGAAATTGCTTAAGTGTAGCAAGAGTGCAGAACAATGACTCTGAGAGTAGAAAACATGAGGCCTGGGTTTACTCCGTTTCAGACTGCCTCAACACCTTCACAATTCCTCCTCTGCAAAATGGGAGTAGCACGGGAGCACTGGGAGGCCAACTTCAAATCTGTGAGACACTCATCTAATATAGTAATATAAATACTAAAAATACAAGGAATTTACCTACTACTTCAACCTTACAAACACAATAAGAAATTAGTTTGATTCTATTACAGTAAAAACAAGGTGCCTTGACTTTTTATTTATGTATTTCCACCTTTTTCAACTTTCTCCTTTATACCTTTGACAGAAATGGGACAAGATGCTAAGCTGTGGTAATCAGCACATGGAAATCCATTTCATTAAACCACGTAATAATTCAGGCCCTGCAAAGGCTGCTCTTGAGGACTTCAAGTTCGGGATTTCAAGCTCCCAGAGTGATGTAGTGGTACATCTTGACCAAAGTTCCAGCATAAACATCTATATTGGCTGTGTCATCAGTCTGCTTTCAGAAACAGTATTGACTTGTCCTCTTCTATTCATAGCTTGATTTGGTAAGAAAGTATTTGCCCTGCAGAGTTGAGATAACACTAAATAAGTTGTGTAGTGGACAACAACCAACCAAATTGCAGCTGGAGATAACCTGAAATTCTGCGTTTTTTAGGAATTACACTTCTTCCTGCATCAAAACATAAGTTTCCTTCTTCCTCTGAGCTGGAGGGGTTAAAGACACCACTGCTTTTCCCATCCTCTTATCAGGGACTTCCAGTGAGTAAAATATGTTCAGAGTCAATTGAAGTCTCAGCCTATAATTAATAGAGAATATTTTCCTCAGAATTTAGATGTTCCAGGGTCTACTGCTACCTCTATTTCCTGCTGAACACATTTCCCAGGACTACATTTTTTATTCGTGGTCATACTTTGCCTTTATCTTTTGATGACAAGGACACATAATTTTCCTTGCCCTATGAGCAACACACCAGCATCTCCGGTGTGGCTCTTGGCCATCCGTACATGTTGCTGATCTCAGTGGAGCCGGACGCAGGAGGGCTCCAGGGCATGTCCCAGGTGGGCAGTCGTGTCTGCAGTTGTGCACCCATGGTGGGATGGAGCGGGCGTGAGAGGGCTGTGCAGAGTAGAAATGTTCAGGTTACCACCAGCCCCCGGGGCCAACACAGTCCCACAGGAGGTAGCCCTGGCAACAAAGTGCACTTCCACTGCACTTTCACTGCTCACAAGGCACCTACGTGCGAAAGACTGAAGGCTGGCAGCTCTGTATTATCTATCCTGTTTCTCTTCCTCATTATCTTATTTTTTTTTCTCTCTCTGATCCTGGCTTAATCTTTTAATACCTTGTTGTGGTTTACATGCACCCACATTCCCACTGACGAATATACACTGTCAGTGAGGTTGAGGAGCCGAGTTTACAAGCATGACTCAGGGCACACTTAATACACTTAATAAGTTTTCTGCAAGTACGTTGTTATGTGGATTGTTCTGCTGTGGTACAAAGAAATCAGAGTCTAATCTGAGACATATTCTCAGCAAAGTTATTTCCAAGTCCTCCTCCAGCTGTGGGTTGAAGGAAGGAGATAGAGAGGTGTCAGTCACAGAGCTATACAGCTCCTCCTCATCAGGCTGAGTGTACTGATCACCCAGATGATTGTATAGTATATAATATGCATAATATCAATTCACATATATTGCCAAAATTAAACATATATACACATATCTTGCCAAAATTAAACTTAGTACTCTACAAGGTGAAGAAAGTCTTGGTTTCTGGTGTTGGAGTATTTTTTTGAGGGACAGAGATGGGGAAGGAAGAATCAGCAAGAGATTAGAATGCAGTTGGTGGTGTAGAAGCCATATGAGTCAGAAGAAAAAAAAGTAGATTAAGAGATTCGTAAAATAACCTGATGAACTGTATCTCTTTTTTTCACTGTAAAGTTTTGGAGACATTGTGATGGCTGAAGACCAAAATCAGAGCTGTCTTTTTACTCTGCACAGAGATGGAGTGCCAGCATTCAGAGCTAGAAGGTAACTCCGGTGACAGAGTCCTGAAGCAAAGCCACATGCAGCACCATGTCAGGATGGCACGGCAGTGGAGTTCATCCCTCACGTGGCAGATGAGCCACTGGAGTCTGTGTCTCTTGCACCATGGCTGTTGGTTTGATGACTCTGCTGGGACAGAGGAGGCAATGTGAGTAGAGGCTGCCCAGAATCTGTAAACATGCGGGGTTTTTTGTTCCTGTCACCTGTGATAGTCTCAATGGGCATCTACTAATTCTGTTTTGGCAGAGTTAAACTACAGTGCAGAATATGTGAGCCCAAAACCAGGGAGTGAGCCCCAGGCTGGAAGGTGCTTCCTGATCCCAGCTAACTAGTTTTACAGGCGTTTCTTGCATCCTCTCAGCTACTTAAGAAAGCTTCCATGTGCACCTCGGGATGGGATCAGGGTGCAGGCTCTGAATACAAAGGCTTTGTATGGTATATAAACCACAAACTCTCCTGAAAGGCAAGGTCAAGTCAGGATGGCATGAGAACATGGCTTAAATGCCACCTAAATTCTAGCTTGTGTTCAGGCACTTTATTCAATCAAGGCTTACATGCTTCAGTCTTCACATTTTCATCAGCTGGCAAGAAACAGCTGAGGGGTGGTACTGCCTGTTCCATGACTGCAAACATAAATCTTTCTCGTGATGATCATTAAACTGTAGGTGCCTGATTCCCGAAGGAACATTGTGCCAGGAAAAACGAGGCCAGGCTTTTCAAGCATTCATCTCCTTGTGTCAGTGGTGAAACAGACTTCGCTGGTGGAAAACATGCGTTTGATTAAGCCTAATTATACCTTCTGGCTTCCAAGAACAGGCTTTATGTTAATGAGAGAGGAGATACAGTCTCTGCCCTAATTCACAGCCAAGAGCACTTCCCCACTGCAGTAACTGGCATGATCTCTAACTGGCAATACTCACACTCTCGCTTGTTCCTCACACATCTCAAATACACCATTATATCACAGGCACATCACTCCCCTGTATCGCTCTCGGACGTGGCTGTTGTAGCTCCACGAGGCAAATTGTTTTTGTGCACTTCAAAGGCTTTCTTTCCATAGAAAGTATGGCATAAGAGTCAAAATTCTTCTGGAATAGGCACAGGTGGCCCCTCCCTTCTAGGGTCATTTCTTTCTCATATGCCGAAGCCAAGCTCAGATGAGGATTTGGAAACACTTCTGGGGAAAGGAGGGGAAGCATTTCCTTTTTGGGCTTCTGCCCTGGTCTTTTCTGCTCTTGGATAGCTGCACAATCTGATGGCTGTAGAAGCCAGAGATGTCCTCTGAGATAGCCCCCTCCCGGGCTGGGCTGCTGAATAATCTGTTTGACAGCCGATTTGAAAACAAACAGACCTTAAAATAGTATTTCTGCCATTGCATTGGCTGCAAAGTTTCAGCTCTGTGTTGAATTGGACCAAGCAAAAGGAACAAAATAAGCAGTGCTGAAATGACTCTTCTGCCTCCTTTGTCCACCATATTACTCCAATCTCCACAGCTTTGGGTGTTTCTATTTCCCCCTTCCTTCTTTATGGCTCCTTTTTTTTCCTCTGTCCTTTCTCTCATCACTTCTGCAGCTCTCCCTTGAGATGTTCACTTTCTTCTTTTGAACACCTGAAGTGCCAGACAAGAGAGATTGGGAAAACGAAAAGAAGAATGATGCAAAGGACAAAAACTCTAAGGCAAAGAGGCATGGGACTTTTTCCTTTGCTTCAGTGCAGAGCTGTCAAAGCATGAGTAAAACCAACATGGAGACTGTGGAGAGTGCAGACATCTTCAGTATCTCCCTGCCACATCCTCTTTGCATTTCTACCCAGCAAGCCACTAGTCTGATCATAACCTGCTTCAGACCCTTCTCCTGTCACACCACCAGCAATAAAAGTTCCTCTCCGTCTACATGCTCATTTCAAACTCACCCGCTGGCTCCAGGGGGCTGCCTTCACCCCCTCTTTCTACCTCAGGGAGAAAATTTATTTTTGTGCGATTGTTTATGTAAAGTCTTTATTTGGTAGAGGTCTTCCAGGACACAGACATACACACAAAACAGGGAATCTCAGAATTTTCTTCTCTTTCCTAATTTAGGCAGAAAAGAAAACCTTCTCTGTCACCTTAACCCTTTAGATACACTGACCTTTGCAGAAATGTTACCTTTTTGGAGGCATTATGCTGTCCCTCCAGTTACAACATCAACCCCAGAGCTTGTCCGAGTGCATGTGGTGACCTGCCTCAGCTTTGTCTTCCACTTTTCTCCCTCATGGCTCATCTACAGACTTGGAACACCACTAACACGCTTGGCAAAAGAGTCATGAGCTGGATTAGCTGGGGGTCCCCTCACCATGAACAGGGTGGCTACCACTGAATGTCTGCAATTCTTCACATGCACAACTACCTATTATCTGCAAAAAAGTAGTGTGCTGACATTACTTGAGATAATTATGTCTAACACATATCTTAAACATTTTAATTATCACAGCAGCTCCCACTGAAACCTCCAGCAAAGCTCACCCCTCGGCTTTACTGGGAACGGGACCCAGCCTGACACTTCCTTGGATGTTGACTTACACTTTTTGTTCTGAAAAACTGAGGAAAACTGCCTGTGAAGCGCACTGTTTTCATCCAGTTAGGAAACACTATGATTACGTCTGTTGGACATTATCTGAAAGTGTCAGAGTACCTTGGCCAGGCTAACAAGATTGCATCACCTCCAGCAGGACAGTGTATCTGTACTGGAAACTGATCTGGTGCCAGAGGACCGTGGCTTCTGGACAGCCTGGAAGGAGAACAGGCAGAAAATCCTGAATACTTTCAGGAAAGAGTATGATCGGCTTAAAGACGGGATTTTTTTATTGCAATAACAAGAAATTCAGCTTTGCAAAGTCAGAGTTCCCTTCTAGTCCTGCATTTCCTCTTCAGGACATTAATGATCTTACTTCAGTGTAGTGCAAAAAAGAAAAGTCAGTATATTCTCCTTTGCATCTGTTCTGCCCTTGGGA
Source organism: Gymnorhina tibicen (assembly GCA_013399875.1). Classification (NCBI taxonomy): domain Eukaryota; kingdom Metazoa; phylum Chordata; class Aves; order Passeriformes; family Artamidae; genus Gymnorhina; species Gymnorhina tibicen. The sequence continues at coordinate 1,018,560 of VXAZ01008968.1, read as the reverse complement.
ATTCTGGATTCAAGTGCTTTCTATGTAGGAGTGGTATTAATAAAATCTGCTTATTTGGCTTTAATCTAGTTCATGAGTATGTCTGTGACTTTCCTGTATGACCAGTGGAGCCTTCAGCATCCCTCTTGCTTCACTTTTCAGGTCTTGCAGGCAAGAGTTGTCTGAGAAAGAAGGTGGCTGTCTCCTGCGAGTCCCTGGAGACCAGAGCAGCCTTAAACAACTGTAATAGCAAGAGTACACCCTTGTGCCCACAGTTCCTCCTTCACAGGAAACAAAAAAACGCGTGAGGCTGCCACAAGGCTCACATTCAGCCCCAACAAGGATGACATGGGGATGGGAGGTGTGGGCGCCGCGAGCATAAAGCAAGAGTCTTAGCAAATGCCTCTGAGCTACTTTGCTTATGAGAGAAGAGAAATAATTTGAATTATAATACTGGTTGGCTTATTGTTTTAAATCAATGCCACCTAGTAGTCAATTTTTTTTCCTGAGTATTTTTTAATTAATAGAGTACACAAATAAGTATTTAAACAGCCTAAAGGGTTTCTGCCATTTCATTCAAAACTCAGAGATCAAATGCACCAAAATAAAGATTTCATCACAAACTCCATTTTTTTAATAGTCTCATTATAAAGAGCAATGGTAGGGTTTTATTCTTGTTTATATACTCTAAAAATGCCCTTGCACATTCCCTCTTAGCTCTCTAAAAGCAGACTGATAAGGTGGTGCTTCACCTTTGTTGACAGGAGATAACCTGGGACACGCCGGGGAAGGTCACAGTGGCAGAGCCAAGTACTCAGCCCTTCCTCGCAACAGAGGCATTGAGGCTGTGTCTCCTTGCCTTGAGACACAGCCTCAGGGAGCACAAGACTAGGACACAACCAAGCTCTCCCCTTTTCTGATGGATATAGAAAACCAATTGAGATCAGCACACCGGAGCTGGAGGGGTCAGTGCTGCACCCCCAATTGGGTCCTTGGAGGCAAATTACAACAAAGTTCATGACTCGTGGAAAATGCAGGACCTATTCCCGCCAAACTTTGAACATTATCAGCTGCTATTACCATAAATGGGGAAAAGATGCTTGGTACTTTGTACTTTTCTGAGCCTATGTAAATATGAGCAAACTACACTAGATAGCAAAAGATCAAGTGATACTGTGAGTTATCTTTACATTCTTGTGTATATTTATCTATTAACACAGTGCATTAATTGCCATTTTAACACAGACAGATCACTGATCAATAACTTTGTGTTCTCCAAAAAAATTACAAACTGTTCAGTTACATAAACAAGACTTTATCGAGATGTTGATTTTTTTCTTTGATGGTAGTTAACAGTTTTATCAGATTGGTTTCCATGTTAAGTACTTAGTAGCTGATGAAGCACATTGCAATTCAGATGATTTGCCAGCATGGTTGTATTTCCTGAGTCTTTATCAAAAGAGGACAAGCATCTTTCATTGCTTTGGTTTCAGTGGGATGGAGGATTTCAAGAAATGAAGGTCTCTCAAACTGCTTGCTAAGGGCTCTGGGAGCAACAATGCAATAATTATCTTCACTTCAGTCATTAATTACCTCATTTTTAACGCACTCATAGTTCTCTCTAGTTTGACTTTGTTCATCACAGTCTAAAAGAGGCCTCCAAATGAGGCTTGATCTCACCATGGTGGTCAGTGCCATGGCATTCCTCATCTTTGCTGTACTGCCAGACTCACAACCCCTGAGAAATGCAGGCTCCTTGCACTGCTGCCACTCACATTTGTGTACATTTCTGCTTCATTCAACATCATCACCAGATGTGCAAACCCCAGTGCAAATCCCCTGGTCTCATTCTGTGTCAGGGGATGAAAAGATGAGATTTGAAGAAACCATTCAGAGAGCCCTCTGGAAAGCCTTAATGGATGGAACATGGGGGGCAAGGTGAGAGCAGAAACAGAGCCAGAGGGGGTTGGAAACCCAGAAGTTTAATTACACCCTCTTGAAGGGATGCACTGTGCAGGTGGATGAGTTTTTCAGATTTTTGAAGACTATAAAGACAGCAAATTGCTACATGAGATTAGCCAAGAAGAGTCACAGTCTTAACCACAAGTGGATCTGAGGGGGAGGTGAAACCAGTGGCAAATGGTGGTGCTGGATTTGCAGTGTGACAAAAGCAAAACATTTTGCCATTGGCAAGGCAAAGCAGTTTTTGAGGGGAAAAAAAGTAAACTTTACTTTTTTTTGTTTTCAAAAATCATCCCTGTTTTTGTGGTGAAAACTCGATTTGTCGGTGAGTTTGGGATTTCTTGGAAAAGCACCAAAACCCTAAACACTAAATCTTCAAAACTTTAATGAGATAAAGCATTTCACATCTCAAAAAACAGAGCACAAGTGGCTACAGAACAGGAAGCTGATGCTTGGGTATTGCAGGAATAAAGAGTGAAGGAAGGAATGCTCAATCCATCCTACCAGGTAGGCACCCTGCCCCCTGGCTAGAATATTAAAATCACATAGGGTCCCTGCCAGAGTGATTCAAGGAAGATTTCCTCCCAGTCTCTGCCCCAGCTGAACAAGCCAGCTGAGCAGACTAAAAGGGGCAGAGGAGCCAGCTCCAGCACAGAGGGCACTGGCACCAGTCCAGGCTGGTTCCTGTGCTTGTGGAGAGTTGGGTGCAGAGTAGAGCAACCACGGCTGTGTTCAGCTTCCTGGGACACCTGCCTGACAATAAGACCTGTGAACACAGAGCCAACACCATCCCCACACTAGAAAAAGTGTTGGTGTTGGGGGAATCCATACTTACAGAGGAAGCTGCATTCATTTCTAAACTTCAGAGTTGCAGGAGGAGAGAAGCAGGAAAGAAACACTGACCCTTTCTGTAGGTTGCCAGGTCCACATGTCCACTGCTCCAGCCCTCTTGCTCGTCTCTGGTGGGATTTGTGGTGAATGTGGCAGATTAGAGGGTGAATGTGCAAAACCCTGAGGGAAGTGGTAACCTTCAGCAAGGAGAAACTCATGTGTAGCTGAAGTGCCAAAATCTCCCATCTAAAGACTGGTTTCCCCCTGCAGATCATCATCAGCACACCCTTTCACATCACCTCCAGTTCCCAGTCACCCATTCCTGCCCATTCTCTCCAAATCCAACTTTTCTCCCAGTCCCTCTTCCATGCTGAAGAGCAAAGCCCATCTCTCTCCTATGCTTGCTGCTCCTGGGATGTGGTGGGGGCCAACAACTGGGAAGAAAGGGTGGGACCAGGGTTCACGGGTTCACAGAATATCCTGAGTTGGAAGGGACCCACAAGGATCATTGAGTCTCACTTTCAAGTAAATGTCCTGTACAGAGAGGGATTGAACCCACAGCCTGGGTGTTATCAGCACCATGCTCTGACTGGCTGAGCCAGCCTCAGGGTCAGGGTCCTCTTGCCCTGCCAGCAATGAGGCTGCTAATCCTGGCTTGTGTGCCAGGAGCTCATGGCCACTGCTCTAGCACAAATACTCGTAGAAATGGCTGACAGGCAAGCACATCTTCCTTGGGAACTGCCTGCAGCAAGGGGATGGGGCTTTGTGAAGCCACAGCCCTGCCTCCTGCTTGATATAAGCCCACCATGAGCCAGCAGCCACTGACAGGCACTATTTGTCCCTCCGGGTGCCTCCTTCAGCAGTGACACCACTGGAAGCATGCAGGTAAAGGAAGATAAGCTCAGCAGGGAGTAGGTGTGAAACCAGAGGTGCCAGCCAGACTGTACAAGTACTTGGGAGTCTAAAGATGTTGACAAGTGCCTGTGGAACTGGGAAGAGCTCTGGTTGCAGTTCTGTTCCCCCATCATGCCCTGCACTTGTGTTAAGTTATGATACATTTAGGACATTCATCAATGCAAGCCATGGAGCAAGAGCTTCCCCCCTCACAGGGGTGCCTCTGGCTGCAGAGAGCCCCCAGACACCCCTCACTGAGCAGCCAGACCCAATCCATCCCCTGGAGACTGCCCAGCTTCTGGAGGCTGTAGGACCCCAAGGGAGGCCCAGGAGCCCAGCATGTCTCCTGTGGCATTGCTTCCCATGACCCAGTGGCCCTGTGGAACAATTACATCAAGCTGCTTCTGTCCTGCATCCCAGGGGAGGGGGCAAATTTTGAGCACTGCAGGCAGCTGTGGGAGCCTGTGGGTTTGCAAATCCTCACATTTATGTAGGAATGGCAAAGTCAGTTGTACATGTTTCATGCACAGGACAGATGAGTTCCAGAGAGTGAGCGAATGACTGCCTGTTTTGGTTAGGCTGGCTGCACTGGTAAGCAAGCATCTTGCTAAATGGTGAGAAATTAAGACAGCTGAACCTTTGTTAACCAAAAGCTGGAGGCAAAGCGGGAATTTCTAGCAGCGCCTTTTCAAGCAAGGTCAGAACATGTGACAGATCTGTCCAAACACTTAGTGCCAAGTTTTATGGGGCAAGTAAAATAGTTTGTATTACTTCAAAATTCAGAATGAGGATTGCAGATTACACTTGCAGTGCTCATAAACCCAGGTAAATTCCAGGAGTGTTAGTGGGTGGACCAGGTCCAAACTTAGAAGTACTTTAGGACTTCCTCAATTTGTGTGTGCCTGGGTGATGTTTAATAAGCTGTCTTTAAGTTTTAAATAGCACTCTTTTTTATTTTCCATTTTAACTGGATGTGTTTCTGCCAGGGCACCATGTGTTTCTCCTGCATAGTAGCTATTACCTTTCACAGATTTCCATCCCACAGGTACTTTAAAAGCCAGCCTAACTTACATCACTGACATGAGATTCTTTGCCAACACACTTGCTGTTGGCATTTTCTTTTGAAGCTTGGCTGTGGAAGGTCGATGGATTAACACACCCATCTCCAGAAACAGGAGAATGAGTGTCAATCACTCCTGTGTCTGGAGCAGGTCCTTGACTGTCCTACATGGGGAGGAAGCAGTGCAGGGGTCCCATCTTCAGCTTACCTTTGGTGAAACATCTGTCTGTTTGTCTCTATATGCTCATCTGGCTGGGGAGAAATTCCAAGAGGATTCAACTACTCACCTGCTTGTTAGGATGCTGATGGGATTTGAATCCACCTTCTCTGAGGATACAGGTCTCATTCCTCTGCCCAAGCTGCAGGGCAGGGGTCTGAATGGCAGGTGGAAGTGTTTCTGCATACAGTGTCTGTGCTTAAAAGGGAGCAACCCCAGACCATGTACCCCTCAGAGCTGGGGCTATGCCAAGCTCTTTCCCAGAAGGGAAGCCCAAAGCCACTCCCATAATACTTAAGCACTGGGTTTTTTAAAACCAGTTAAAACCACGAGCTTGAACAAGGTAGTTTCTGCAGCAAGAGAAAGCATGAAGCGAGACATTGGGCATAAACTCCCTCATCCCCCATACATCCTGACAGCTACAACTCTTCTCCATTCTTCATGGCCTCCTGCCTTGCAACAAACTCACAGCTGCTCGGTGGCCTCTGGAAAAAAAAAATCTTTCCATCGCTTCTGCCTGTGTATGTTCTCCTTCCAGTCTGTGCACCACAGCAATCCTTGGCCATCTTCTGTGCCATGAGCTCCACCTGTCTCTGGGGGCACAGGTCCTGCTTCCCTCCCCGCTGCTCAGCCACAGCTTTTGTAACACAGCACTGACACAGACTCGTGTGGGTCGCTCTCCACCAGCGCTCCCGGGGATGTGTGGTGACAGTTCTGCAGGACACTCAGCGCAGATGTCAGCCATGCCACACCTCCAGGAAACCAAGGGATCAGAGATTTGGGCTCTCCCCGTCATTGCTGGGCTGTATGGCCTTTACAAGAGACACCTTTCAGAGGGCACTGGGCTGATGCAACATTCCCCTTCCAAGGGTCCCTTTTCCTTAAGCACAAGAGTTGCTGAAATACACCCACGGCATTTCATGCACTGCCCCTTCACTTAGCCTTCCTGTGGGGGTTCTCCAGTGCTGGAGACTGCAGCAACCAGTGGAGAGGGGCTGTTGGGAAAAGCCATGGGAAAAAGGGAGATAAAACCAGAAAATAAAAGTCAGATTTGCTACTGCATATAAAAGAACACCACAAAAATGTGTTAATAGAGCAGTTGCACAGCAGGGTTTTCCCATGTCTAGGGCATATGGAAACTTTGTCAGTCACTTCATCAGCACACAAAGTTCTGACCCAGCTGTGGTGCTGCAACACAGCCAAAGCTGTTCTGGCTCATGAGGGAACCTCCCACCACGGGGCTGAGCAGCGCTGGCACTCGGCACCAGGCTGCTGCACTTCATTCATCCAGCAAGACATCTGCAACCTCGCCGTTCCAAGGTTTTCTGCTATGATGTCTTTTGAATGAAAGCATATTGTTAAGAAGAATTGTTGATTCACACCATTTGAAAACATAGGTCTATATAAAATTTTCTTCTATGTGAAGTAAGTGTCTTTTCAGAGAGATAAATCCTGCTCTCCTGTCCTCCAGTGCCAGTGGGAATCTGGCATATCACCACTGAAGCCATGAGCAGCAGCAAGAACAGAGGAGTATTTAGAGATAGTTCTGCCTTTTCCATGCGTTCTCATTGGAGTAGAGATGTTATGTCAAAACATATATTTAATCTTGAACACATTAGAAAAAGTCAATGTATCAAAAATCGAATTGTTCTTGTAAATAAATATACTCTGATCTGCAGTGTTCCATTTGCAGGGCTGTATTTTTAGTGTACACCTTCACAACTTGAATTTTAACTTTTTTTTCACTGAGGGTTAGAATTATCCTTTCAAGCCTTGTAGCTAAAGCACAACTTCCTCACAGTGCTAAGAGGCAGGTGTGGTGTAACTGCTGCTCGGGACTGCTGTGGTTTTACTACTGTCTAAGGGAGACAGGTTTGATTTTCTGAGCTGCCAGCCCTCAGAACAACTCAGAAGCTCTGACATGCACCTCTTCAGGGCCAGAGTTACAAGTCAGGTTGCATCACCATGAATTGGCCTCACAAGAATCTAAATTGTCTCCTACTCCTTGCAGGAGACAGGCAGGAACAGGCATAACCTGAAATACTTTGGATATTTCCAACTTCAATCAGTAAGAATTCCCTAGTCTGGAGCAAAGGCAATGGCTGAGGTCAGAATGGCCAGATTGACATGTTCAGGAATACTGTCTTGATCAACAGCTGCTCAGAAAAACTTGCAGTTCTGTTCCCATGGCCAAACGTTTCTGCTCTGATTTGTTTGACTAGCCCCCAGCTAACACATTTCATTGGAATTGACTGCCAGTCAATTCCAATGAGCTCTTTAAGAGGCTCTGAATAGCAAGTGACCCTTGATTATAAGAAACAGGCAACTTGTTGCTGTAGTCTTTCCTTGGAAGATCAGAACATACTCAACTCACTCTGATTTCTTCATGTTTTTACTCTGCACGCAAACTTAACTGATTTATACTAGGAATATCTAGTAGTTCTACAGCAATTGTTACTTACTTCTCCCAGCTCTAAAGCAGGAAAGCCAAGTTTCTTGATTCACTACACCACGTTGCTACATGACATGTGTCTGTCTCTTGGAAATGGAAAACACGTGGTCAGACTCATAGGCTTTTTCTCCAAAAAGGGTGAGAGGATCTCTACTTTTGTTCACGGGGAAGTGTGCTTCTCTAGAGGGTGAATCAAGAGAGAGAACAGCACTGCAGGGAACTGAGTCATTATTCGTCTGTGTGCCACTCTGAGACGAAAATGGGAGGAACAAAACTTGAAGACAGAACAATTTCTCTGCTCCTTCAAAGTGCATGCTTCCTTAAAAACTGCTGGACTTCTCATGCATACAACAGCATCTGTATCTTCATGATCCCCAGACTATAAAGATTAGATGCAGGTGAGGCTTTGTCTCCCCACATTTAAATAGCTAGCTGAATCCAGACCCTGGAGAACAAGGTTATTACTTTCCCAGATTATAAACCAAGAAGAGTGTTTATAGGGGAAAACAGATGCTACTTTATGTAACACCCAGTGAAAATCTTCTTAAACCTATACAATACAAAGAGCCTAAGCTGTCCTTGACACCAGGGGGGGTGTCTAATGATGCTAAAAGACAAACTAACATTACAGAATAAACAGGGGAACACACTGGTACTTGAAGGAACACTGTGACAGAGAACCCGATCACTGAAGGGTTATAAAAAAGGTCATCAAGAAGTCAGTTACTTGTCTTGTAGGAGCTTGTTTATGAAACAAGAGCTGTAAACCACAAGCAGTGCAGAAGTTGAGAACCACATCTGAAGATGCGCTGCCCTTTTCCCCTCAAGAGCAGCAGGCCCTCAGCAGCAGAAAGCACGTGATCTTTAGGCACACCGCAGTGCCCTGCTGCTGCCTTAAGGACCCCGGCAGCCACTCCCACATTACAGTCAATTAAAGGCAGATTCTGCCTATTAGGTGATCATGGGCCAAATCCAATTAAGTCTGACTAATGACATCTAGGAACCATTATACGAAAACCCTGGATCAACAGGTTATTTTTAAGAAGAGGAGATTAGTAAGAAAAATCTCTGAAGACCAAAGTCCCTGGACTGACAAATACTCCAGCTATATTAAGAGAAACTGATCCACAAAGCATGCCTCATGCTACTTTGGATAAAGGACTGCTCACATGCTGTGCACTAGAAGCAAACAGAAATGTGTGCTGACTCACCTGACCTCTGTATACTCCACAAATTGGAACCTGATAAATTCCACTGATCTGTGTCAAACCTCAGCCACGCTGCCACTGAAAATACCACCATTTGATACTGCACTGACAGCACTGCAAATTATTTACCATTCCCCAGAATCTGTTGTGAGCCCCAAGAGTGGTTTCTCCATCAATTCTGCCCATTTTCATTTGGTAAATGGTGACATTTCCCCTGCTTTACAACTGAAGCTAAAAATAGCATCTTTCATTTCATAACTTCCTGAACTTTATCAGAAATGTGTTTTATGCAGCAAGCACCAGCACTGGGAACAAGCTGCGGGTATGAATAGCTGTGAAGAGCCTACACAGGACCAAAGTAAATTAGGCATTGAAACAATCATCTCCCTCTTCAGGAGGAGATGATGCTTTGAGCAGATTACAAAATATGACAAATTGCAAACCAACACACCCCCTTTAAAAAACACATTTCCAAGAAAACAATTCAAACAGTATTCATACTTTTGGGGGATTTTTTGTTCGTTTTTTTCTCATATTTTATTGAATGAAACAAAACAAAACAGACAAACACAAGAAATAAGATGGGTGTTCCTCATGTCTCATCTCCAGAGCAGTCCTTTAGAGTCAACAGCTAGAAGTTCCTCCGAGTGCAAAGGCCAAGAGAGACCACAGTGCCACAATACCAGAGATTCTAAGGGACAAGAATAATAAAATGCTACTTATATTTACAGCTTAATTTTGTGTTTATTAAGACCTTAGATTCTTTTCTAAATCATGTCAAGCCAAAAATTCACCCTTCATGAGCATTGCTGTCACCACCTCACAAGAGGGGTGCACTTTGAACCTGGAATTCTCTCCTACTATCAAGCTGTCAACTCAGCTGTAGAAAGAAACCCACATCCATCCCACCCCTGAGATTCTACCTCCCTCTCATCAAGCCCATTAGAGCTGGCTTACAGTTCATTACGATTATCACCTGTCTGTTATGACAGCACATACGTAGTTTTGGGCTTTCTATGGTGTAGCACTCCCAGGTTAACCGTGATCAAGATTAAAGTCCAGTTGCCCAGGGCTGAAAGCTCATGAGCAGCCACCCAGCAGTCAGCAAGCAAACCTGCTTCTGAGCCCCCTGCTCCCCCGAGGGGCTGGCAGGAGGACACTGCAAATGCGTGGCAGGCTGCTGCTGTGCCAGGGCCTCGGAGCTGAAAGGAATGCTTCCCCTCTCCCCATTCCCGTGCTCCCGCAACTCACTGCAGCAGGCAGTTCACGCTCGGCGAGTGCCTCCAGTGGCGATAGACGGAGACCTGCAGGTGAGGGTGGTGCCTGTAATCCCGCAGGACGAGCCTGACGCTGCAATGAAAGCACGGCTTGAGCCTCAGCCCGCAGGCCGCTTACAGCACCCCACAGCTCAGGGCAGGAATTTCTGTCCAAGAGCTGTCACAGCAGAGAGAGGGTGGGACGAAGGCCTGGATCAGAGGAACAAAGGACTGAAAATTAAGACTTTCTGATCACTTACTGCTTGTATTGATTGGAGAGCAGAAGGAACTGGTTCTTTGAAAGCCGTCTGACATCAAAGCGATGAGATTTAAACTCTTGGTAAATCTGTCTCTCAGTCAGCCCTGGCCAGCCTTGGACATGAACAATCAAGGCAGGGGGATGACGGCAGGGACCATCTTCCCCAGAAAAATTCTGGAAAATGGACAATATTGAGACATATCTGAATTTGGAAATACTATAGAGGCACTACTAATATAATCAGAAAATATGCAAAACATGACAAATAAATGACAGGTTGTATAATACAGCTGTTGATGTAAATTTTTTTCCCCCCCCAAGATTCATATAAATATCGTCATAAAAGCAAACTGTCATGACTACCACGGAGAAACTACCTGAGAAACAGCAGTGTAAACTGACTTAACGCCATCTTACAGAATAAAAGTATGAATGCATTTCACAAAGCAGAAATTCAACTCATTGGGTATTTTAAAAGGTCCACTGTGTCACTTGTATGATGACAATTTCTGCCAAGGTGGGCCCCAGCACCGGTGGATTCCTCTTCTCTAAGGAAGCCATCAAGTAGGCTACTGACCTATGCACCCCACAAACAGGTCACAGACCTGCAGTTCATACGCACAATGCTTGAAACACCACCTCGGATGAAATTCACTTTGTTCACATGCTCAGCTAACACGGTGAGATACTTCGAGAAAGAAGGATCAGCCTCCACTGCATCACTGAATCAGAAAACAAAAGAGAACAAAGTTTTGTTTCTCCAGTGCTGCACTGCTACACAGTGTCAAGCTCTTCAACTAATGACAGAATAGATATTTCAGATCTTAGTATCTTCCTACAGAAGTCAAAAAGCTGCAAGAAAAGGAAAGGGAACTTAACTGAAGGCACTGATTCACAGAGATTTCAAAAATGGAAACTAATGGAAAATTATTTGACCCTTACCCAAGTGAACTGAACTTGAGAGAGCTTGTTCAAGTATAAAGAAGTCACAATGTCATTTCCCAACCTCTGAGCCATCACATGGCCCTGATTTCATTTTTAAAATGTCAGCTTTGACATAAAACTACTACTTTCAGATTTATAAAATAAAAATCTAATTAGAACATGACATTTCCAGTAACACTTTCTTTTGTCCAAAAGGAAGGCCAGCCTGCAAAACAAAAAGTCAGCCAGAGCAAACAAGACTTTTCCATAGGACCCATCCATGTAATGCAATTTTCAGTCAACACTTAAACATGACTCACCCTGCGGATCTGCACAGTAGCAAATGAGCTGACATCAGAAGAACTGGAAAAAGGAATAATGAGGCGGCATTAGAACAAAGCTAGAGAAACAGAGCTAAATACATAGAAAGCAAGAATGCACTGAAGTGCAGCTAAGTTACTAAGAGCAACAGACTGTATATAAACAAATATTTCTTAGCATCAAATAGATGTACAGAGAAGGAAAGGATTGCCAAAGCCCAACACAAACTCTGAAGGAGTTTTTAAGAAGCATTTTACCTGAACCACAGAGAAATGCATCATAGCCTGCCTCATGAGGAGATTTCTTCTCAGCTGTAAGTGTCCAACAAAATCAAGAAGTAAACACATTTAGCATGCTGTGTAAACTGCTGCACTGCAGAATCCTAATTCATAAGATCCACTGTTCTGGAGGTTCTTTTCCCCCTCCCCTCAGCTCTGTTTCCTTCCTCACCCTGAAAACCTTACACTCAGTATGAAGTCTGTGCTTCTAGCATGCATTTTAAAACACCACCACAAAAAAGGCAGCAGTTACATGTCTGAATGTCTGAAAAGCTTAGCAAGACGCACATTAAAAAATTGTAACTTTTATGAAACTCTAAACCAAACTGTGTCATCTGTGTTATCAATGGTATGGGAACCATTTCAAGACACAGGAGGCCCTGTGCTGCAGGACACAATGCTGCCAGGAGAAGCCAGAAAACATCTGCCTCACAGCCAGTATCACACCATGTCCTGGACACAACCTCCTGCACAGGCATCACTAACCCTGCACACCAGACACCGAGTTCCTGCTACTCTGCCATTAGCTCCTTCTGCTTTCCCTTCCAAGACAGCTGTTTCCCACCTCCCCTTGCCCCTTCCAAGGGCTGCTGACTCTTCACAGCCAAGTCAGGTTCAGTTCAGCCCAACAGAGTGTAAATGCTGTCTGTGCCAGAAGCATGATGCAAACCTTACCCTCAGCAGCTACCAGGGACATGTAGAACACATATCTCGGGAGCCCAGGCTTTGGGTCTGGACAAAAATGTGTATCAGCAGCTCTGGGCAAATTCAGCAGACCCACTGCCATTCACTCATGCTTTGCATGTGGACATCCACAGAGTAAAACAAACCTCCTTTGATCTATCTGACCTTGAAGATTTGCTTAAGAACATACCGTATCTTGAGCAGCCACTTGCAAGAGCTATAACAGGGCACGGTGGACCTTTGGGATTTAGGTTGCTGCTGAAGACAAGTGGATGTGTAAGATTTTGGTCTTTCCTCAGTATGTCAGAGAAAAGTTACTGTTCTCTAGTAACCTGTAGCTTCATTTCAGAAAAAGCTACTAGAGACTTGAAAAGGAAGTTTGGTAGGCCTCTATGAAAAGGCCAAAATATTTACTTGAGTAATATCTACTGGTTTTCTTCCTGAAAACTAACTCCTAAATACTTCCTTTGTCTCTTGCCTCACTCAAAACTTGTAAGCAGCAAATCTGGTCTAATTGCATAAAAAAAAAAAAAAAGTAAGCAGAACTAAAGCTGCAGGGAAAGGGGTTGACTAGATGGTTCTATTTGAATGGGGAACTCTGAAGGATAAACAGATACCCCTGGAATGACTGAAATAAAAGAAAGAATAAACAAGCAGAATATGCAGTCTGAAATTGCTAATAAACAAACAAACAAAACCTCAGAATCCCAGTACTGTTTTAAAAAAAATATTAATTTGCATCTCCTTCTTGGGAGTAGGAGGGTAATGGGAAACAGGCAAAATTTTCCTTTCCTTAGCAAAATTGACATGGAAAAAATTAATTCACAAAAGAAATGTGAAATAAGTCTCCCACCACATCATGACTAAGCTTATGAGATACAACATCTACTCATGTGCTCCATTTCAACATTGTATTTAGTCACTGCTTTGGGCTCAGTGCAACCCTCTCTTAGGACAGGCATTTGAAATTAGGATGTATTTTCACCAAGAACTGAATCGTACTCATTTCAGAACGTAACATAAGCAACATAATTCTCAAGCTGGGTGTACGGCTGTCTGCAAACCACATTTGTGACCAAGGAAATAATGGTGATTCAATATGAGAAGTGACTCAGATCAAATAATTTACTACACAATTACTTTATAAGAAAAATGTGCAAATCCTTTGCTCTTAAACTTAGAAAGACGAGAGTCCAATTGCAAAACATTTGAGAGGAGGGAAAGTACGAACATGGGAAATGGCTGACTATGAAATCTTTCCAAAGAAGACACAGGGACTGCTAAAAACTCTATTGTCCACCACTTACCTGCACAAAACTGCATACGCCTCCAAAAGACTAGATATTCGAGGAAACAGACATTTCTATAAAAGAAGAATGTATGAGAAAACCAACCAAGACAGACCTTATGGTGAGTTCAATTACTTGCATTGCCAATTCATTAGATGAAATCTAAAATTAGAACATCCCAAGGCAACACTGAGAACTGGTTGCAGTTCTGTAACCACAGGGCACTGAGGAAAGATATCCCCTCTCTTGGGTGAAACACAAGTTTGAACTTCAAACAAAAAGACCTGTGCATCTCACCTTCCGCACAGATTTTATTACAGTCTTGGTGTCTATGATGACAGGAAACAAGTTGTGAATGTTCCTTTTAAACTCGTCATAGCTTTCTGAAAGCAAAGCACATGGGGAAAAAGGGATCATGAAACTGGGGAAAAGCCAGTGGTATCGCAAAGTAATAGGAAAGAGAAGTGACAGCAGGCAACGATGCACTCTGCAGCATTTAGAGCTCAGAAGAGGCAACGAGCCCTGCTGCTTGCTAAGCCCTGCAGGTGTCTGTGGTGACAAATGGCCACTGCACCTCCTGTTCCACCCCCAGTGCAAAGGCAGCAGTCCAGGACAGCAGCCACGCACAGCAGTACCTGGGAGGGGCCTGTAGAACTTGTCATGAAGATGCATAAGGTCCATAAGCATGTTGTGTCCCACCAGGGGCTACAGGAGGAATATAAACATAAGAGCCACTGGAGCATATTTCTGAAGAGAACTCAGATAAACAACACAGGCACACTCAACAGCAGTAACCATTTCCTCCAGCAGACAGCATCCACACACACTCGCACAGGAGTCATTCAGGCTGCAAGGCTCACAGGAGGACTACTGCCTGCAGGAAATCAGACGTGGACTCTCTGAGACAGTATTGTCTGAGCAGCGTTCTATTTTCAGTAGACCTAAGGAGCTAGGTGGATTCTCAGTTCAGCTGAAAAATGTTCCAGCCATCGGATTTATATGCTCACTCACAAGGGCAGCAGTCTTTGCTGCACATCACCCACAGTCTTCTAAAGCTGAAATCCATTTGATAAGCTGCATACAGAACGCAAGAACTTCCACACAAAATCAGACCAATGGTCCACATGGTCCAATAACTGGTCTGTCAAATGCTGAAAAGCACAGCTTTTCAAAAGGCAAGAATCTGCTCAGCTTTCTTAGATGGTGACTCAAACCATAACACCGGGATTTTTAATATTCCATTTAACACAGCAAAAAGAGCTGAAAAATGAGAGTAGGGTTAAGGCATTTTACCTTCTTGGCTTTAACAAGTATCTGGAAGAGGTTGGTGAAGCCCCGGGCAGACAGGAGAATGAGCTTTTTCTGACAGTGGTCATAAGAAGAGTTCTCCAGAAGCTGACGATGCTCTGGACTCACTTTTTTTACCATTACCTGAAAAGAAGAGTCACTGAGTATCTCAGCCTCCCGTGTCAGTTGTATGTACATTACTTACTGGGGTTCAGTAACGCTGAGGTCAAGTTCTGCTTCAAGGCACTGAAGGACAGAAAAACTGCATCCCCTGGGACCTCGGGACTGTCTCACTTCTATATGGAGATCAGTGCTCCAGTAACTAAACAGGCCTGCTCAAAGTGAGTCTTATTAGTGCTTCTCTACTTAAGAGGATGATTCCCACCAAAGGGTTTTTCTGAGCACAAATGAACCTAATTCCATTTAACTTGATACCAATATGGTAAGTTCATGATACCAAAAATTCAGAAACAAACAGCAATCATACAAGATGAGTCCCCAAAGGCAATGCTTCAGATGAGAAAGCTGGGTAAATCTGGCATTCTGGGGACACTGGTTATCAGACCAAAGTAGGATTAATGCAAAAAAAAAGATTTCTGTAAGCTAATTCTAAGCAACTGACTGATATCATAACCATGGTTTGAGAAGTCCACAGCCATAGTTTTAACACAGAAAATATTGCACCAAATGTAAAATACCAGTACTGAATAGCAAAACAGCAAATCACAGAGAGTAAATGTCTTCAAAGCAACTTCGTGGCAGAAGTAAACACAGGAAAACCACAAAAGAGGCTAGAACTGTACATTCTTGTGGAGGTATTGAAGGAGGAACCTAATATTAAGTCTGAAGACATAGAGAGGGTGTCTCCAGAACTGCTCTAAGCACAAGCACTTGCACAAGGTATCTTGTGGCTACAGGACAAACAGAAACCAGAGTTGCTCCATTTTCTGTATCCCATTTCTTAGGCTCCCACAATCAACATTTCCTTTGTCATTGTCTTCTCCTCCTCCTTAACCCTATCATTTAAAGTACAAGCACCATTTCAGACTCCCTGCAAGAATGCCAGTCCTATCTGTCCAGAGAGAAGTTCTCTTTTTAAAAGGTCCACATTTCCATCTCACCTTCTTGTCTCCAAGAGGCTCTGTCCAAACATTTTCAAGAGCCTGCCTCAAAACCAGCTGAACTTCAAGCACATGATAGCCTATGACACAAAAAAAAAAACAAAACCAAAAAGGCAGCAAAAGCTTCAGAGGTGCAGACAAGCTTATTAAGGAAAACACATCATTCTTCTAGACAGACCGACTGACCACATCTTTCTCCCTCAATGTATAGAAAATATTCCTCAACATATGATCCTGGTATATTACCATACACAGTGACAGAAAGAAAACAAAACTAACAAAAAACAACATAGACACACACACACAAAAAACAACCCAACCCAGAGAAAAAAACAAAACACAAAAAAAACCCCAAAAGTCACAGTAAAAATTTCAGACAAATGAGCTTTTGTAAGGACACAGAGGAAAGGAAAAGACTAACTGAAGAGAAGAGGGAGGAAGGCTACTACTCTGAAAAAGACACTGTCTGGTTTTGGACAGTTTCAGAGGAACAGACCCAGAAGCCAAGCACACGAGGTACCAATGCATTTTCCCCCACAGCTGGTAAGGAACTAACCCAGTCCATTTCTGAACAGCATTAAAAGAGACACCTGAATCAGTCTTCTTGCTTACTTAAATGAATGTCTTTCTTATCACAGGTGCTCACCATTGCCAGACTCTATTAAAATATCGATATCATATCTAGCTAACAAAGCAGATAAAAAGCACAGCACAGCCTCCACCCCTCCTATTGTGTACTCTGCAAAGAAACATCGACAAAGCCTTGAATACTCTGTTCTTCCTAACCTTTTCTATATTTTATTCCCTGATCTAGAAGATTAAGTTTTGGGTTCTGTGAGAAAACCCACAAATTATTCCCTGCAAAAATTCCCTGTCCTTCAAGTCAGCACAGAATTTCCTCAGCTCTGCTGTAGTGCTCCCAAAACCTAACACAGGGGGTAAGTGGCCTGTTTATCCCACTGGCATATATGTGTCTCCATGGGGCTCCCTGTTGCTCCACATGAGAGGGACCAAACTTGAAAGGAGGGGAAGAAAATAAACAAAAAACCAGATCACCCAGGATTTAAGACAAGTAAAAGGTTATCCTGATTCAGAGCAACTACTCTAGCGAATTCTTCAGTTGCTGCTTAGAAGAAGCACAAAATGGAAGTCAATGCTCCAAGCATCCAGACATCCACTTCTGCTTCAGAAAGACCCATCACCCCAACAGAGAAGAAAAGCGGAGCCCAGAGATGAACTCCTGACAGGAGCTGAGGTGTAAACTGGGGTAAAGAGTTGTAAAGGCAGGATGGGCACTGGTGCTTTCCCTCTCAACAGAGCAATTTAACAGAAGAAAGGACAGTAGCAGCCCCAGAGGTTCATGAGAAATGATGAAGCTAATCAGAGCCCACAGGTGCCTAAGGGAGGCACAGTTTCATACCATTCAGATCCTGCAGAATCATAGTATCCTCTTCTTTTGCTGCAGCTATCCAAGAGGTCACTTCATCAATAGCTTTCTTCAGGACATCCTTGTCTGCATTACTAGTGCTGGATGAGGGGAAAGAGGCAGTGCGAGAAATGCTCTTTACAGGTGAAGCCTTGTGCCTTGCTGTAGGAATGCAAAAGCTTAATTTCCCAGCATGCACCCAATTCTCCACATTGTATCCTCTGATATCTTGATCCTCCTTCAGAGATTACGGCATGCTGGAACAGCTGGCAGTATTTCTACAAAATGTGATCTGAGTGAAGCAGAGTACACGCTACTGAGGAGACAACTCTTTCAAAAGTGCTCACCTGCAGACTTTCCAGGTACCTGCTAAGAGGCGCTGCCTAAGGATCTTCTCCTGTACCTCATTCATGTATGGGATTCCATCTTTGAGGAACTGAGGGGAGAGAAAATGCCAGGTTGGTCACATTCCCCCGGATTTTTTTCACAGCACATTAGAGAACTAGCAGGTTAGTCAGGACAAACAAACTGTAGGCAATCCAATAGGTATGGAGGAAAGAAAAGGGTATATGTCAACTGTAATCTATTTTTTTGCTCTTCTTTTACCTTTCCTTTAATAAGATACTTCCAAGCATCAAGAAATCAGATGCTTCCTGCTCAGAATTGCAAAACAGTACTCTTATGGGGATGACAGAGTCTGAATTTTATGGGAAACGTGGCAATACATAGGATGCAGGTAAACTGATACTTCTGCATCTTCATGGATAGTAAAGACGCCCACCAGGGTCTGTTTAGTAATTCCCGGCTCACCAGAGATAGGTTTTTGGGGTTTTTTTGAGGCAAGAGAATCTGTCTGAGGCTGTCAAGGATGTGGTTATTACCTTTATATTAGTTCAGAAAAAACAGCACTCACTACCCCTGTTGATAACGAACTGCATGATGCATTCATAGTTTAGGAAGATGCTATTTTCCTCAGAAACCTAACACTTAGGGATATTAATCCTGATTTCTTCTGCAGTTGCACAGATCTCCTCTGTTCTGCATTTCTGGCAGAGAGATTACATACCTTGTTGTAGTCAAAGCCATAATGAGACAGGAACTGAATACTAGATGCAGAGAGGGTGAATTCGACATCCCTTATTCCCAGTGTTGAGGGAAAGAGAAAAAAGTTGTATGAATGCACCACATACCTAAAATGAAAAGAAAAATATCTCTAGAAGATAATTACAAGAAATAACTCCACCCAAAGGAAATTATGTATAAAATCCCTATTGCACTATCCTCATTTTAACAGAAAGCTACTTTTTTACTTACTTGTTTGAATTTTCTTTTGAGAATATTGCCAGCCCTGCAAGAAAGAAACTTCTGTTGAGATGGCAGTGTTTAGCTGAATGCCTACAGATAGCGTTCAAATTATTTAAGGGATGTGGGGAACCCCTCAAGAAGCACTCATTTTCCATTCATGAATGTCACTGTGCCAATCTTAGCGCCAACTGCCGGGCCACTCCCCGGATCCCCGAGAGCTGACTGGGACAAGCTTTTACTGCTATGCGGGAAAAGGAGTCAAATCCGAATTAAACAACAAATAGACTGAGCAATGGGCAAGAGGTGAGTTGGTGATGAGTCTCTGACTGTCCATACACAGATGAGTTTGTGGGTCCAACTACACTACAAAAATGTTTGGAACAAGCTGGGCACCACAGAGGACTGAAACATGGGTTTTACTTCTCAGGTTCTTTTTTTCTTCTGTTAATCCCTAAAAGGCACATTAAGATCTTACATACCCCAAGACTTTGAGCAATGTTTCAAATTGTTTACGAGGTGGCTTCCTGAGTCCTTACTGGTTCTTAACTGTCAGTAGCCCTCCTCCACAGGCCCTTTCTCGTGTTGATTTGTTATTTTAGGAATAACAGAAATAGCAGCCTTCATTTTCCTCATAGTCCCCTTACTCATCGTGCACTGTATCAAATGACACAGCTTTGAACAGGAACTGCTGTCATATGCTTCTTGCTTGCATCCTCTGATTTAAAAGCCTTGTATTTTTAACTGCAACTCTTAAATATGGTCAACTTTAGACCAGTAAAAAGTATATAGCCCACCTGACTTTACATTATTTATTAAAAAGTTGATAGTGTTAAACATCAAGGGGGAATAAGAACCCCAACAAGCAAATGTCTCTGGAATGAGTGATTTAAGGCCAGAGCCACCTGCAGGACCCACCTGTTAGCAGAGGACCAGTTACCTGTAAGACCTCGGGAATTCACTTTCCGTGTCAAAGCAGCACTTACCAAGCTGAACAAGAGTGAAGCGCTGAACACTCTGCCTGGCCTTCTCATACCGCTCCGCAGGGGAGTCAAACAGGCTAGGAACAAAACCAGAATTGGGGAAAGGAGAGCAGACACACGAAGGTTTGCTATGCACAGGTTGGTCTCACAGGGCTGGAGCAACAAGTCTCCCTCACATTTCAAGTCCAACAGCTTTACCTGGGCTCGTTGTTTTGTAGGGAAGTTGAATGCAAGCCAGTAAACTCCGTATCAAGGGCTGTTGAAGTGGAAAGAACACAGGAGAATCTGAAATTTGAGGCATGTACTTCACCAGCACGAGGACAGGGCTCTCTCAAACCCTTCTCTTCACCGTAACCTTTGTCAAATCACCGGCAGCAAGCTCAAGAGAAAAGGCTGTGGGGCTTAACACCTCCAGCTATCTCATCCCTGTGGCAGGATGAGGCAGGGACACCTCCCCCACGCCCCTCAGGAAGGGCCTGCCCTCACCCTGTGCTGTGTTCGTGCCCCCTTCCCGAACCCCGTAAAACTCCAAGCCCCCAGCCCGCAGAGCCGGGGCCAGCACCGCAGCCAGGGCTCCCTCTCCAGCCTCTGCTGCCCGTTTGAATCCCCGCGCCTCAGCGCTCGCTGTTGTGGGCGCAGCAGCGCCATTATCGGCTGCAATACCCCTCAGTGCCCGTGTCCCTGTGTCGGTCAGGGGCCAGCCGCCCCGCTACGCGGCCGGGCGGGAGCCGAGGGCAGCACTGGGGCCGGACGAGGCGCCCCCGACGCTCACCCACGAAGGCGGCGCGCAAGATGCGGCGCCTGAGGCGCGGCAGGCGCCGGGCAAAGGCCTCAGCGCCCACCTCCATCGCCGTCCTCCTGCGGCCCGGCGCGCCTGCGTGCCCGGCCCTGCCCCGCGGGGCCGGTCCGATCCGCAGTAAGGGATGGGAAAGGCAACACCGCGGGAGCTTCCAGCGTGACCCGAGCGGCGGGAACAAAGGACGCGGTGGTTTAGGCTGGAAATTGGACGGGCTGCGAAGCCACCCCGGACAGCCCGTGCTCAAAGGGAGCGCAGGAGCAGCTCCTGCTGCGCGTCTGCCGGAAATACAGATCGCACAGAGGCCGTTACTGTCTGAGAGTTGTTATGAACCAACTCCTAGGTAAAAATCCAGTAAAACACTGGTGGTTTTTTTCATTACGGCAGTTGAACGCTGATGCCAGAACGGGGCCGGGCTGGACCCCACACGCTGCTGAACCCCGGCACAGAACCGAGGCGTTCCCTTCTCCTGCCCCAGAGCCCGCAAACACGAGGCAGAAGGTACAGCACCAGGACACAGGTGCATGAGCTGCACTGAGGCTGGCCTCCCTCCACTTGCCTGTCAGAGGGGTTCAGACACCCTTACTGTGGGGATTTCACAGCCTGGTCGTGCTCGGGAGCTCTGCCGAGCCATCAGGCAGAGACGCTGACAGCACCAGCCTGTACCAAGCAGCACGCAGCCAACACGAGGAGAGAATGGCGCTTCTTACTCCCTACAGCACACATTTGTGCAGCTTCCCTCCTAGACCTATCCACGTGGCTAAGCAGTTAGAATCTCAGGATTGCAAGAAAGATGCAAAGATGAGTTAGAAGAATTCATCTTCTCACCCTGATTAGCGCATTACTTTATCACAGTTCTCCACATTCACATAATGACTACATTTTGTTAGATTAGACAGGCAGTATCCAGGGATTAAATATCAAAGCATTTCCAGAGTTCAGGTTAGAACAAATAAAATCAAATATTAAAAATAAAATATATTTTTAAAACGTTGATTTATTAATAAATTGTCAGGCTGAACTATGGTTTATTGAACTAAGTTTATTCTAGCCCTAAGGTGTTGATCATTTTAGAACAAAGAATATGACATGCTTCTATCCATTTGAAAATATTTTATTCCAACTTTCTCCAGCTCTGGACGTTCCCTCTGCCAGTACACAAACCTAAAGAAGTGATCCTCGTTCCTTGGAAAGTCTTCCCAACAGTCTCCATTTTACCGGTAGAGTCTTCGTGGCTCATGCAGAACGACACCACCCTCCTCCACAGCTTTCTTAAATTCCTGAATCTTGTTTAAAAGATAGACACAAATAAATACAAAAAAACCAAAAAGCCAGCAGCACTGAAATATCAGTGGGGACATGTTACGTGGAGGGGCAGAGGTTGACGGCCTCACGGAAGCATAATGCCAGGAACTGCAGCTTGTCAAAGCTGCCCTTCCGAGTGTTGCAAGGAGGGACTGTCAAGCCACATAAGAAAATTAATGGTGAAGAGAACTAAAATTAATGCCTAAGAAGGAAAAAAGGGCCAAAGGAATAAGGAGATGGGTACTTGCCGAGTCACAACGGTGTTCCCAGGGGATAATGGCTTTAAAGTTCACAAAGTTGATTCCTGCTTCCAAACAGCGCTGTGCCATTACGCGGCCAAGGTTTTTGCATGCGGCTACTCCCTTGGGACTGTATAAGTGTCTCTTTATGGCCCACTCTCGGGTAGAGGCAGATACCACAACATCCCCGTTAGAGCGCTCAACAAAGGCTTCTACGTAATGCTGTGTCCGCTCAAGACGTAATCTGAGTGCAGGAAAGAAATAACACAGGATTATAATGTCTTTTCCAGAGCCACATGTTTAAATTACTTCCTTTATGAAATAAAATCGAATGTACTGGTATATTATATTATATTGTAGTTTTGCTTATTAAGACATAAAATAGGGCTCATGTTGGGAGGAAAGGGTTAGAAGCAGAAGAATGGTGAGGAGGATTTGCTCAAGTGACCTTGCACCTGGGAATACCAAGGCCTGGAGAATAACACTGTGGGAAACCCCATGTATTATGCCTACTGCTCTTTATCCTCTGTCTGTTTTGAGAAGTAGAATCTCAGTGTGGAGATAACACAGGTGTTTGAAGAGACTTGGAGGCACTCTCATGGATGTGCTTGAGCTCCCTGTTTTGATAGACAGAAGATCAAAGCTGAGAGATCATAAAAAGCACAGGGGAGACCACAGCATGATGGTAAACCTAGATGTTCTTAATAAATGAGTGCCAACAGCAGGGCCACCACCTGCACAGACTAGGCCTAACAATGCCTGCATTCCCACCTGTGTCTCTGCCTGGGTGTCAATGCCTGCTTTGGGATCCTCCAGTTAGCAAGGTAGTGAAATAAATGTTCTCTGCATTTCAGCTGTAGTTTTGTGGTTGTTTCAGCTGCCTGCCTGTGTCGACTCACACAACTCATGTTACTAGCTCAGAAGAGGGAAATTCCAAGAACAACTTTTCATCAGTTACTCAGGGCCACAGTCCTATGTTGCCTCAGACCAGCACCCACTCCAAACCAAGCACTGTACACCTGCACAGTGTGGAACAGGTATATATGATGAGCAGAACTGCTCTGGCAGAAATGGAACTTTAGGGTCACTATGCAGTCCCTTAAAGGCTTGTGCTGACACAGCAGGTAACAACTTCTTGAGATCTGCAAGTGGTCAGAAAGTACCTCATAAGCCTCCACACATAACAACAGATTATTTATTAGAAGCAACTATTTCTTATTGTACTAAGACAGTGTCGGCTTTCCTGGTATGAACAAACTGGATGGGGTTTTCCCCACAACAACAAAATAAAGACTTTGAAATGCCAGCTTAAAATGAACTTTAAAAAGACAAAACAAAACCCACAAACATAAAATAACTCCAGACAGAGTATTATGGTGCCTCAAATAAAACAATGAAGCATAGTGAGCACAGGAGTAAGAGAATCCCGAGTTAAAAAGCTGTTGCTTAGGCAACATTACTGTTGCCTTAAAAACAGATGGAAAAATCTTGACCACATATGCTGACTTTCATGTGCTACTAGTCCACTATTCTCTGAACACAGAGGACACCTGCTGATTAGGAAACACTAAGTGATAACTAATTCAGCAACCCAAAATACACATTCTGTATGTGGGTTTCTGGGGTTTGTTTTGGTTTTTTTTTTTTTTTTTTTGGAGTCTTCATTTCTGGCAGTGACTTCCTGACTCACCTGTGCCAGAACTCACGCTTTGGCCACATTGTCTTCCAGCCACGCTCCTTCCTAGCCAGGGCCATCTGCTCCAAGTTCCGAGGATTTCTGTTAGTGAAGTTTGGGGCAACGACCTCATTTTCACTTGTGTCCACTTCGATCTCAGTTTTGAGACTGGCTGTAGTTGATGCAAAACGAAGACCTTGGGAAGCAGAGCAGATAAAAAAACCACCAAAGATTAAAAAAACATGTAATGCAGACAGTAGAATCGATACAGTACAGAATGACACTGCTTATAGAAGTCAGCAGGGCAAAGTCATCTTGCTTTTTTTTTTTTTAAGAACTTAACAGATGGATGACAAGACCTCAACCTGTTTCCCCAATTTATGAGGTGAACTGCAAGTACACTAACGCTGTTTCTAAACTCGTATATAAAACATAAACTCACGCGTCACTAGGAAATCTCTAGGACCAAAGCTTTACAAAACACTGAAAGCGAAGTACACAAGGAACCAGAGACAACGCTACCAAATAACAAGGTATAAACACTTCATCCTTGGCACAGCAGCACCGCCGAGACCCCCGACCGCCGGATCGCCTCGGAAGCATGGGGGGCCGCGGAGCCGCCGCCGGGAAAGGCCGGCACGGCGAGCCCTGGGCTTACCCGCTGCACGGAGCCCGCCGGCCGCCAGCAGCAGGCGGCTGCTCAGCGCCATGGGGAGCCGGGCCGGCCACAGCCCCGGGCGGCCGCCACTCCACTCCCTCCGCTCAGGGACGCCCGGGCGCCGCCATGCGCGAGGGGCGGCGCTTCCCGCGGAAGCGGCCGCGGGAATTCCGCCCGCCGCCGGGGGGGGGTCAGCCGGAAGCGCCGAGCGCTGAGCCGCCCCCAGCGCCAGCTCCCCGGGAAGGGCGCCGGTGTGTAACTCGCGTCTCACAAAATAGAGCAGGAAACACCCGACTCGGGGGATCATCCTTTAACTTTCCCCCGTGGAAAAAGGGCTTTAGGAAATGCCGGCTTCCAGAGACTGGGTCGGCGTTTCCTGGAACGAGTCTAAGCAAGAGGGACCAAGGCGCGGAAAGGAAAGGGGAGTGGGTGAGCGCAACAATGGGTGTTTCGGGAACTACCATCATCCTGTTTTAGGCTTCTTTCCAACAGCTCCTGCAGCACACAGGTACAGCAGAGCTTCTCTGCCTTCTCAAAGCATCCTCCTGCAAGCATGACCACACAGGAACCCTACTCTGGGGCTGTATTTAACTGCTGTAGTCCTGAAAATACACTTAATGACCCATCTAAGAGCAAATTGTGGTGAAAGGAGGCTGAAGGCCTGGTGAGACCCTGGCACCACCTGACAGAAGAACTGTGGACACTGCCGCAGGAGGCAGCTGTAACGCTGGCTGTGGAGGTCACGCCCGGCCCCTGGAAGGTACCTGTTTGTCAAAATAAAAGAAGCCTGTTCACACCGTGCGCTACGAATCTGCACTCATTACATGCCCATACTGACCCTTGCCCGTTCCCCATCTCCCCACCGCTCCCTGAGACTTTTCCCTCAGACTGTGGCAAGTTTTTTTCTAACCTACAAGCATAGTTACTTAACCTAGACATTGAAAAGTGGTAGGATAATGGGAACAGTTACAGCTCAGAGACCTTCAAACGATACAGTGGTGCCATTATCAAGCGTAATCGCAGTCATGACTTAAGGTAATTCTATTAAAATTGTTTTGTCTAAAGTATCATCAGAACTGCTTGAATCTCAGTTTCTCCAGGAAGCAGGTCTTTAGCTTCTTCATCTTTTGCCTCCTTGGAACCTGAGATCGGTCTGGGAATTTGCAGCCTTCCCCCAGAACTCGGGGTACAGTCCTGAGCAGTGGGTAGCATGTTTGAGAACCGCAGTTACAGACACGCATGCCGAGGTCGCCGCTTTCCGAAGCGGATTATTTCCCAGTGCTGGGCAGCAGGGACCATTCCCGCGCCCATTCCCTTCCCGGCCACCGGCGGAACGCGGCGCGCCTGCGCGCCCAGGCCCGCGACACCTTCTAGAAGCTCGTGGAAGCGCCGCGGCCCCGCCCCTTCGCGCGGCGGCTTTGTTCAGCCGCGCCCGCCAATCGCGGCTCGAGGCTGGGCGGTGCCGCGCCCCAGGATTGGGCAGGCTCGGGGTGAGGCCCCGCCCCCCGTGGGGCGTGCCCCTCCCACCGCCCCCTCGGGCAGGGGGGCGCGTTCCCAGCGTGCCTCGCGCCGCCCCGCCGCTCTGCGCCGTCCTGTCTCTTCCCTGTGCGTGTGGCGCCGCGCCCGGGCGGGAAGATGTCGGCGATGGAGGGGCCCCTGGCCGTGTTCGGCGAGCGGACCAGCGGTGACACGGTCCGCACGCAGAACGGTAACGGCGGCGCGCTCCGGCGAGGCCCGGGGGAGGGGAGGGGAGGGGAAGGGAAGGGAAGGGAGGGGCAGGAAGGAGCGAACATGGCGCGGCCATGGTCACCCCTGCCATGTGCTCACCCGCCCCGGTCTGCCCGGGAACAGCAGCTCCTCTCGACAGATTCCTTCCGTCCCGGGCCGCTGCTGCGTGCAGGGAGGGAAGAAAGGAAGGAGGGAGGCAGGCGGGCGAGGAGCACACGCCATCCCGCACCGCTCCCAGGAGTCTTGAGTGGCGAAGCGATCCCGCGTCCCCCGCCCTTCTTCCCTTGGTAGCAGCAAGCACCGGGGCAGGGCGGCTGCTGCGCGGAGGTCGCTCTGCCCCGTCCCGACCGCGTAGGGCGGGAGCCGGCAAGGCCTGCGGGGAATTTTGCAGGGGAAGGGGCAGCTGGGGAAGGTCTCCGCTGCCCGGCACAGGGAAATAACCTGTGGGAAGGTGGGGACCGCCCTCGAGATGTGTGTCTGTAACTGTGGTTCTTAAACACGCTACCCATTGCTCAGGATTGTACCCCAAGTCCTGGGGGAAGGCTGCAAATTCCGAAACCGGTCTCACATTCTGAGTAGACAAAAGACAAAGGAAGAAGCCGAACGCTTGCTTCGTGATCAAACTGAGATTCGTTCATGTAGCTCTGATGATATTTTAGGCAGACCACTTAAAATTTATGAGCCTTCCCTTAATTCACGAGTTAGATTCCACGGAATAATGCACCTTTGGTACAACGCTATTTCTTCCAGAACGCTGCCATTAATCCTCCTAAGCAAAAGAAACTGTTGTGTTGTTTGAAGGTCTCTGAGTTATAAGTATTCCCATTTAACTACCACTTTTTCAGTTTCTCGATTAAGTGGCTATGCTTGTGGGATAGAGAAAAACTTGCCATGGTCTGAAGGAAAAGGTTGATTGTATCTTTTTCCTATATGAAGATGGCAGAACAACCTTTAAAGAAGCCGGTGTTTTGGAGGCTTTGTGTTGTTTCGGTAGTGACTCGAAGGTCACTTTTCCTTGACTTAGTTGCAGAAATAAATGTTTTGTTTCAGTCACAGACCTGATATGGACCAAAAGATGTTTTACTAATTGATGTGTGGTGATACCATTGTTCTGTCTGCCCAGAACTGAGGACTAAATGAGAGTGAAGTCTCATGGCACGGCTTGCTGTAGTCAAAAGCAGCAGTGCTACCGACCCCTCCTAAGCTAACACCACTGCTCCTCTGACCTCCGTCCTGTCCTCCATCTTACCCAGACAGCAGAGGAAGCAGTCTTTTTCTGGTCAGTCAGTTTTGCCAGGTTAGCTATAGCTAAACCAGCTGGGAGGGAAGAGTGAGGTTTGGCACAGACTGTAGTTTTTTAGTAGTAGCAAGCCTAGCAAAGTAAGGTAGAGCTTCAGGTTAGATAGGCTGAAATGTAATCATAGATTAGATCACTTGTTGTCAAGTTCCCGATTTGTTGGTTCTGGGCACAGTTTCTTATAAACTTGAGAATCATCCTAAAGTTGGGAAGATAAAACTTTTTTTTTTTTCTTATTTCTTTCATTTATTCAGTTACTGCTGCATCTGCTATTGCCAATATTGTGAAGAGTTCTCTTGGGCCAGTTGGTCTGGATAAGATGTTGGTGGATGATATTGGGGTAAGTAATGTTACTTTAAGAAGTGTCAGGAGGACTTGTATTCCTGTGTAAAAGTGCTTCCACTTAGTGTCCTTCATAGGCCTAACGTGCATGTGCCTGTTTTTTCCGTGGTTCTCAGAGGGGTAGGAGTACTGTAGTAAAATGAGTATTGGGTAATGTGTGTTACATCGTTTTAGTTTCATCTGTTGTGGTGGTAATTTATGTGGTACAGTTATTTCTTTTCTGCAGGTAAGTTCTTGTAACCACTTAAAATACCGTTCAGATTGCAAGAAGTGAGTTTCACCATTTAAGTCACGTTTAACAGGTTGCTGACTTGTATATCCTGATTTTCACATTAGGAGAAATAACAAAAAACAAGTAATCTCATAACAAATTTTTAAGTAATATTTTGTACTTTAAAATATTTCAAGCAATTGAAGAAAGTTTTTCATTTTCCAGGCTGCTGTAATAAAATACTGTGTTAGAGGAAGGTCATTACTCTTCTAACACATTACTCCTGCACGACTACTAATCCAGTATTTATGGATGATGAACACAAAATGTGTGATGAGTTCTGTAACATAAAGGCTTTTCTGATCAAAAAGAAGTGCAGATTCTGCACTGGTAACATTTCTGTTGTTAGAATGGACTCCTGGTTAAAAAGAAGCAGAAAAGTTTTCGTATAAGTAGTTATTTTATGGACAATTGCAAAGAATAATTAATTCCTATTTGTATACATGTTCTGAAATACAACAGTGAAAGTGTAACAGAAATGTACATCATATTTACATTTGATTCCTGAAAATTAGGACGTGACCATTACTAATGATGGTGCAACCATTCTGAAACTGCTAGAAGTGGAACATCCTGCTGCAAAAGTGCTATGTGAGCTGGCAGACCTGCAAGACAAAGAAGTTGGTGACGGGACCACCTCAGTGGTATGTAGCAAGTTTTACAGGCAGATACATCAAAAGTCAGTGTTTAGATTTGGTATTTTCTAGAGATGCTAGTTTCCACATGCAAAGTGGTGCTCCAGAAGAGAATTTTCTTACTTCTGTTTCATTGTTGATTTTTTCCTTTCTCAAAGGTTGATGATAGAGGCTGAATTTAGTGTTTTAATTTTTAATGGCTGTGAGAAGTAACAGTCAAGTACCAAAAAAGGATACTGAGTGTTGAAAACTTGCCTGAGACTTTAGATACCTTGGTGGGGGTTGGAATTGGGTAGCTCTCACCTCATTTCAGAAACTGTTTTTAGTTCTGCACCGCACAAGGTAGTTACTTTGCTTGTGTGGAATGCACATATTTAGTTTGTATTTCAAACAGGTAATTATTGCTGCAGAACTTCTAAAAAATGCAGATGAGCTGGTGAAACAGAAAATTCATCCTACTTCCATTATTGGTGGATACCGACTTGCCTGCAAGTAAGAAACTGATAAAGTTGAATATCTGTATTTTGTGACTGCATTAATACAGACTTCTTGGCACCAAGTGGAATATGGTGGTTTGTTGCAGGGGTGGTGGGGTTTTTGTTGATTTGGGTTTTCTTGTGCTTTTCTTTTTTTTAGGTTGTATTTCTGTAATCACATAATGGAATGACGGTCATGTTACTGTCCTTGTAGATTATTGATTTTATCCCTTTGTTCTTTGAGGTAGCATTTAGAAGAGCTGAAAACATGCAAGTTTTTGTCTTTTTGTGGGGGTGGTTCTTGACCAGTGTATTTGTTTTTATTTTACAGGGAAGCTGTTCGCTACATCAATGAAAATCTTGTTATTAACACAGATGAGTTGGGCAGGGAGTGCCTAATTAATGCTGCTAAAACATCAATGTCCTCGAAAATTATAGGAGTGTATCCTTTAACTTGATCAAGTGAGTGAAGTGAGAGTGGTTGATTAGAGAGCTTGAGTTGCTAGGCTATCCTTTGCAGCAGTTTTTATGAACATGACACAGTACTGAAGGTGTTGTGTTCATAACAGGGGTTTTACAGATACTGGCATGGGAATACATGTTCAGACTCTTCCCAATTTATTTAAATCTGGGTTGGCACATCATGATAGCTTTAAAAGGGTATTGTTTCCTAACAATTGCATTGCTTGTTAGGGAGGCTAGATAAAGAGTTGTGTGAATGGAAGAATGTGTTACAGAAGTACCTGGGAAGTGAATCTAGAGGAAAGAAAGTTGAATTTCACTCCATGGGCACAGAAAACCCTGCATTTTTAGCTTTTGTGCAGACCGAACATAGGATGTGTATTTTTCTTTAGGAACAAAAGGTACGTAAAATTCAGGCGTCATAGTAGTCTGTCATAATTTTTCTAGCAGTGTTTCAGCTTTTAGAATGACTCATTCCATTAAGACAGTGGTAAAGAGAGCTAGCACTTTCATGCCTTTCTGAAGTTCTTTTTTGGAAACTTAGTTTGGGCACTGTCAGTTATTTCTGTTCATGGTTTGTTTTGGGTTTTTTTTTCCTTAAGCATAATACTAGTTTCCTTCTTCAGTTTTAACCTTAACAGCCTTTCAGTGATGGTGATTTCTTTGCTAACATGGTGGTGGATGCTGCTCTGGCAGTTAAATACACAGACCAGAAGGGTCAGGCTCGGTACCCCATCAACTCGGTTAATGTTCTGAAGGCCCATGGCCGCAGCCAAAAAGAGAGCATTCTTGTGAACGGTTACGCTCTGAACTGCGTGGTGGGCTCACAGGGTAAGAACAGGCTGTGTTTCAGAAATCCTTTGTGTCAGCTCGGTTCCCTTCATCTTTCTGTGTGGCTTTTCGTACTGGCTGCATTCGTTGCAAATCACGTGGGTTTTCAGTTCCAGAACAATTAAACAAGAACACAAAATACTGCACTTCGCCAGTGTTTCTTAGACTAGAGTCTGCCAGCTAGCAGCGATCCACAAAGTGTTGGTAAGTGTGACACTGTAGCTCAGTGTCAGCAAGGTAGCACTGTGGTCTGGTGGAACTTACGCGCTTCCCTTGCGGGGAGCCAGCGCCAGGTTTGTGGGGAACTGTTCCATTTAGCAGAGCTGTGCTGTGATTAGGTAACTTGGAGGATGTGAGACTGATAGGTCAGATTGTCATGGTCCTTCACATTTTGGGGACATGGTATATGAAAAGGTAACACAGGAAAGTCTTTATTAGCGTCTTTCTGCAGTAGGGCAGAACTGGAGGTGGAGAAGTAAACAGTAGAAATCTGAAATGAGAAAGTAACATTAATTTTAATCTCTAATGCTAATTTGATGTTCTGTTAACTCTATTTGACAAAATCCTTCTTCTTGCTTATTTTTCCTCATCAGGTATGACCAAAAGAATAGTTAATGCAAAGATTGCATGCCTTGACTTCAGCCTGCAGAAAGCAAAAATGAAGCTTGGTGTTCAGGTTGTTATCTCAGACCCTGAGAAGCTGGACCAGATAAGGCAGAGGTGTGTGGAAGCTTGAATAACTGAGGCAGTGGGGTTTCACAGGCTTGATTTGATCTCTTCAGTTGAAGTGGCTTGATGGTAGATTTGGCTGAGTGCAAGAGGTAAAAAATGTTTTGAATGTTAACGTTTCCCAACAGTACCAAATACTAATAGAAGAAGTCTTCACTTCTGGAGGCAGAACTAGCATTAAGTCAGTTGCAGAAATGCAAGTATGTTTGTGCAGTGGTCCATTCTTGCAGAGCTCTGCATTTAAGGTTTCAGGAAACGGGCTGAGAGGATGTGATGGTATATTTTTGGATACCTTCTTATAACTTTGACATTAATCTTTGCAGAGAGTCAGATATTACCAAAGAAAGAATCCAGAAGATTCTGGCCACTGGTGCCAATGTTATTCTCACCACTGGAGGTATTGATGATATGTGTCTGAAATACTTTGTTGATGCTGGAGCTATGGCAGTACGAAGAGTTGTAAAAAAGGACCTTAAGCGGATTGCTAAGGCATCGGGAGGTATGTCTGTATTAGAATAACTGGTTATAAATTTAGTGTTCAAAGTAGAAGCTGTTGTTGTTACTGATTTTTAAAATACGGCTTCTTAACATTCAAGGTTAGGATGAGTAAAGCTGAGCCACTTCTTTTTAGCTTTACTGTTGCTTTTAAGTGACCTTTGTCAAAATAGATGACTACTGTTAAAACTTGATTGCTGAAGATTTACAGTGGTGGGAAAAGAAGCTGCCTTGCACTGTCAAGACTGGCCTCTTGTGGAAATGAGAGCCATAATCTGTATTTATTTAGAAGTGTTTATTATGCATGCATTCATAAGCCTCTCTTTAGACAGTTAAGTACATTGTTTAGATAGTTCAAGGCGAATGAAGAACTCCTAAATCACTAAATACATACTTCAGAAAAAATCTGATTCTGTACAGATTTTTATCTGTCAGTTCTTAAATTTGGAAGAAAATATTTTAATTGTGGTAAAGCATGGGAACTTTTACTGGCCGTGGAAGAGGAAGCACTGTAAAAGCTGAACAAAAGGAGCAGTCAGTGTATCAGTTATAAACTGAAATATTGAATTGCTGCCTGAGAACTAGAAGTGCTGTTTAAGAAAAATCTATTTAAGGCAGCTTTTATTTTTGTTTTTCTTTCTGGGAAGTGGGCAAAGGATGATGTGCAGGAATTGAATGTTAACTTCACTTTTTTGTTTGTTCGTTAAAGCAACCATATGTTCGACCCTTGCAAACCTTGAAGGTGAGGAGAGTTTTGAGGCATTAATGCTGGGACAGGCAGAAGAGGTGATTCAAGAGAGAATCTGCGATGATGAGCTGATTTTAATCAAGAAGTAAGGATCCTATTAAAAATACTCGGTTTTGTATATGTTCTCTGCTAAATTCGAGATAAAATCCCATTGATGTACTTCATGCTATCTAAGTGGTTGGAATAGTTACACACGTGGGAAAGGGTATACAAGTCCAGTGCAAATTAGAGGTGAAAGTATCAGTATTTGATCTCTTTTGCTGGAGCTCGACACTCTTTGTCAGCCAGCATCCAGCATATGAGACAATCAGATTGCTAGACAGATGTACTTAAATTTTTGTTTATAAACAAATGTTGCTAAACTGGCTTCCCTTTAGAGACAGTGAAGGGAAATGGGTACCATCTGAATAATTTCATGTGAATAAAGAGGTGCGAGCTAAATCTTTCTGTTTGTAGTGAAAGACAGTGTTCACTTGTGCTGTTGTCACTGCTGTCTGGTACCTGAAGACTTGACTATCAGTTCATTTAACGAGAACATACTTTGGATAATAACTTTTCCACTGCTTCAATATCCCCTCTGGGTGTTCATGTTCCTGTAGTGTCATTTGTGTGTGAATGAAATGCTCTGCCCATGGCACTTGTGTGTCAGGTACACGGTGACAGCCTATTCTATAAAGCTGGCAGTCATTAGCTTACTTGAGGGCTGTGCAAAAGGGGTCTTTCTTAATATCTAAGTACACTTTTCCCTCTTTGATGGGAATATGTCATCGTACTTTGACAGGTAGCTTTCTTTAAAAGACTAAAACTCAAACTAGGTTCTTGCACGTTAGAAATTAAAGTGTTGACTTACTAAGTTACAATTTATGTATCCTGCAAGGGGGCATAACAATGTTAAGATTTTCTTTTAAATGCTGGAAAGAATGAGGCTCAACTGACCTCAGCTTTTGAAGAAAAAATTTACCAAGAAGAATTTTAATTTAGATTCCATTCAACACAGCTGACTTCTGATTCCTTTTTTCCTTAGTACAAAGGCTCGTACTTCAGCATCAATTATCTTACGAGGAGCCAATGACTTCATGTGTGACGAAATGGAACGATCTATACATGATGCTCTCTGTGTTGTCAAAAGGGTTTTGGAATCCAAGTCTGTTGTCCCAGGTGGTGGTGCTGTGGAGGCAGCACTTTCAATATATCTTGAAAATTACGCAACCAGCATGGTAAGTCTTGCACAAAGAAGCAATGGTGTGTATGTGTTAGACTTGCACAATGAATCTCCAAGCATTTATTTCCATCTATTAGAAGTTCTGTGCTTCATGAAAACCTAGTCATCTTAGAGAATCTAAGATGGTTCTTTAAAATGGAGGATATGAGTTAATTCTTTCTCTGATAATTAGACTCCATGGCTCTTTGAACCAAACATAGGTTTTGCATGTGAAAACCCCTACCTATTAGCGCTGTTCTTGATCATGGCTGTATTTTTTCCTCTCTTGTTGTAGCTATTGGTTTAAAATTTTTTTCCTCTTTCTAGGGATCACGTGAACAACTTGCAATAGCAGAATTTGCAAGATCCCTCTTAGTAATTCCAAATACATTGGCAGTCAATGCCGCTCAGGATGCCACAGATCTTGTTGCAAAGTTGAGAGCATTCCACAACGAGGCTCAAGTTAACCCAGATCGCAAAAATCTGAAATGGCAAGTATCTGTTAGAAGGCTAGTAAAAGTGATGTGGGTTGGTGACCTAGATGGAAAATTGTTCTCCCAGTTCACTGAGCCATGATTTGCATAATAAAAAAACTAATGTATGTTACCAGTGAACTCCTCTGCCCCTGCCCTTCAGTCGTGTGTATGTATTGCTGTAACGAAGTGGGAATTACACGGCATAGTCCCAGCTGTATTTCTGCTGTTTCTCCCTCTCCATCTGACAGCATTCCTTCTTTACAGGATTGGTCTTGACTTGATCAATGGAAAACCTCGGGACAACAAGCAAGCTGGTGTCTTTGAACCAACCATGGTCAAAACCAAGAGTCTCAAGTTTGCAACAGAAGCTGCAATTACTATTCTTCGAATTGATGACCTTATTAAACTGCACCCTGAAACTAAAGAAGAGAGAGGAGGGTGCTATGAGGATGCAGTTCAGTCTGGAGCACTTGAAGAATAACTTAGGCTTTATTTATGTTTGTTTCACTTACACTTCCCACTCTTATAACTAAAATGTTAATAAAACAAGTGGTTGAATGTTGCTGCTATTTTCTTGTGAACAAACTAATTTTTGAAAGCAAGTTTGGTCCTTGCAGTGAGAATTTAAGCTCTAGTGTGTGTTAACGACTAGAGTGTGTGCAGTAACCACTAACCTCTTTGTCAAGTCAGTGATTGTCAGAAAGTAATGCTGTAAGTTTATTTAGGCAAAACAAACAAAATGTGAGCTCCGTTATTAGAAGTTTATTAGTGAAATGTTTCAAAGCTAGTTAACACTAGCTGTTCATTCATTCCCTCACATTTATCTCTCAATGCACATGGCTATTCCCATTCCTCCTCCTATACAGAGAGCAGCAACACCACGTTTTCCACCAGTTCGTTCCAGTGCATATAGAAGAGTTACAAGGATGCGACACCCTGAGGCACCCAGAGGGTGGCCAAGAGCAATAGCTCCACCTTGGATATTGATCTAAAACAAAAAAAAAAAGAAGCCAATATAGACAGTCAAAACATTTAACTAGCTTAGCTGACTTTCAACATAAATGATTTTAGTGGGATTTAGCCCTTGACTGTGTGAGCTTAAAACCACAACCACCCTTTCATACAAGAAAGTGCAAAAGTGCAACAGGTGGTAATAATCAGTATTTCTTCTGCAAGGGCCCTATCTTCACTCTCAAGATAACTGAGGTGAATTTAGGGAGGGGAGAATAATACCCATGCTTTTTGCCATCACTGAAAGAATACTGTGGCAAATATACTTGCAGCAGCAATTCAAATTCTGAATTAAGTATGCTTGAGCAGTTGCCTAGATTTGCATAAAAACCCAGTGCAACAACATTGGAACTTGTTCAGCTGGGAAACTGCTAGGAGAGCCAGTGGACAGAGCAGTGTGAGGAAATGCCTGCTGGGGCTCCCACCCTATTTGCTTAAAATAAAGTTATTGCAAGAGAGCTGTGCTCACCCTTACAATCCAGATGCAGAGAATGGGACAAGTTTGAGTTACAGAAGACAAACTAATGCCAGCCTACAAATAAATTCATTACCTTTTCTGGATTTACTTTCAGTTCTTTTGCTATTGCAACAGATAGTGATGCAAAGGCTTCATTAATTTCAAACAGGTCAACTTGTTCCAGAGTCCAGCCAGCTTTGTCAATCTGAGAAAACAATACAAATAGGACCTTATTGTCTTTTAGGTCTTCCTTAGCACCAGAGGAAGCTTTTCCTAAGATGTAAATCGGGTGATTTGAAGCTACCACTTTGAAAAATTTGAAGGAAAACAATTTTTTATAGCCAGTGTTGATGACAGAATTCTTGAAGACTACAGACAAAACTTCAGAGTCAGGCAAGTCAGTACAATGTGCTGTAATAATGCTGGCTGCTCATAAAAATCTTGACTAATTTTACATATGTAGTGGTGATGGTGCAATTGTGAAAATTAAACTGTACGTGGTGCCCTTACTAGAACAAGCATTGGATTCAAAACCAGGCTTTAACAGATTAGAAGTAGTTTTTCTAGGACGTAGTCTGACTCCATTAGGGAGTCTCTACATAACAAAACTTTTACACAGGAAGTACTGAGGTGTCAACCATTAGTCATCAGCACCACATCTAATTTGTCCAGTCTCTCCTGCCTTTACACTGAAAGTTGCCACCTCAAGCTTTTCATAGGTGACTATTTTGGAAGATAGTTTGGCTCATGTTTTCACTTGAGAAACTTGTGATGCAATTGCCTACTCTGGTACAGGCTTAGGCATGTTTTACATACATATATTTTTACTTCCACTCACTTTGTTTCTAACAGCAATACTTTATCAGCAGAATCATCAGCAATAACATTTCACAATCTAGGCTAGCCAGACTGGTGCACCTCCAAGGCTATAGTCAAGGGGGAGAGCCTTTTTCTACTAGATAAAATAAAGACAGTATGGAGTATCCATCCCATTCTTCTGGGAAAAGTTTAAGATACATACTATGTTATTGCAGCACTTAAATGTATAACATACTCATTCTCTTACTATAAAGTGCTACTCTAAAATCTGAAGTGATAAACATAATATATGGAGGGTGTGAACAGTTGATAACACACAAAGCTTAATCACAGAATCACAGAATATTCTGAGTTGGAAGGGACTCATGAGGATCATTAAGACCAACTCTGACGTAAAAGATCAAAGCCACGACCTTGGTGTTATTAGGACCATGCTCTCTGAAGGAGCAGTGTGCCCTTTTTCATAGTATTGATACAGTTATAGGCACAGCTTGTCTGTTCCACAGTTCAAACTAAAACTCTGTATTGTATATGCAGTTACTGCACTCTTCATTTTAAAGAACAGTTTGAGATCTGATAAGAAAAAGCTTTAGCATTACAGTTCTGATTTTCTTGTCAAAAGCCACAGAGCTTGGGCAAGTTCGAATCAGAGCTCCACACAGCCAGGAACAAAATAAGGCCTTTGCACAGTATTAAAAAAAGTAAG
The DNA here is from genome assembly GCA_013399875.1 of Gymnorhina tibicen. Lineage (NCBI taxonomy): Eukaryota > Metazoa > Chordata > Aves > Passeriformes > Artamidae > Gymnorhina > Gymnorhina tibicen. The sequence continues at coordinate 981,470 of VXAZ01008968.1, read as the reverse complement.
GAACATTAAAGCAAATCTGTTCTTAGCTGTAAAAGAGCTCTTTTCATGCTCAATTTCATAGCTAAGCTTTAACAAATAATCAGCTGGGGCTGCCATGGGCTACGCATGTACTGGCAAGCAGTGTGGTACCAGCAGGGCTGCTCACTGAGGCATTGAGAACCTTGTCCTGTGAACTGAGCACATCAGGGGGTGCAGTAATGGTCTGAGCACGTTAGACGTGGTTTTGGAATGCACCTTCCTCTTCAGTTACACCTGAAAGGAGTCCAATTTGTAAGCTCTAAGCTTTCTGCAGGCCAAACTGAAACACAAAGGGCACCATCCCATTTGCTAATGCAGATGGCACCCAGTGGCCCTTTCCTAGATGTTGTACTATTGCAAATACAATCAGGCAATGATCTGAAAATTAACCTGGCCAGACACAGCATCAGAACCATATCACAGCAGGACCAAACTATCCCTGAATTTGGTTAGTTATATGCATCCCTAAAATTTGATCTTCAGCTTCCTAGGTTATCTAGGTACCCTTCCACAAACCTGACTAGTTTATGCTCTGAAGTCCATTCATATACCTATACATTTGGGTTTTCTTTTTCCAACAAGTAGGTACTACCCTAGTAGCACTAGGATTCCTCATCTTATATACTACACCATTTTGAGTCTTTTTTTACTTTCTTCCTACCAAGTTTTCTTTAGAAGAGGGCAAAACCAAGACATGGCCAGAAAACCAAAAGCAATTACAAGCAAGAGTTTTAACATAACAGATACATAGATAAGTGATTACTTACAGCTTTCCTTATTGCTGAAATGGGCCCTACTCCCATAATAGATGGATCTATGCCTGTCTGAGCCCAAGATACAATCCGAGCCAAAGGCGTAAGACCTCTCCTAGCAGCTTCCGATTTCTTCATTAGAAGAACAGCTGCAGCTCCATCATTTAAACCTGTGGAATAACAAAGAACTTCTATGTATTTGTTGGGCTTTATGGCTTTTACTGTACCACTTTCTCCTGCTTGCATAAGATCTCAATCTAGACAAAACAAAAATCACAAATCATTTATTGGTTTAGGTCAGTATTGTTCATATCAGCCAAGTCTGTTCTCTGCCACAAACACTTGAAACGATATTGCTGTAAATGTGCCACATTTGTGATTCTATTTGGAAAAGCAGCAGGTGGCAGAATCAAAGTATAATCTGAAAAAGAAGTATATCAGATTTATTAGGCAGGCTTTGGAAGGGGTAGCATAAGGACAAAGGAAGATGTTTAAAAGCTGCTTGTGGCAGTCCCACAGGAGTAACACTTTCAAACATGAATCATTAAGTCTTCCATTCTCCAGATCTGCAGTATCAGAAACCCTTAGACAGATTTAAAAGGAAATATTCCTGCCAGCCTATCAAATATAGCTGTTATTGTCCAAACTCTTGTATTGTTTCATAGAAAACAAGGAAACAAAAGACAACTCTGTAAAGAAATCCTCCACCACATCTAAAATGGAGTGCTACCTACGTTGTCAAACACATCACCATTTCCTGCAGAGCAGTAAACACACAGCAGTCACACCCTCGCAGAGAACCTGCCTTGAGCCACAAGCAGCTACTATTCTTTTCCATTTCATTTAAGCCAGATGGACCAACCTGAAGCATTAGCTGCTGTTACTGTCCCAGTTCCATCTGTCAGGAAACAGGGCTTCAGCTTTGCCACTGTTTCCAAGTTGCTCCCATGTCGAGGGTGTTCATCTGTTTTAATTTCTATAGGACCTGCAAAACAGAGCATTATGCTCACAGGAGGGTCTAATCACATACACACATCTCGAGTAGGAAGACAGCAAAAACAACAGGCTGAGTGGGAATATTCAACCAACAAGGCGTTCTTATACCAGAGACAGCCTCCAAATCAAGGCAGTTGAACAAATGGCCATAACCCTCCAGTTCCTTCTAGCAGGGCAGACAGCTCAGGTTTTCTAGACAAACACTGGCAGCTAAAATACTGTCTAGTTATGCAAAAGTCGGTATTGTTCTTGCTGTTCCTAACCCAATAGCTTCTCTTTCAGCAGGAGGCTGTACTTCAAATGATACTTCCAGTAATCTCGTTACAAGGAGTAGTCAAGTGTCATTAAATATTATCATCTAAACTGGTATCATGAAAGCCCTCCATTAGTTTGTGGCCTGCCTAATGCCAGGACTTTTTCTGCAGGGTCTATTCAAAGGAAATGTTGAACAACTGATTCTTGATTTCTTTTTTGAAAATTTAGTCTTTGCATCTAACTCACAAGGAGCTGGGGAATTCCCCTGCTCTAGAAACAGACTTTTGGCTCAAGCATCTTAATAGGTCTGTTTACAGCCCTCACCTAAAGAGAAACATACCCAATATACGTAACCTGACTACGTAGTTAACTAGTAACCCTAATTATTGTCACTGTGTATTTTACTAGGAGGGCAAGGTTTGCCAGATCAACATGACTTTTAAGTTTGGTGCAGCAGGAATCTTAACAAAATGAAAAATACTGACTTTGGTACCATATCCAAGCCTATGTTAAGTCAGTGCTTTGTCTAGGTTGTTATTCTATCTCCAGTAAAACACAGTGGTAGTATTTGCAGAAAGCTACACCGAGATATTCCACATTTGCATTGCTTCTCTCTTATTTAAAATCTAATTACTGAAAGCTGAAAAAGAGAGCAACAGGCTACATGCTCACAAAAAGGCTGTGTAAGTGGGAAACCGTCCACTGATTACCGGAGACATGGCAGAAAATAGATTTTTTCCTTAAAATCAGCTCTCATTATCCACTCACACTTACCTTTTTTAGAAGGTACAAGAACAGGAACAATTTCTTTTGTAAAATAGCCAGCTTTCTGTGCTGCCTCTGCCCTGTTTTGTGACTGTACAGCAAGTTGGTCTTGTTCCCCTCTACTGACCTGCCACTGATTGGCCACATTTTCAGCTGAAACAGGAACAAAATGCAAACTGCCATCAGGAAATGCCAAAATTTTAAGTTGCAAAATTGTAAGCACAAATGTAGTCATTAATGTTTGCTGTAGCAAGCAGCTGAGTTTGCTGAATGGTTTTCATTCCGATTTCCTCATTTTGTTTACTCATGATTCTCTACTATATTTTCACTTGAGGGTGAAAATTTCTGTGTGGAATCTCCTCCCAGATGATATATCAAATTAAATCAAATGCAAACAAGATTTTCTAGTTTATTGCTTCTCGAATTACTATGCTCAGATTTCTCTACAGCCACTTCAAAAAAGAGAACAGTTCTGAAGTCACTCTGTTTCACAAGCAGGGTCTGGAAAAGAAGCTGGCTGACCATCCCATCCAAGGTGCAATAACCTGAAGTTGCAGAACTACGCATATTGACAGGACACTTTACATAACTCCCCCCCATTGTAAATCTGTGCTGCTGAATGCTCAAGTTATATACAGGGATTATTTTGTTTATTTTTCTTTCTGAAATTAAATTTCTCAGATGTAGAAGAGATGCAGAGAGATTAGTTCAGACAGAAGAAAAACCCAAAACAGTAGCTTTACAAACAAAATGGAAAATGCCTTCAATGCCTTTCAATATTAAGTATTTCTTTCTTTCTTTTTCATGACTACAACTTAAGGACAGCTTGAAACACGTTATTTGTAACTTTAGATTTCTGAAATTTCCTGTCAGTGAATTCTTTCAGTTGACCATTTCATTTTACGGACTGTCATCACTTACCTGTTATACCCATATGATACTGATAAAAAGCATCTGTAAGGCCATCAAGGATTATAGTGTCCTGCAAGGAAGCCTCTCCCATTTTCACCCCCGCTCGCATGTGAATGACATGAGGAGCCTGCAAGAGGGTATTTCGAAAGGAGTCAGATGTTTACATCTCCAGTACACAATTCAGCCAGACCACTGAAGAGACAGACCCCTGCCTGGTGGCTGGAGGTACCCATCCCAAATCCTGGCAGTCTCTCCAGCTGCCTGCTCTGCCTGTCCCTCCAAAGCCTGCCAGGTGTCATGCCATTTGGCCTCTGCATTCCCCTGGTAGCAGATCACCACACTCCAAGTGTTGTTTCCTCTCCACAGACCAAATCTATCATTCCTGGGGCCATATGGCTGTGGCTCTCCATCCTACTAGCCTGTTCTGGGTAGTTCCCAATTGCACTCTGCTGCCAGGGAATGTCAACATCACTCTCTGAGCAGGCAGCTGAGCCCTGGCAGAAGAGGCCATCCATTTCTAGGGCATCAGATCACATCTCAGACCCATTCCTGAATACAGATTTGAGATGAACATCTTGAAATAAAACTGCTTTGCTTTCTTTCCAAGCTTAATTGCTTGGCGAACAATAACATTTTCAGTTATTCCTTCTCTGGGCTTCTTGCAATACAAAAATCCTGTCTACTGCCAGCTGTCACAAGGCAAATCATTCACCACAACAGGGCTAGATGGAAATGAAAATGGAATTTTAAATGCAGTGTGTGTCTGCAGAGCACCTTTTCAGTAGCTACAGTACGAGGTCTTTTCCTTTTTTTAAAAGCACGCTACTGAAGTCAACTGCTGTATGCGTAAACTCATTCGCAAGCGCAGCAACCCTTTCGATCAGCCTCCAGGCGCCAGCCTGGAAACACAGGGTTTCAACACCGGGCTCTTTGCTCCCGGCACGTCAGTGCAACGTGAGCGTAATCCTCTGCTTTACCTTGCTCATGCTTTCCATGCCTCCTGCGACCACAATGCTGGAGTCTCCCGTCAGTATGGACTGAGCAGCCAGGCACACTGCCTTCAAGCCCGACCCGCAGATCATCTGGCAGCTCCAGGCGGGCACAGAGTATGGGATTCCCGCAGCCACACTGGCCTGCCGGACGGGGTTCTGGCCAGCACCTGTGGGAACAGGCGGCATTTTTCTATGTCTATTCTTAGAAAACAAATGTCTGCCTTGTTGCTTTTCACAACAATACCCCAATTCCACCAAAATTTAGAGCTCGCTCCTACTTTCAGCTGGTGGGTAGGGAAGTGCCTAGCAGTAATCTATAAACAGAAGCTTCTCTCATTTATATGGATCAATAAACACCTGCTACTGACAGTTTTATATCTGCAACTCTGCTTTTGATGCCAGGTCAGATGAAACACTACTTCAGATCAGCCCTACACTGTTGTATGTGTAAGATGAGAAATCATTTAGATTGCTACTTGCTGAAAAGTTTCTTTTTGACATCTTCTGTACATCACCAGCAGTTAACTTCCCCTGAAAGTTCACATGGAAACCAAAAGTACAGCTATGCACAGATGGACCTGAAAGCTTCCAGTCTTTGTTGTGATCCTGATGGAGACAACAGGATCACTATATTCAAAGAAAACACTCTTCATCTGCATGTCCCCAGGCCAAAGCTCTTTGTATGCAAAGAAAAGGACAAGGAGAGCACATCATTCAGCAAGCTAAAATATAGAGGAAGCTGAATCATCTTTAAGACAAAAATATGTATTTCCTTCCTCCACGTTTAAAATACAAACCTGCCTATGACTATGCTGATTAAACATTACCCTGGAAAAAGCAGGAGCAAGTTGAAAACAAACAATTCCCTGCCAGCTGCATTTTCATTAAATCAAAGTATTCATCTCCAAACAAGTAGCATCACAGATCTTGCAGGTTGGTCCTGCAGATAAACACAAATGCAGGCCCAGCTCTTAAAATATCAGAGTTACCATTACTTAAGGTGTTAAATTTAGGAGCTGAGAAGACCAAGGTGAGAAGGATGCTACAACAAAGAAAAGAAACTGACATTCACACGTACACTGTTGGCAACTTCAGGGATTTTAAAAAAAACCCGAACTAACCCCCACAACATCCTTTCCAAAAACCCATCCTTACGGTCACCCAGAGTGTGTGGAGAAGCAGCCACGATGCCTCTCAAGCCCTTTGTTAAGGAACCGCGTTCCCAGTGGCAAGGGATAACCTCCTGGGAGGTGAAACCTGAGCTGTTTTAATGGGACAACCCCGGAGAGATGCGGCCGCGGAGAGGGAGAGCCCGGCCGCGGGCGGAGGGCTCCCGCCGCCGGCCCGTACCTGCGGTGAGGACCTGCCCCAGGATCACCTCCGACACCTCCTCGGGGGCCAGCCCGGCCCGGCGCAGCACCTCCCGGATGGCGGCGGCGCCCAGCTCGTGCGCGGGGAGCGACGACAGCCCGCCGTTGAAGGACCCTGGGAGGGGGACACAAAGGGAGCGCGGTCAGCACCCGGACACCCGCCCGGCCCCGGAGGGAGCATCCGCCACCCGGCGCGCCCGCCGCTGCCTCTCACCCACGGCGGTCCTAGCGGCGGACACGAAGACGACGGGGTCCACGCTCATGGCGGCAGCAGCGGCGGTGGGAGCGCAGCGGAGGCGGCGGGAACGGAGCGGAGGCGGGAGACCGAGCAGGAGCGGCGGCCGTGGCCGGGGCGAAAGCGGAGTCGGCGCCGGTCCCGCCCCTCGCCCGCCCCAGGCGGGGCGAGAGGACGGAGCCCGAGCAGGGGATTCGTAGTCGGACACCTGAGGACAGCGCGGGGGCCGGGCGGGCGGTGGCGTGGCCGGACCGCCGCGTGGGGCGATCGATGGGGCGAGGCTGGCCTTGGCCGGCTCCTTCCCAGCCCCTTCCCAGCTGGGGACAGAAGGAGGAGCGGCTCCGCCCGCCAGGCCGGGGCTGCCGGCGTCGGTCACTTCCCTGTGCCCCCCGCTCGCACACCCGCTGCCTGTGCGGCGCCGGCTGCCAGCTCCGTCTGCTTATTTACAAAATAAAGCGTGCGGGTCAAGTGCTCTCTTGTCATATTGTGGCTTTAAGGACAGTTTGTTTATTTCATGACGGCATTTCATAGAATCTGCGTGAGCAGGAAGAAAGAGTAATAATTTGAATTAAAATATACAAAACTGCCTATCGCTGGTTTGGTCTGCTCAGCAACTGATGCCTAGGGATTACCAGCACCCAACTCGGCCTTTTTTTTTTTTCTTCTCAATTTTAGCAGAAGCCTGACATATATATAATATATACTTTATATATATATATATTAGCATAGACAGTGGCCCACCGCTGGCCCAAAAGCTGTTCCTGTCTGACCTGCCCAAAGAAGCAAGCAGGGGGATGTTCCCAGGCTGCTTCCATGGGAAGCGATACTGCAAAAAGAAAGGCCAGGTAGCCGGGAAGGACGCGGCGCTGGCCACAGGAGCTCCTGGCAGCCAGGGAGCTGGAAGGAGAGGAGGCGGCTGCAGCAGTGGCCGCAACCCATAGCAGGACAGGCAGGCAGGCAGGAGCAATGTTTCTCTGCGGGGAAAAGTAGGTGGGAAGCCTAGACATGCGAGATGGGGAGCAACAGTATTAAGATATCTGGAGGAAGAAGGGACAGAATAAAAGGAGGAACCACAAAAGTAAGTCAAAGCAACTAACAACAGTTTNTTGGCTATCTTATTTATTTCAAAAGCAACTAACAACAGTTAAAAAAAAATCACACGGGCTGAAATAACTTGTCTATCGCACAGCCTAGATCTTCAGTCCTTACTCCTTCCTTCCTCATTCACAGATACTTGGCCTAAGGGACACGCCAGCCAAAGCACTGCATTGAATTCGCATCTGAAGGCCAAGAAAATGGTTAGAAAATGTGCTGTTGCTCCTACCTTAGCTATAAGGTTGGGAGACTTTTTTCTATCCAGGTAGTAAAATTCCATAGGATTTCGCAGGGAGAAGAGAAGTACAAATTAAATCCTAGAAAAGCACACAGTATGTGATGACAAACATCGACAAACATAAATGTGGTTCCATATGCAGTGAATGCACCGGTACACCTATGGTCACATCCTGCACATTGGCTAATCTGAATTTGGCAGTATTAAATCTGCATCCACAAAATGCATCTGAACCTTCTGTGTGGGCACAATGAGCAACAGGAGCACTACAGTACCTAAGTTGGATTCTTCTGACTCCTATCAGCATCTATTCTTGCTTTAAAATGTAAAAAGCTACAGCATTACTAGATATGTAAAATCTTGCTTTAAAATGCTTTAAAATGCAAAAAGCTACAGCATTACTAGAAAAAATCCTGCTTCAGCTATGAAGAGCAAGAGTGTTGGCCTAGATTTCACTAATAACTCAAACCATGCTGCAGGACTCAAACACTCAAAATACATTCCTCTTTTTTGGTCTTTGTGAAGTATAAGGCCAAAGCAGAAAACCATGTGTCATAAGATTTCTTCAGTTACTTTGTGGTTTCCAGCTTTCAGCAAGAGAACAATTCCCTCAGATACCTTCAGGAAAGGAAATCTCTGGAAAATCCTGCAGTCATCCAAATGCTTAGGTGGACTGATGTACCAGTGTCCTAAGGAGATGCATTAAAGGATGCATTAATTGGCAACATGCATGCACTACTGCTTTTCTGATGATGCTGTGCACTCCGAGCAGTTGATAACACTGACAAAAACCTCAGATTAAATCTGGAAGGGAAAAACATGTTTTGTGTCTTTTCAAAAGGCTATCAGTGAGAAACTAGTAGAACTAACATACACGCAAAACTCAGGAATATAGGATTTTAAGCAATACAGTGATTGTTTTAGAAAAATATTGTATGGTTCTTGAGCAACCCTTTATGACTGAATGTAGTCCCTGCACCTTTTTAAAATTCAGTAGAGAGTGAGTAAAACAGACATATGAGGGCAGCACCAAGTAACCTTGTTCCTCAACTGTACATACACCAATATGTCATTCTTAATGTAACATTTGACCGGTAAGGTCATTGATGCAAATACAAAGTCAATAATGTGAGATGAGCTCAGATTAAATGTCAGCAGCTGTTCAAAGTCCACAACTGACAGTACACCTGAAGTGAGCCTTATGAACAGCATTCTCTTGTATTTAAAACTTCACAAATATCAGCACAAATATTGAATTGAACATAAAGTGAGGCTTCAGCCCCTTCCCTCCCCACACTTCACTAGCAGACAGAAAAAGTTCAGCTATGAAGCAGCCTTAGGGACTTCAGACCAGGTCACCCCAGTGAGCTGACCTGCTGCACCTTTGCTCTCAGCCCCAACCAGCAGAACTGTTTTGCAGCTCAACATTAGTGATGAACCAGGCTGTGATGTTGGGGCACCCAAAAACAACAGAGATGAATTTTCTCTTGGTATGTCTATCAGGTTTGCAGTATTCTATTTAACTCTGCTTGGATGGTGTCCAGGATTGAGATCCAAGTGGATAAAAGGGGCGTGTAACATAGCAAAATAATGTAGCAATTGCTCAAAGGCAAATAATTATGAAACATGCATGGTACAGATCAAAGTTAAGTTATTTAAATGCAGAAAAAAGCCCATACTGAATGGGAGTAGGCAGCTGTGCTTTTAAATTCAATGTAGTTAATGAGCAGCATAATACTCAATAGCAAACTACTGCCCTATGCTGGTACATTTTGCCATTTCTTGGAAATCTAAACTCTGGGAAATGAAGTCATCAATTCAGAACAGAAAGCTTACTTGCTATCAGTTGCACAAAGTTTATTTACTACTTTACTATGAACACAATCAAATGGACGTGTGCCTTCCATGAAATACTCAAGGTGCAAAGATTTTTGCATTTTCATTTGCTAATCGTGTCTCAGTTTTATTATAAATAGACAAAAAGTTAAGAGGATTTCAGTGTTCAGTGATTTACTCTTCTGCTAAATAACTTTTTTCTAAACCTGACCTTTAAAAAGATCACTATTGTTACCAAAATGTGAAGACTTTGCTTTGTTTTTCTTAAATCTGATACTTGGTCAATGAATGTTTTTACAGTATTTGTAAAAACAGGTTTGTTGGGAATGTGAATTTAATAAAAACTAAGTTGCACCTCTTAAAGGAAAAAAAACCCCAAACAAAACTGAGTTACTTTAAATTCATAAATCTTAATATGAGATTATTCTAATTTTTTAAAAAAGTAGATATCACAACTTTCCTGAAATAGCAAATTCTCTAGTCTATAAAGTCTTATACACAAATATTGGTACTAATATCTGGTTAGGGCACTTAGGATTCCTGGACACCTTTAGCACCTTCAGGCCTTTTTTCATGTGTAGAAAGACAATTCATTTTTCTTCCAGGTTTTCTTAGCAGTGGGCTGACATTCAGTTGTCTATGGGTAGGTTCAGCACATAAAGTATGTTTCAAAGGACACTGTTTCCCCAGTGAGGACAAGAGCTACATTTTCTAAAATTTCTCTGTCTCCAACCTGACTGACAGGGTCCTTGGAAATCAAGGCAATAAAATGTTCTTGGCTGTGTTAAGAGCAATCTGTGTTTTCCTTTAAACCATCTTTGTAAGGGAATGTTCATAATCTAACTGGTGTTTAATTAAAAAATGTTGTCTTCCCCTCAGACAGGAAAATGTTGGCACTATTAAAACTATCTCAGCCTTTCTATGGTTTAAAAAGAAGTAAGCACCTGGGTTTATATCCTTAGCAATTATGTGCACACCTGTACTCCAAATGCAAGCTTGCAGTATTTATCAAGCCTCCCCAAAAACGCATTTAACTTGACTCACCATTTGGTTGTAATTGTATCTAGATGGATTATCAGTCAGGGGATGTCTTCAGGACAAGCTCTGGAGTTCACTCACTGGTGTGGTCAGTCCCTAATAGGAAAAAAACACCTGACCACTCTGAGGCACACACCAATTCATAGGGGTGTGGGAGCAATGCAAGTGCTGCCATCTCAGAGACAAGAGTTGAAAATCAAATTGGGTCTGTGTAGCTGTACGTTATCATACTGCTGACTTTATATGCTTTCCAGGAGGTTTTTTATATATATTTATATAAACTGATAAAAATTACTGGTAATTAAAAAACAAGCATTGTAAGAACTTTCTGAAGAAGTTTAGTTACTTCTTGCTATAAAGATGTAAGAAAAATATGTGATAATTCCACTAAGACCCATAAAAGCATGTTCTAAGGGGATATAAAGACAGCATTAAGCCTGCAGCCTAGTATTCAGGAAGCTTCTCTAAAGGAGAGAGAGTTCACTGATGTCAAAGTTGGGCTTTCTGCTGCCCAGATCTTTACCTAGTAGTTACCTGAAGGACCTCTCTGTATCACTTTCTTCTCTGAACAGTAATCCATAGATTTTATCTCTCTCCCACACCTGTAGGCTGCAGCAGCCTTTTCCAGTGCACCTGATAGCTCATTCTCTGCTGCAGATGTACCATGGGTTTGCCTTGCTCCATCTCCTGTCCTTGCAAGTCAAGGACAGCCTTTGCAAGAACCAACTGGCCTTTCTTTAGTTCCTGATATTTCAAGGTCCTTTAAAATGCCAAGAAATGTACGCACGGTACTCTAAACATTTTTTTATTTACTTTGAAAAAAGCTTTATCTCATTTTCCCCCTAATTCCTCGCTTTCCTGACCTGCAGACTAATTATTTTTATGAGTGTTTCACACTAGGAAGCGTTTTCCCTCAGAACTTTCCTTCCCTGGGGACAAACAGCATCCCTCAGAGCTGGGAAACATCATCGTGTTTGTGTTGGTCCAGAGGGCTCCCATATGAAACCACGGGGTGGAACAGAAACCCAGAACTGAGCAGGTAAAACCAAGGAGGAGCCATCCAGTGAATGGATAATTAAGTTAATGAGTAACATACCATTATTTGAGGAACCTAAAACCCGGTGGTGAGCTGTCCTGCCCACACATTCATAAGCTGGTTCCTACCCCATTTTATCATTATAGGTGAATCAATATATGAGTTTGGCTTTTGTGTTGGTACTTGGACAGATCATGATGTGCCCTCTCATCCAAGGACCAATGCTGCTGCTGAGGGTTATGATACGAGCTATTACTTGAAAAGCTAATTTACTCCAGTTACCACACTGTAAACACAACCCAAGGCGGGTGTCAACACGTTTTTTCCAGCGGCACTAAAAAGTGCCAGGTTAGTTCTGTGTAACGTGATGTGCAAACAGAACAAAAGAGTATTTCAGTTAAATGTCCTCTTCCCAAAGGTATCAGAGGACTGGTTACCAAATTGTTGCCCTTATTTCCCTAAACAAAATTATAGGTGTAGCCTGATAATACACTTACTAATTTGAAAATACAGAAGGAAGGCATCCCAGAATATTAAGCTCTGCATGCTGATTCCACTTATCTCTACATGTCCCTGGCTGCCTGCCTCTTGCTCAGCTAGCGTATTTCCCACAAATGTAATCTACACCTGTAAAGATATATTTAAAATAACTAGGTGCTGACAAGGGGTAAAAAATGCAGGAATACTTTCTACGTGCTCATGAACACAAACAATGGTGGAAGGTTTACCATCCCACACCTCAGAGTATATCTGAGCTAGACCTTTATCTGTACTACTAAGAAGACACAAAGGAGGTCTGGTTTCTGAGCATAACAAAACGTAGCCAAACTCTAGACAAAATACTGGGAGATCTTGAGTTTAAATCACCACTGACACACAGAAAATGTTAGGTATGTTATACACAGAATAGAAGCAGCCCTGAGTGTACCTCTGCATCTATTTTATGTAGAAGAAGTTTCAGTTTCTTCTCCTGCTTGGTTAATATGCATTTTTAGTATTGTAATGTTTACATTTGCACACGAGGAAATCAAGTCAGTTTGTGACATGAATGTTCTTATTAAGGCCTCCTCTAGTATTTCAGTGTGTCTCTCATGCTGCCATATCCTATGATGGCTTCATCTGTTAATTGATATCTTGAATGCTTAAAACAAGTACCTGCAAGAAAAACAGAAGCAGGAAACAGTGTACAATAATCACAGCATATCTATTTTCACTTTTAAATGAGGTAAGACTTCAAAGGAATTTATTCACGTCCTTTCTCCTTGTGGTCACCTTACCACCCTACCCTGAGTAGCCACATCAAATCACTTGTAGCGTGGTTTCTAAACGATTTAACTTCTCCCAGAAAAATCTGTGTATTCATATGTACACATACATGTGCATGTGGGACCACGTGCATTGGGTTCTATTCTGTAGTGATTATATTCCTTCTGCTACCAGTAACAACAGTCAGGAGAGATTTCTGGAGCACCCTCAGCACTGACATAGTGAGTAACACTCTATTTCATCTGTGCAACCCACCTGACAGACTAATTCAGCCTACAGCAACTTTACGACTTTGCTGGAAAAAGGCAGAAGTATTTACCCCATAGCACAGCTTGCGAAATCACGGATAGTAAGAAGCATAAACTTTATTTTAAAGCACCAGCTCAGTGCTAGACTGCGATGAAGGGCAAACTGTACTTCATTGGTCCTTATTCCCAAACGAGGAAACTGATGTTTAATTTCTTCGGAAGCAGCTGGAATTTAAGTCCTTTATCTTTCATTAGCGACTGAGGACACTGGCTCGCACCGACGCCGCCGAGCGGCGGACGGCGGGCAGGCAGCCCCGGCAGTCACGCCGAGAAGCCCGGCACCCATCTTGCACTTTATTTACTGCTGCGCGCAGTATTCCTTCCCAGAGATCCCATCTTCTCCGCCAGCCTTCCGGGAAGTGGCCAAGCGCTTTTCCCAAGAGGCGCCGGGCTCCCGCTCCCCTCAGCCGGTTTGGCGGGAGACAAGGCCGCTCGCCCCATCCGGCCGGACAGCGGCGCCCCCCGGCGGCAGGAGGCCTCGCGGCACCCCAGGGATATGGGCGCTGCACGGCCCCTTTGGCCGATGGTCTTTAAATCGGCGCTCTAATAACCCGCGGGAGCCGCCGCTTCCCGGCGGGGCGAGCGACGATTCCNNNCCGGCGGGGCGAGCGACGATTCCCCGCGGCGGTCGCCGCACAAGCAAGCCGAGGTACCCCCACCGCGACCCGGCAGCGCTGCGGCGCCTCCCGCTGCTGCCCCGCGCTGGGTGCGCGCGCAACCGCCGCCCGCGGGGCGGGGCGGGCCTCATTTCCTCCCTGGGCGCCATTTTGTAGCGCAGAGAACCCGCAAATAAAGAGCGGGCGGGAGCGGCGCGC
>VXAZ01008968.1:892096-966246 GCA_013399875.1 Gymnorhina tibicen | reverse complement strand
GAGCTGGTGGCGGCGTTTCGCCCCCGCTCGATGTGAGGAGGAGTGCGGCCCAGGCAAGCGGCGTGCGAGGGGCGCGGGGCCTCCGCGCCGCGGGCGGGAGGTGAGTGGCCGTGCGAGTGCTCCGCCCCGGCGGGACGGTCGGACCGGGCAGCCTGCGGTCCCGGGGTGCCGAACCCCAGCGGCGCTTCCATTCCTCACCTCGGGCGCGGGGGGGAGGAGCGGAAGCACTTAGAGCCATTTTGTGCGAGGCCCCGAAGCCCGGCCTGGCTGCGCGACCGGGATCCTCCTCCCCCTGCCTTAGGCCGCCGCCGCACCCCCGGGAGCCACGTTTGTTGCCTCCCTTGTTGGAGAGGAGCGAGGGCGGTGGGGCGGGCGCTCCCTGGGCTGGGGGGCGGCCGCAGCAGCTGGGTCTGTCAAACACCTGCGGCTGCGCCCCGCGGGGGGGGGCGGGACCCCCGCGGTTGCTGAGGCGAGTGTGAGGGCTGACCAGTTACGGTGCTACTGTGAAGCTTTCCTTTTTAAACATTAAAAGGCTCCTCTGTACAAGAAAGGCAAGGAGTTACTGGAAGGGGTCCAGGGGAGGGCCACAAAGATGATTTGGGGTCTGGAACATTTTTGTTGTGAGGAGAGACTGCAGTAGCTGGGCCTGTTTGCTTAGAAAAACGAAGATTGAGAGGGTATCTCATCAATACATACAAATATTTTAAAGGTGGGTGCCAAGTGAATGGTGCCAGACTCTTTTCAGTGATACCCAGTGACACGATGAGGGGCAGTGGCCATAAACGAAAACACAAGAAGTTTCACCTCAGCATGAGGAAGAACCTCTTTACACTGAGGGTGGAAGAGCTCTGGAACAGGCTGCCCAGGGAGGTAATGGAGTCTCTGTCTCTGGAGACATTCAGAACCCACCTGGACACGTTCCTGTGTCACCTGCTCTAGGTGATCTTGCTTTGGCAGAGGGGGTGGTGTTGGACTGTGTAATCCCCAGAGGTCCCTTCCAACCCTAAGGATTTTGTGATTCTGTAAATTATATGTGTGTATATATATATGCACACACATAACATGCTTTGGGAGCTGGGAGCCCATGCTGGGGTTTTCCCCATGGAACTCTTTTGTCTTATCATTAAAATAACACTCAGTTCAGGTATAACGAGTAAAGCCTCATACCTGATATTATTTAATTATTTTTGTTCACTGAGGTTTTTAAAAAAGTTTTAAAATCCTGTGTTTTATAAACATTTTAGGAAAAGGTGTGCGGGCTTTTACCAGAGTTACTAAAATTAAAATGTGCTTTCCCCATTTCATATCTCTTTTAATTGAAACTGCCATAAAAGCCTAAAAGTGTGTGATTTCCTAAAAATTCTAGTGCCTGTGACAATGTTCTAAGTATGGAGTATGGCTTTATGTTGCTTGTTGTCAGGAGCAGAAATGCAGAAGGAGTGGTGTGTGGCAGCCACTGTTTCTGCAGAATCATGAAAATGCTTAGTTAGGATAGTACAGTTGAGCTGTTCATAGTATAAATCACAAAATATAATCGTGTTAATTCCAGTCAGTTATGCAGGAATGTTGTTTACATTGATTCTTTTTATTGTAGAAAGTAACACTTCATCGTGTTCTTGCAAGATATTTCTGATATGGGTAGGAGAGAGATGATTTTTTTTAGAGGAGAGCTGAGTGATAAGAAGCATCTCTCGATGCACAGTGCTTGAGAAGTTACTGTATTAAATTCAAAGAATGAACATTTCAGTTGCAGTGTTGTTGTCTGTAGCATAGAGACCTGTTCATTAACAGGAAACTTACGGCAAATCACCGTGGCAGTTGCTGTAGCCAGCCTGGCACTGCTAATGTTTCGGAGAAACATGGAGCACAATGATAGCAGTATACAGCAGTAATAAATGCTTAAGCTTCTGGTGAGTTACTCCAGGTTACCAAAAAGCTGTTGCAGGGCAGTTCTGAGTTGAAATTCATATGTGTGGAACGAGCACTAAGTGTTTATCTGTAGATACTATCAACCTAACTTTTCCAGAATAACCTACAGAATATTTTTAGCTAGTGCATTTTTATTTTTTAGTGTGTGATTCTATCATGGCACATAATAACAGGTGGCAGTAAGACTTCTAAGTAACTTCTAATGCAGTGGCCCACAACTTCAGCCTTCACTTTTGTGCTCTTGTCTGAAAGCAGGAGGTGGTTTTGTAAATGGTGACGTGCTGGGTGTAGAGGTTAGAGTAGCCTGGTCTGGTGCTGGAATTTTGTGTCAGGTCTGGAGATGCAAGGTTGACTATCTTTAGATGAAGCATCAACCTTTGATTTCTTGTAGTCATGATTGTGATAGCAGTCATATGTTTATAATTGCTGTATGCTGCAGCGGGAGTTACAAGCTAAGTCTTTGGGGAAATTCACCTTTTTTGGTATTTGTGTGCTTCTGGTACTTTTTTGAGGAACACACATTTAATGATCTGACATAATGTGTGCACCATTTAATCAGTGTTAGCTGTAGTCATGTGGGACATCTGAAAAGCATGTTTCTCTTTGTCAGAAACTTAACACTAGCTCAGATCTTCAAGACTACTTCCAAACTCCAAAGGAGTTAAAAATTCTAAAAATCTTCAGGAAAATTACAGTGGGAGAGGTGGCAACCTAAATACAGGGATCACAAGCATTCCCTCTGTAATCTCAAGTTACTCTGAATGACTGAATTGGGCACTGGCAATTTTTATCAGTAGTCTCTTACGCTTGTATTTTACATTTAAGGTATGTTTTTGGTAAAACAGTCTCAAATAAGGAGCTGCATGCAGAAGTTCAAGTAAAATGCTTGAGTAACTTCTTGTGAGTGGGAGGGAAGGGGGTGGGAGTGGAGGGGGACCTCTTAGTTTAGGGAAGCACTTATGTGCCTGTGTGTTACTAAGCCTAGCAACAGGAAGCTGCCATTCATTAGTGAGATGCTTCTACTGAATGTTTTCTTTCTGTGGGTTCTAATGTCACTATTTATTATAGGAAGGGAGTGTGAGTGTTGGTTGTTTTGTTTGTTGTTAACTAGGACCTTGTTTGGTAGGGTGGTGTGTAGTTGTCAGTGGTGTCAGTTAGTGTAGGTTGAAAAGGCTTTACTTCATTGGAATGTATTTACTTGTCTTACTGACCAACAGTTTTTAGGATTTGGAAAAGTTAAATTAGCTCATTGAGTGTCATTCTGAAAATACTAAGGTAATCCATAAAAATCATTGAGAAAATAAAATATCTACTACTTAAGAGCATTGTCTTTTTGAAGCTAAGTGTTCACAGCCAAGGAGTTGACACGTCCTTTCCCTGGTACATGTGCATTGTAGCAGCTTTACAAGCTTGTCAGCTCTTAAAAGTATATGCAACTTTTCCACTGAAAGCATATTGCAAAGATGCATGCCTCTAGCAAACCTTGCATTCATTATTACTTGAATGCCTGTAAGATTTATGAACTCAGTGTATTTTACATAATCATAGTTGTAGAAAATGCTGTGTATTGCTCTTTTGATATAAGGAAGCATGTCCTGTAACTCAGGGCAGTGTGAATATTTAACCTAGCAAAATGCAGTCCTATTGTGCTCTGTGTGCACAAGAGGAATTCAGTTTGATGGTCTGTCTAAGCCATCTATTTTGCATCTTTTCCTGAAAATATTCACATGGGTTTTAAAATAATACTTCCTGTTTATTAGAATCTTAAAAGAATAAGTACTTGCAAGAACATGTTGTAACGTTCACAGATGATTCTCTTTTATTCCAAAGAGGAGGAGTAGTGTATAAATCACTTTCCTCGAACCCTGATTATCCTTTACCTTGTAAAATACAATGTTATGTAGATGTAGACACATACTAAATGTCAGTTTGATACAAAGTTGGGTGTTTTTGATTAGTTGAATAGGAAGAATTGATTACTGATTGGCTTTTTAGACATAAATAGAAAGTTTTAGTTAACTTTTGGGAAAGAGGCATCTGGCTATATCTAGACTACAGGAGCAAACTTGACATAGTATTGTTTTTGTACAATGGTGCTGCATTGTGTGGAACCAGTATTTCAGGGGTGTAATACTGCAAATTAAAAAAATTAAGGCTAGAAGTACAAGTTCCTGACTTGTTCAGTGTTCCATGTACATTAGAAACTACACTAAATAAAATTCATTTTTTCCCTCTCCCTTCAGAGTTCACAATGACGAACGAAGAACCTCTCCCAAAGAAGGTATGTATAAAATTACTTGTGACTTCACCCTTCCAGGTAGTCACGACAGCTTGATAAGTTATGCTTTTCTTTTTGCTTCATAGGTTCGCCTTAGTGAAGCAGATTTTAAGGTTTTACCTAGAGATGAGCTTATTCTAAGGTAACGTAAAAAGTAGTTTTTCCTTCTCAACATTTTAGTCAACTTTCAGTGGAAGAAATTTACTCTTCCATTGTCTTTTAGCATCCTTGTTCTGAAAAACTGTTTCATCTGTTTCATGATAAATTTCTTCTGGCAAGTTTTTCTCTTGCCTCAAGTATTTTTATTTGTTGTTTGGGAGGGAACACTTTTTCCCAAGAGGCAAAATCCTCAATAGTATTTTGTAAAACATGAGTAGGAGTGGTTTTTTTCCTTACTCATAACTACAGAAGATATGATTGCTTAGATTCCTTGCTAGATCACAAGTTATTTTGAACATCAGAAGAATGTCAGCTCTTTACTTCTCCAGTATGTTTTACAGTTTCTCAGTCCATGCAGTTGTCTTTTCAGCATGTTCAGATATTAACAGAAAAATGTTAAAATGACATTTTCATCACCTTGAACTTCCATAAGGAAGAGTCTGGCCATCTTTTTCACATTTTAGAATGCTTAAATGTCACCATGGAAACAATTATAGGGAATCCTGTTGCACAGACCACCTGCTTAAAGAAACCATCCCAAGCCATTTGTCTCTGTATGCCTGAACTTCCCAATTCATAAACCAGGAGCTATCCAAACTAGCCATCTGTGGGGCATCTGTTTATCTGCTGGAGTAGTCTGTGCATTTTGGTAAACATTAGTTCTTGGCTTTTTGTACACTAGGTTATCATTATTAGGGTCTCAAGGTAAATTTTGCTGTTTCATAGAACAAGACTAAATTGTATAGGAACATGGGGTGTCATATGCAACACTTAATGTACATGGTGATCAGCGACTCTCCCTCCTGGGTAAACTATCCTGCCAGCTACTTTTGGGGTGACAGTTTTTTCCAGGGAGTAAACACAGTCTGGCTCCATATGCTTAAACTGGTTTCTGTCTTCCTCTGAGTATCCAGTCTTTTGGGTAGTAAAGAAAATTTATTTAAACAATAAGAAAAAAAAAAGCTTCTTTGATAAGTGGTTTTGGCCTTGCAATCCTTTTTATAGAAATTTCTGTACTCAAGATTCTCTGGCAGCAGTAAACTCTTTAGTCTTCAAAGCTATGCCCTTAGTTCCTGTGATAAAATTCATGTGAAAGTACCAAGGCATAGATTCTGTGCCACTTGCTTTCTGACTGATAGTGTGAAAACACAAAAAGCCTGCCGGTTGTAATCAGTTTCTGTAACTCGCAATGATTAATTGCTACTGTAGAAGAGATGAATTTCCAACATATATTCAAGAGAGAATGTGATGCAATACACCCGAGGAGGTAAAATATGTCAGCAGCTCACCTGTGTTAACAAAGAGGTAGAAGGGAATTTGCTAATGACAGCTATGTTGCTATTGAATCATCTTTTTAGTGTTTAGAAAAACTTAACATGCTCTCAAAAAGGGCACTTCATGGATTTAAGGAGAATAACTGTTCAATATACTCAGAAATGGAAATTTAAATTCTGTTTTGGTCATGTCCGTTTCATTAGTTTGCATTGATCAGTGTTTCAAACACTGGGGTTTTTTTGTATGGGGGGGGCAAATTACAGATTTTTATTAAGTTCACCTCTAATCATGATTTCACATAAAACTAGCAATTATTACACTAACTGCTGGCTTCATTTGTAGGCTGTAATAAAATACTATTATTACATGTGTATTTTAATCAATGTCATTTCTACTACTTTGAGACATAGGAAAGCATGTTTTGACCACTAGATTGTCTTGAGACGTGGAATGTGTTTTTCTGGTCCATACTTTGGTGAGGCAAATGATTTTTAAGATGGACATGTGTCATCACCTTTTGGTCTTTGAGGTAGTAAGTCACTGTTGCTGTACAATTGCAGTGATGAAATACATATGTAGAAAACATTTTTTTTGTCAGTTTCTGTGCCATGAGTCCCCGTTTTACTGTTCTTTTCCGTGAAGTACATGATTTAGTTTTGTTAATCTTAACTTTTATTGACTAAACATGAACAGGACCAACACAGCCTTTAGATCTGACCTTGAATTTCTCCTTGTCTCATGACTTGTTGCTGTGGACTCATCTTAATCTTTCCCCTCTTTAATGCAGTAGTTACTTAGCTTGATTGTAGGAGCTTCTGAGAGAAAGAAGAGTCAGGAATACAGTAAAAAAATACTCTGTGGATCATAGCTAAAAATCTGATCAGTATTGCCCTGATCATTTAGGTGAGCGGTTAGCTGGTAAAACACTGAAGCACTCTGATATGCACAAGCATTTTTGAGGAAATACAGTGCTTTTACTGAACTTCCGTCAGCAGGGGCTTAGAGTCAGTCCTTTTTGGAATGGCCTGGGTGCCATGTGTGTCTCAACCCCCAACTGCTTATCATTTACTATGGACTCCAAAGTGCGGCATAAAAAATGGGTGCTTCAAGAAAAATTATTTAGGATTTCATAGCTTCAAATCACCTCTATAAGGTCTGCTTATATTTTTAGAGAATGAAGGGAGTTAAGTAACTGACAGAATGCTGCTCAGTTACCTTCCAGTTCTTGTAAAACTGTAAGTGGTCCCTTGAATGTAGAAGAGATTCAGGAGTGTCCTCTCAGTTCTGCTGTCTCTGTTCTTGAGTGCCTTTCCATGTAGCACTTCAGTGGAGGTTCTTCAGGTTATTAATTTTGAACCATCAGATTACAGATATAAACTACCATATTGAGTGGAAAGCAAACTGATGGGAGAAAAAAAGCTAGCTTTTAGCCTTTTAGGCATTCTTCCCCCACTCAGGTTCACTGATGAGCCTTAGTCTGCTGCAGGTGTACTGGAAAGCATAATCTGGGGCATGGAGGTCAAAGGTCTGGCTGTGTTCCCTCCCAAGATCTTGCCCATTCCCACCCTACTGGTGAGGGGGGAATGTTGGAGAATGTGCCTTGATGATATGTGAGCACTTCCTAGCAGTGGCTGAAACACTGATGTGTTACCAACACCATTCCAGGTACCAGTGCAAAGCACAGCATTGTGAGGGCTGCTGTGGGGAAAATTAACTCCATCTCAGCTAGACCCAATACAAGTTGCTTGAACTGCAAGAGTCTTCACCAGGTTTTTGACAAAATGCCACATCTGAATAGTTAAGTTTTCTAAAGGAGTTGGTAGGCACATGACTTCAAATTTGTGACATGGCCTAGTGCCATCTAGGTTTTCTTTTCCAGGAGTTTAGTTCTTGCCCAAATACTAGTAGTTGTTGAGAGGTGACTTAGATGTATTATCTACAACATTCTTGGTGACTGTAGGCTACCTGATTTGTTTGTGGGTGGTTATTTGGGGGCTTCTTTTCCTTTTTTTCAGATAGGGGTCTGTCATGTCTGCCTAACTCATGTTTCAGGTCCTCATTTCACTTGCTTTGTATATTGCTCCTGTTATGGGAGGGTGGGGTATCACAATTTTGGTAGAATTACTGGTTTTGGGCTGCGAGGTGTAACTTAAAAGTCAAGTAGTCATGTATGTTTGAAGACCAACTGTTTTATTGCATGTAATTTTTTAATGTAAAATTAGGTTATTGCTGTCTTAGGTTTGCTGTTTAGTAGACCATTTCGGTTTTACTTTTGGGAGATTGAAATCTCCTGAACAGACACAGAATTTTTAATGGTCAAATGGTGAAACTTAGAGCAGACAGATTAGTTTAAGGGTTAAGTAGGAATACTTCTGCTCCCTTTTACAGAGCTTGAGAGTTCATTCATGCTGTTTTCATGTTCAGGTGAAGAAATGTAAAATTTTTTTGGTGCTTGAAGGAAGAGATTTCGTGCTTCCTTTTCCTAGTGATGTGATCTTGCTTGCTGTTACAGATCTCTGATGTTTTTTAAACCCTTTAATGAGCTGTTTGAATTCACTAAATGGTCAAAATTACCTAGAGGTAGATTTTATAGTTTCAGTTGAGGTAGTGGTGTAGGTTAGAGAGTTAAAATAGACCAGTTATGATGAGTCTGGCATAAAATACGTGTCAGGGAAAGAAGGTAATGGGAGGAGGGAACAGACACCTTCTTCTGTAGTGTTAAGTTATTAGATGAATTTGCTTTATAATGTGCAGTTGTACCATCATGAGTAGCACACATAGCTAGGTGCACAGTACTGGCTAAAAATCCCAAAACACCATGCTGTGAACTTTTTTGTAAAGCATTTCATGCTAAACTTTATGGCAGACTTGATTTGCTGCTGATCTGATGGTTTGTATGAAATGCAGTGCTGGTTTTAAGTGATGTTTTTTGACTGCAGATGAATTGCCTAAATAACATGCTTTCAATGAGTTACTAAACTGTTTGGCTTATGGATGATGAATATAATCAGAGAATGGTCTTAACCTGAATGAGCTGATACAACTACCTAACCTAGACTGCCGTTTCTAGTCTTTTAATACAGTTTTGCTTGTCTTGTTCACTTGGTAACGTACTTAATGTTGTATTTGTATCACACTTTCTGTTACAGAATTGTTTAAACTGTTCTGCTATGAGAATAAGATGTATGTAGGGTACTTTACAAAGATAACAAAGTAATTGGTGTTTGATCCCAACGTTTGTCTAAATTACTAATTTTTAAAATGGCAGTTTTAAGTGTTGTAATGCACAGCTACTGCTTTATTCTTCTGAGATGCAAAGCAGATTTAACTATTTCCACAATTAAAAGCCCCCTTTTTAAAACTGGAATTGTCTTTTATGCAATTATGTAATTCCTTCTTGACATTTTCTGATTATGGTATCAGTGTGTACTCTGAAAGCTTAGGAATGAGATGCCTTGATTTAATAAACTGAGCTTCAGAAAATTCTTGTTTTTTCTTTTTATATCTGCAACAGGTGGAAACAGTATGAAGCATACGTGCAAGCTCTGGAGGGCAAGTACACAGACCTTAATTGTAAGTTAGCTGGGTTTCAAGATGGTGCAAGTTATCTGAATGTATAAAGCAGAGTGATCAAGTAATATCTGTGCTTTCTAGAAGTGCTAGAAATAAGAGATAATAATCTATTATGTCAGTTACTTGTCAGGAAAAGAGCCCCTGTTTTTTCTACTGTAAATTTTCAGCCTCTCCCAGCTTTCTTACCACCTTCTTTTCCAGTTGCAAATTTATCACACCATCTAAAAAGTCCTATTTTCGCATCTGTAGGACACAGACTGCTGGGCAGGGAAAAGCTTCAAAGCATAACCCCATAAATAGGTGTACTTTCAGAACTTTACCGTTAGAAAAGGAAACTTTATCTACCAAAATACTCCAGGAATGTCTGTGCCTTTAGTAGTCTTACAGGATTGTAAGACTGGGAAGGGAAATAGTGCTTAGAAGTAAATGTCTAAAATGAGTCCCCAAGTAATATTTGATATGATTAGGCAAATTTGATTGACATTTTTACTTGGTCATTAAAATTTGGTCTTTTGGAAGATAATATGGGAAAAACATCCTACTCTGAGAAAATATTAATACATTCTGGGAGTGACTGAATAGCCAGTTCTAAGTCACTTTTAAAAGTTATGTTGGCAGCTAGAGATGGTACATTTTCCTGTTTTCCACTCACCTTTTCAGTCTAAATACTTAAAGCTGTAGTACCACTGAGTTTGAAGGGTATTTTTCTGTCAGTCCAAATGGATATCTTCTCTTCTGCTGTTGTTAGATCTTTCTTCTACTGCTGTTTTATAATGTTTTGAGTTTTGGAGAGACTAAAATAATGGAAATGGAAGCAGGTGATTCCATTCACATCTCAAACTGTCTAAACATAGATAAATAAGTTGTTTCAACATTCCTGATTTCTTGATTTTGGAAACAATATAGGCCATAGTAATCAGTGTTAATAAATTATCTGCAAAGAATTATTTAGAAATCATTGTCCTGAAGTAATTTGTGATGTTCAGGTTATATTTGCAGCTGATTATTCTCAAGGAATTAGAAAAAAACAGAAAGTCTAAATTATTCAAATTTTTCATCGTTTTATACATGACAAGTAGCGGAGTGAATGTATATAGTTGGTATTGGGTTGCTTGCATGTGTTTTTGTTTGAGTAATTTGGAAATGTGCTGCCTTCTCTCATTTCATATATGAGTTTTCATAAATGTTAATGGATCAGAAGTCTAGTTGTGACAGAATGTTTTTGAATGTCTTACTGTTTGCTCATGGAGTGTTGAGACCAGTTTGAGGATTCCCATAAACAGCACTGTTTTATGGACTGCAGATTGGTTTTTGCCAGAGTACAGACTTTCCTTCTCCCCCACCCTGGCCTCAACTTTTCTTATGCATACCTGGGCAGTTCAGCCTTCCGAAGTTGCAGACTGCAGGTTGTAATAATGGTTGGTTAAGCTAGCAGTTTAAAATTTATTTCCTATATAAACATGGAAACATCTTCAAATTTTTACTAAGTCTTAAAGAAGGACCAGGAATATGGATTTAAAGCCACCTGTTGTCAAGCTTTTCTAATACTTAGTGATATTTTGGTTTTTGTTTATGTTATAAACATGACTGCAAAAAGCATAACTGTTTATGACTTCTGTTCATGAATTTGGTCTTTAGATTCTTTTATCTGTCTTTTAAAAACTTCCTATGAGAGGGTACTATAAAACATGCTTTGTGTGTTGTTGCTTGTATTAGCTAATGATGTGACGGGGTTGAGAGAATCTGAAGAGAAGTTGAAACAGCAACAGCAAGAGTCTGCCCGAAGAGAAAATATTCTGGTGATGAGGCTGGCAACTAAGGAGCAGGAGATGCAAGAGTGTACTGTAAGTATTTAGACAGGATGAGTGTGATAGTCCTGTAGCAGGAATATCAGCTTTTGAGCCAGTACCTATGGGCTATGTATCTAGAGCATCACATTTCCTCTGTTTAAGAAATGTCAGGGTACTTTAGCTTTCACTGAATTAGCAAAGATCACTTCCTAAAGTTTGGGGGTTTTTAAATATTAGTTATTTCTGTTGATTTTCAGCAGCATTTGTGGTTGGAAGGGCTTTTACTTCAAACCAAGCTGATTCTTGCATGTGCCATGCTTACTCTCGTCTAGCATTTATCTACTCTGCCTATCTACAAAAGTGTTACTTCTGAGTATCATTAGAGTCAGGAACAAATTAAAATGTAAGGATATGATTGAGTTTATTTGGTTTCATGTAGAAGGTTTTAGGCTGATACTTACATTGCCTTTGGGTAACAAGGTATTTGTAAGCCTCTGTCTGTTTGGCTGGATAGGTGAAGTTGCTACTGACTTCTCCAAAGTTCTTTTGAAATTTGGCAGATCTGCTTAATTTCTAATGTTCTGAATAGATTTTTCGTTGATCTTTGTTTCTCTCTTTATTTCTGGCCATTTCTGTGACTTTTTCATCTGTGTTTAGTCTTGGTTTCTTGAAACTATCTCATTTTGGATTACCTTAACATAATTTTAATTCTGCTTGAATCTGGCAGTTTCTGAGAGGATTGGTAAAAGCCTATTGCTAGTTTCAGTAATATACTCTTCAGAGCTTCTCTTATGAGAAATACAAGCTCTGTGCAAAACTAATAACTAGTATTGTAGCTTTCCTTTTCTATTTTAAGTCTTCCTTTCTTTTTTGCCTGAAGGTTTTCAGAGCTGTCAGGTATAGTAGTGTGACTGAACTCTGTACACAATACTTTCATTGCTCTTAAGACCATAAGATCACTTTAGTTCACAGTAAGTAGTGTTATAAACAGGAATAAAAAAAAAGAGGGGATTAAGCGTACTTTACCGTGGCAAAAAACAAAGCCCAGAATCACTGAGGTTGGAAGACACTTGCAGTTTGTTTAGTCCAGCCTGCCTGTTCACAACAGGGTTAGTTGGACCAGGCTACTCAGGACTGTGCACTATTGGCCTTTAAGCATCTCCTAAAATGGAGACTCCAAAACTTTTTGGTGACCTGTGCCAGTGCTGAACCACTGACACAGCAGAATGTGTTTTCTTATGTTTAAGTAGAACTTCTGTGTTTCAGTTTGTGCCCATCACCTGTGCTTTCAAGTAGGCACCACTGGCTTTGCCTCCTTTACTCCCTGTCAGGTATTTATGCACATTGGTAACATCCCCCGAGCCTTCTCTTCTCCAGGTTGAGCAGCCTGAACACTCTCAGCCTCTGCTTGTGTTTCACATGCTCCAGCCCCTTAATCATCTTCATGGCCCTTCACTGGCCTCACCCTGATATGTCTGCGTCTCTCTTCTGCTGGGGAGCCCAGTACCCCAGATGTCTCACCAGTGCCAAGTGGAGAGGAAGGATCACCTCCCTGAGCATATAGCTAAACCAATAAATACTAAAAATAAATAAAAAGAAATGTTAAGTTTTTCACCAAAACCAAATTTGTGTGTACTATATTTACCTTGCTTCCTCCCTTGAGGTAATAAACTTCAAGTATTTAATGCCTTGAGTTTGACAATATCATGAAGACTACAGGGGTTTTTGACTGCACTTTGTTAGATGTTTATAGCTGCATAATCTTTCCAGAACATCTGTGTAGAAGAACTTCTGAAGAGCTTTTATTTTCAGTATACTTTAAAAAAGAAAAAAAGGTGGGTAACAACCTGTCAAAAAGAAGCAAAAAACAGACACGTGCCCACACACTCAGCTTATATTTTTCCTGCTCTTGACTCAAGAATAACACCAAGGATGTAATCTCCATAGTATATCGAGGTAGGAAGATGCATCCTTGAAGAAGATGTGTAAAAACTATAATGGAGACATTGTCACCTTTAGGTATTTTCAAGTTTAAAAATGCACACACATAGTTTCAAGAAGGTCTGGAGGACTACTTGGCTTCGTATTACTAGAGAGTACTTTTTCCACTACAGTAACAGTAGAAAAATACATCATGTTAGATAAGATGTAAAGCTAAGCTATGGGTTGCTAAATCATTTAATAAACAAAAACTATTCACCATCTGATGTTGTTTGACATGCCTAATTTTAATCAATAAAATAATTTTTTTGTATTTTATTGCAGTTAACAACTTTTTATAATCCATACTTACATGTAAAATATACTAGTAACATTTATATGTAAGCCTTCAGTGTTTCCTGTCACGTTTTAATTAGAAAGACTGAGCATCTATGGTGTTTAGTTTCATGAAAACTACAGATGTGTTTTTGAGACATTTTATTCTTACAAACTTACCGCTTTCAAATTTAGATGGTTAAAAACTTAATACCATACCATATTCAACTGCTAGTAGCTGGCAAATACTGAGTTTTCTGATTACTTGTTAAAATACACTAGCTCTGTTTTAAAATAAGATGTGATGAACTCTATCTTGGTGTTTTAATTTTCATCCTTTTTAAAAACAGTAGCTTTTTTGTTGTGTTTTCAGCTTATGAAAGTCACCAGTTGTCCTCTTGAAAGTGTGGGTGTGCATGTTGGAGTAGCAGTAGCAGAATTGTTGCCCTTATTCTGTGTCAGTGCTGTTTTTGAAGAAACAAGATGGGGGTGGAGTGCATAGCTCCGTTCTGTCCTGTGCTTTGTGCTGAGTCTAGCAGGAGAATATATGGATTTCTTCAGAGCCAGCAGCTTAGTAAAAGTCAGTGACAGGTGCTGCAAAGTTACTCCATAGTTTTAGGGTGACTAAGGGTTACCTTGAAGTTCAGGCATTTAACATTTGTGTGCCCTGTTGTCAGCAGCAGCCTTGAACTGCCTTCCTCCAGCAGGAACAACCCCCTAAAAGAGGTTGCTGCTCTTAGGGAAATGTGGGTAAGGTCTTGGGTATGGTTTCTGCATAAAGCTTTAGTTCTGGCAGAGGTGGTGGTAAAG
Source organism: Gymnorhina tibicen (assembly GCA_013399875.1). Classification (NCBI taxonomy): domain Eukaryota; kingdom Metazoa; phylum Chordata; class Aves; order Passeriformes; family Artamidae; genus Gymnorhina; species Gymnorhina tibicen. The sequence continues at coordinate 952,176 of VXAZ01008968.1, read as the reverse complement.
TTAATGCTACTTCAGGGAAAGGCCTTAACACCCCCTCCCAGGCTACTGCACAGTTACTGTAAGTTAATAAGTGGATAGGCATTTGGAAATACTTGCTGCTCAAATATGTTTTTTATGGAACAGATAACAATGAGTAGAACTTTCTGTGGGTGCAATTGGACTGTAGCACTAGTTAGTCATTACTCTTGTGGTTTAGGTTAACGCTTTTTTCTCTTCTGAGTTGTGAATTTTATTCCTTCCTGCTCCTTCTTTATAAGGATATACACTTGTTCTTACTTAGATGGCTTACATTTTCTCTCAGGCACCTGGGATCTGTTTTGTAAATTCTTCATGTTTAGAGAGTCTGTTCTTTGTAGCTATCTTTGGATGATTTCAGCTGAAAGCATGCAACTGTTTGCAAGAATGTGAGAACTAGGGGGACTGAAAATATTATTGTCTGTCTTTAACAAAAAGAGATAAAAATCCACACAAACAAAACTTGACACAGCCTGATGTCCTCTAAACAGACTGCTTTCAGTGCTGTCCTGCCTTGGGTTGGAACAGAGAGAAAGCTGACGCCAAGGTTTTTATTCTGTTCATGAAAATTACTCCTACTTGTCCATCTGATGGGCTTTTGAAAAATACCAGCTAGTGTGTGCTTTCATGTTTGGGAATATGAACAGTCAGTAGGCATTTCAGGATGTTACAGTGGGCATTCCCTGGGGTCTGGCATTGGACATGATTATTCCTGTATGTTCAGCTGTAGCCTGAAGTTGGTCCTGACTGCAGGCAAGCTCTACTGCTGCCTAACCCTTACTGCCTTGAATATCAGTGTGAGGTGACTCATACCAGAAAGTGATTAGAGGGAGCAAGAATGTGAGGTTTGGACTGGCTAAGCAGGAAGACAAACGTAATTAGGAAATAGGCAGAAAAGGGAAGAAGTTTGGGCTTGCTTTGGGAGCAGGTCATATTGGGAGGAGGTTGCTAGGTCTTCATGGATGAAAAGCCTGGTAGATGAGAATTCTGGAGTTACAGCTGGAGAAAGCACTGGAGAAGGGATTGAGAAAATTTGAGTTGGAAAAAGTGGAGGGAAATAATGGTCTTTTAAGTTTGGGGAGGGAATGAGCAAGGGTTGTTAAGCTTAAGTAAGTTTTTTTGCCTGACTGCTTTAGGAATGATGGTTGAGCTGAAGTCCTGTGCAGGTGCCATCTGCTGGTCTCAGGAGTGCGAGCTGGAGAGATCCCAGTGGGATTGTCTAATAACTGGCATTGCACAGCATTGGCTGGGTCCTCTGGAGTGTTTTAAGTGCGTTTATGGCATGACTGAGGAGCAGTGGAAGCAATTCTGTGTGCTAGTGATCCAAGGAATCTGTTACAGTTTTTAGATTTACAGTGGAAGAGGGAGGAATCTGGGCCTTGGTAAGACAAGGAACATGGCCCTTTTCTTTTTTTCCCCCCAGTTAGTGATGCCTGTTTAAAAATGGATTGGGAACAGTGTTGCTGTATCATGATTATATTTCTGAAATACGTTCCCAGTGAAGTTGTCCATTTCACTGTCTAGTAGCTCTAACCATCACAAAGAATTGACAGCTTGTTGAAATACTTCAGTAATAGAAGAATCAAAAAGTAGAGTGGATAGAAAATATACATCAATAACAATGAATAAAATTGATCTTTATTCAGTGAGCTATATATTGTGCATTCAGTGAGGCAGAGGATCCATGGGGTAAAATGCCATCCAAGAAATGTTAGCATAACCTTAATCTGGACTTCCTGTTTCTAGGTAATGTTTTTATGTGGGTTCTTGAGTGCTTTATTTCTTGAAAATATTTATGTGCAGTGCTTTATTCCCTTTGTATTTCTTTCTGGATACATAAAAGTTTATTTATTTAAAATTTAAAGTATGATGATTTCAGGTTTTTAAAGTAGCTCAATATTTCTATTTCAATATTATCAAATTAATGTGTCAAAGGAAATATTTCAATTCTTCCAGTACCTTTGAAAACACTTACTTGAAATCAAATCCAGGAATTTTTGCTACATAATAATATATAAATTAAAACACATTATACTCAATTTAGAAGTAACTGGGGTTGCTACTGCACACTGAATGTACATAAGGCTTCTGTACTTTCTCTTCACCACTGTCATGTAAAGACCCCGTACAGAGTAACTGCATGTACAGGAACATGGTTAAGCTGTCAGTGCTTCTGGCCCTGCCGTGTGGCCCAAGTAAAAGCAAAGAGTGCAGGGAGACTCTTTCCCTTTAGGATTTCTCAGTGAAACTCTGTTGTTCTCAAGTCTCGTTGCAAGGCTGGCTGCCCGGGAAGCAAACCATCTGATGTCTTTCAATGTAGTGTAATTCTGTTTACCTCTTGCTGATGAAGAAATGTGTGTGATACAGGGAGCATAATAAATTGAATTTAAAAATTAACACGTTCTGTGCAGGCTGACGAGATACTGGTGATTAGCAGGGTTCTAAACATGTACTTCTAGTACAATTTAAGATATGTCTGTTGTGATGGGATTAAAATGTAAGAAACCTAAAGTTTTATTTATATACGTTCAAGTTTTGACTAATAAATACTATTTAAAAGAAAACCTCTCAGTTATTACTTCTGAAATTTTGACTGTTGCAAGTGTCTGGGTTCTAAATACATAAAATTGTAACTCCTTTGGCTTGTGGTTATCGCAAGAGAATAAAATCAACCAAAATCGTTTTAATTGCTGTCAATATTTCTAAATGTTGTTGTTTAAAAATACACAATCTTGCATCATAAGTGACTATTGCAGTTGCAAAAATCGTTTAAAAGTTTCTAAAAACCTTATTATTTGCTTGTAAACATTTCTTGTCAATTTTAGCTGTAATGTTCCTTAACAACTTACACTGAACTTAAGTGGGAATTAACTGCTGTTTTAAGCAGATAATTCTTTCCATATGCTCTTTGTTCCCCAAAAAGTGCAGGCAGATAGAAAAGAAAGGGAGTATTCTAATGCTCCAGATACTGCTCTGACAAATGTAAATTGACATGAAGAAAATAATCTGGGATCTGGAGGGGAATCTGCCTTGAAAGGTTAAGCATGGCAGGTCGTAGGATGGGGGCTTGGGTGAGCAGGCACGTGCACAGGGGTGCAAGGTGTGCACAAGTGATTTTTGTCCTGTGTTTTTCGGGTTATAGTGTGAAAGAAGGCAAGCTATCTTGATGTTAACTTTGGAGCAACTGTTTTTATTTGTATCAAAATGACTTCTAATTTTTCTTTAATACTGTACGAGTAACAGTCTTTTTTTCTTATTTTATGCAGAATCAGATTCAGTACCTCAAGCAAGTCCAGCAGCCTAGTGTTGCCCAACTGCGATCAACAATGGTGGACCCAGCCATCAACTTGTTTTTCCTAAAAATGAAAGGTGAACTGGAACAGACTAAAGACAAACTGGAACAAGCCCAAAATGAACTGAGTGCCTGGAAATTTACGCCTGATAGGTAAACAAAACAAATACTCCCCAGTCAAGACTTCCCTGACAGTCCCACTACGAGAATGCTATGGTGGGACAGCCAAGTACTCGTTTCCACACCAAGACTCAGACGTTTTGAGGCAAAAGCCACATTCTTATACTGTCCAGCTTGTAATGCTTAATGTAAAACTTACCAGATGAACCTTGTGTTTCAGCTTTTTTCTCCCCCTTTGCTTCAGAGGCCTGACTGCGTCGGACTATTCTGAAGAAATGGCCATCTTCGAAAAAAAATCTTTTCTAGAACATGTAGACATTTGCAAAATTGTTCTATTTGAAGAAAATAGAGGGAGAAACAGAAGTCTTAAGTCTGTGGCACACTGTGTCTACAGACAGTTTGGAGGAGAGAGAACCTAGAGATTATAAATCATGAATTGAACATGTAAAATTCCCGTAAAATGTAGAAGTGGAATATGCTTCGCTCTTAACCTTGAGCCTAGTGACTTAGAGACACTGTAAGTCAGTTTTGCCAATAAGACTGTGGACTTCCTGCTTGTTCACTGAACTGCTGGGTCAAAACTCGATAAGGTGAATTTTGCATTAAAGAGTTTACTTGCTAACCAGTTTTGAATAGCCACAAGAGTGCTATTTGATATCACAACAGTGGTAGTGTACACATTTGACTGTTTAGCCTTTGGGCTCTCTAGCACTTGATGCAGCCTTAAGTCACTGTTGCTAAATAATGAACTGTTTTCTGGATGGTTGGTAATACTGTGGACGCCTCAAAATTAGGACTGTACGAAAATGTCCGTTCCATCTAAACACAGGTTTAAAATTGTTTGAAGCAGTACATATTTGATCACAACTAGCATGTATAAGAAAAACTGGTTGTGATAAGAATTTCACTGCATGTTTTCATGCAGAATGAGAATTTTTCGATCTTCATACTAAGAACTGATCTCAAATGCTCAATACAGAAGGCACATGATGGCAACTGTCTTCAGTGTTGGTGGGATGTTTTTATTCCATTGTACGCCTGGGTTTTTTTGTATTGTTCTTCTCTATAAAATGTGCCTTGACATAGTTGTAACATACAGTTCAAGGAACACTTCTGGTTATACTGTTGTATTGTGAAACTCCTGGGATGAACGAGAATTGAACAGGTTGTCATTTCTGCATTGTCTCGTTCGCTGAAAACAAAGTCAGTATTTTAACAAACCAAAAAAACCTTAAATGCATGCATTTTCGTTGGTGGAATCAGTGAAGGAGTTTTTGCTACTCTATTGATGCCTCTGTTCTGTTGTCCCAAGTTACTTGTAAGAGTAGCGATGTGGGACAGTTGGGAGTGCACGTCTGAGGTCTGTAAAGCAAAATGTAGATTTGGTGTAGCATTTATGTGTTTGTTTTTTTTCCGGTAGCAAATAGAGTTCTATTTAGTAATCTGAAGTTTTGATTTTTTCAAAACATTTGGGCAACGTTTTATGACTCAGCCTGATCCTAAAGAATTAATTTTTAAATTAAAAAGAGACATTCAGCTGTCGCAGAAGGTGATGTATTCTAACTGTTTTGATGACTTTTAAGATGCCATTACATAATTTTGACTTGGAAGTATCTTTAACTGTTTGTGCTTCAGATGATAAATACGGGATCAAAGAGTAGTATACTTATGCAGGTTTATTTTTTTTTGCATGAGTAATGACTTAACAGCAAAAGAAAAATCCACAGAAAAATTTTACCTTTTTAAAAGTGATACATCCGGAATGATTTTGCTATAGCAGTATCTAAGATTTTAATGATCTAGCATCAAAATAGAGGTAAGACTTACATTAATAAATGTTACTGTGTTACCAAGCCATTTGTAAAGCTCACTATAATATGTTGAAAGAGGCATGCCATGCAGATTGCTTGCTTCTAACTTGGAGTTGAGAAAATTATTTAATACGTTTAGATACAGGTTGGTTGTTCTTCTAAAGTCCTCAGGCTCTAAATGTGTGTATACAACCGAGCAGAGACAAGTAACTTGCCACTTCCTTTCAAACCCAAGTGTTGAAAGAAAACGTTATTTCTGTAGCATTATACGTAATTAGCATCATATAATTTTAAGTCAGTGGTGTGAACGTGCATAATTCATACATGCAGTGGCTGGAATATAGAAAGGTAGAGTTATTGCCTGGTAAATAATTGAGGCTGTCTTTGTTAACTCGGTTAAGATTTTGCTGGTTTTTATTTCTTGAAAGGCAAAGAAATTGGCTCATGTAAAATATTTGTAGTTTCTTCTATTTGCATCTTGTCCCCCCCCCCCCTTAATTGCTTTAATTGTCCATCCTTGTACACAACTAGTCATTTCATGGCATCTGGCGTAGTTTTTGAAAGAGGCAATAGTCCTATTCAGATCCTAAACTGATGTTCTTGGGGTGGATAACAAGTTAACTGCAGCCCCAAGCAGAGTTAGTTCTGGACCTTAATGTAGGTAAGACTGTGCAGCATTAACATTGCTGATGTCTGGAGGGGGAAATAAAAGGGCATGTAATCAAAGGAATGGCTATGCTAAGCCATTTTAACCATCATTAAGCAGAGTATAAACTGGGAATAAAAATTAGCTGAAATGTCATTTTGCAGTAAGCCTAGTACAACAAACTCTAGTCTTCTGAAATTTAACCACTTATATTCTTACAGGTTTTGTTGCATGTATGTTCAAGAGGATTTGTGAAAACAATGCTGAACTTAGTTTTACAGTTAACAGCAATTATTTTATTAGTTATTGGATTTAATGTTCTTGAATGTGTTGTCTTTTTTGTAAATTGCAAGGGTTACTCTCTACTAGTTCAGAACATCTGGAAAAATTCTGATGGGAAGAAATAGCATTATAGGTGACTATGCAAATTTCTATACAGGTAATAAATATTTTACATTTTGGCAGGCGTTAACCTGAAGATATTAATGGGATTCTAAAATTGTCCCAATTCCAAGGTAACTGGTACTTGCTGATTCTGCAGTTGATGTTGGTTTGTGAAGAGAAAAGCATTAAATGACTTAAGCATTGTAAACTTTTTCTACTTGTAGTGATGATGAATACAGTAACAGAAGTTTGCAAATGGCTAAAAATCATGTCTGCCTAATAACTTTTGGGATCTGTCACATTGGTTATCTCCAAAGTGGTCCTGCTTTACACAGAATGAACATCTCTAAGGAAACTTGCATCTTAAATGTGCGACTTGGACTGTATTAGGTCAGCACAATTTAAACTTCAAGGACCTGGCATTGGACATCACATCAAGAAAGAAAACAGGCTGCTGCCTTTAGCAGAGTTTCAGGCCTCCAGGACTTTACACAGCCAGATTCCTTCTGGAGCAGCCCATCTGAAAGATTTGGGAAAGTCAGTTGAAAAATGTTAAATGGGGCAGAGTTGGCAGAACTTAAAAGTTGTCTAAGGCTTGAGTGCTCAGAAGGTAGTTGATAAGGAAATTGCTGTTTTAAATTCTTCTGGTTGGGTATTTTGGTTGCAGGAGAGAACTGTGGCTGTGATTGTAGCAGAAATGTCCTGTTCTACTTTCTTAATCCTCAGGTTTTTTTCAGTATTTGTCACTTGTTCAAAAGCATACAAAAAACTAAATGACCTTCTTGGTCTTGAAAAGTAATGCAAGTCTTGCTATTGAATTCACAATAAAACTGTTCAAGTTTGGGGGTTTTGGCAGAGCTTACACTTCTGTAGAAAAGATGACAGCTTCATTATGGAGCCTATTAAAAGGAGAACTGTTCGGGGATGCTATCCTGACTTGGCAGACTAAGAGTCCTAAAGGACTTCAATTTTTCTCTTTCATGGAGTCAGCTGTATTGCCTATATATTAATTTGCATACTACTTCCTATAATGCTTTACAATGAGATTTTTATCATGAAGATTAAAGATGTGTAATGTTATCAGTTTAGTAAAGAAAATCTTGTCAGTTCAAAGTAAGTTTTCCTACCTGTTCCACATTTCTTTCAGAAACTGAACATCCTAATGATCGTTACTTATGGTCTGAAATACGTCACTTTAAAGGAAGTAGATAATAATACACCCCTTCCTTGATGTCCTTCCAGTGTTTAGTTACATTTTCATTCCTCCTCACCATACAAGATGTACTTAAGAAATGCTGACCAAGAAGTCATGAAGCAGACTCTGCATGTGACTGTCCAGTATTTAAGTTGAGTTGAAAAATAGGCATCTTGTTTTTTAACCAAGAGTACCTGGACAGCATTCAAATGAATGTCTAAACCTCTTAAAGAAAAATGGATGTCAGTATGAAAAATGAATATGAGATTTATTATTTCCCCCAAGCAACTTCCTTTTCTTCACCCAAATTCAATTATTAAATTTCACTAGTACAACAAATGGGGAATGATTTTGCTTATAATTTGCTTATGTAGTTTCTATGCAGTCCTTGATCTTTTGAATTGCAAAGCACATCTTTAATCAGATCTTTAACTCTGTTAAGAATTAGCACATGCAAGATTGTGCATACTGATAATCCAGATGTTGGTATCAAAAAAAGTACAATATGCTTATTCATATTTTCAGTAATAAAACTTGCCTTCCACTTTGTGGGACAGCGACAGAAGATCAACTGGCGTTGGAACAGCATGTGGTAACTATAGGGAGACTTTCTGCTATGACAATTACGTTGAGGCATAATGTTCCTTGAATTGTGACATGCAGAAATTGCATCTCCTTTTTGTCTGTAATTGTGATTGAGGAAGATAACTGAAGGTTTTATATTCATTTTGTGATAGATGGCTCTTTCCTTTGCAGCCAAACAGGGAAAAAGTTAATGGCGAAGTGTCGAATGCTTATCCAGGAGAATCAAGAGCTTGGAAGGCAGCTGTCCCAAGGACGTATTGCACAGCTTGAGGCAGAATTGGCTTTACAGAAGAAATATAGTGAGGAACTTAAAAGCAGTCAGGATGGTAAGGGATTTTTTAACAAAAATAGAAGTTGCCTTGCACTTCAGCAAGTTTAATTTCGTGATGATACACATAACACAAAACCACCTTTGCCAGAATGAAAGGGCAATCTTGAGTAAAATACGACAATAGTAAGTATTAACTGATAGTCTTAGTTAAAAACAAACAAAATCCTTAACTTTGGGGGAACTGGTGGGATTTGCAGCTCCAGTAATGCAGTGTTTGCAATCGAGATTTTTGTACTGTAAGTCTTGCTATTTAATAGAGAATGTTTAGACTGCACACATTACTGGTGAATTGGCAAGATGAAAGCTGCTAACATTACATAAAGCCTAGGCATGCACTGAGAACAGAAAGCTTCTTGTTAACTCTGACTCATTTGGAATTTATTTTAAAAAATTGTCAGCTTTTTAACAATGCCTAGGAATGTGAAAAACTGATTTTTTTTTTTCCTTTAGTAACTCAGATAAATGAAAATGTCTCATCATGTTTACAGTCTAAATTTTGTGACACTGTAAACCTAAATTTAAATTATCTAAAAACTCTGACCTCTTGCATAATTTAAATGGAGGGGAAAATGCAAGTTTAAAAGTTCTGCGTAGTGTCAGTGGCTCTTCATGGAATGTTAGAGTAGGTTATCTGAAGCTTGGGAATATAACCTATCTAGACATCACATAGACCTGAATATCTTTTTGTTTGTGTTACATCTGAAGTTTGTAAGATACCAGAAACTTGATACAGCATCACATCTAAGTCTGAGGTATCCTGCATTTTTAAGGATAGATCTTCCCCCAATCATATTTTCATCTCTTGGAGAAAGTAACAGTATAAAATAGCTAGAACTCTCAAGGTAAATGATTGTATAATGTCATTTTGTGGGAATAGTAACTACTGTTTTGATAATGCACTTCAGCAAAATTTACCAAGTACATAATTGAAGCAAGTGTAGACGTTCTTTAAAGACTGCTGGTTTTGAATATAGTAATTTCCAGCACTGAATTGCTTCTTCGCCATATATGAATCAAGATGACAATATTCCTGCAGTAACAGTTTTCCTAATGATTGTTTTCCATAGCAGCAAGAACACTTTCTTTGATTTTTACGATATTAAGCAGTCTGCATTTTATTTGCTCTGTCATACTGATGGTGCAGTGGGATTGAAGACTGAGTCACTGTTTCTTATACTGTTTTGAGGTCAGATTTGTTTTGTTCCAGAATGCAGTCCTAATTGTAAAAACCTTTTTCTGATACGTAAATATTAAAACACCTCATGAAGTTAATTAACACTCTTGTTGGTAGAGTCTTTTCGTGTCCTCTCTTGAAGGATTTAAAGGATTAAACACAATAAGAATTGAAACTTCCTTGAAAGATAATGAAAAAATAATACTTTTTTTTTTGGCTACTGAATAGGGTTTTGCAGTAACTCAGATCTGTTACATATGGATGTGGTACATGGTCACTTTTACAGTATTTCTGCTAGGGATTTATACTTGAGTAAAAGACACATTAGGCTCTACTTGCAAAATATTAATTATTGTAATTGAGCTTTTTTCTAAATAACTTCTGTTCTTGCCTAGAAATTAAATTTTTCTCACATATTTTGAATAGCAGTATAGAAAATAGACTGTTATTCAAATATATATACTGCTATATATATAGCAGTATATATAGGTAGATACCACTGTTGTTAAGCATTTTCTCCTTCAGAGGCAGAGTATCAAAATCAGTGCATACCTGATGGCTGAGAAATAGTTCATTGAAAAATTTCAGCATAAAACGTTGAGTTATGGGATTTTAATTTCTTGTCTGAGATTCAAGCTACATATGGGCTATTAAGTGTTTGCAACAAATGTGTTTTCTTTACATAGAATTGAATGACTTCATCATCCAGCTTGATGAGGAGGTAGAGGGTATGCAGAGTACCATTCTAGTTCTTCAGCAGCAGTTGAAGGAGACTCGCCAGCAGTTGGCACAGTACCAGCAGCAGCAGTCCCAGGCCTCCAACCCAGGTACCAGCAGGACTCCATCCTCTGAGCCCACAGAGCAGGGAGAGGCTGTGGGCAAAGACTGCAGCCGCCTGGCAAACGGACCAAGCAATGGCAGCTCCTCCCATCAGCGGACATCTGGGCCTGGATTTTATAGGGAGGGTAGCGGCACGGAAGATGACTTCCCAGCTTCTCCGGGGAATGGTAATAAGCTGTCCAACCACTCTGAAGATAGAACTGGTAGAGGAGGTGGTAGCTACATAAACCAGCTCAGTACTGGGTATGAAAGTGTAGACTCTCCCACTGGCAGTGAAAACTCTCTCACTCACCACTCAAATGACACAGACTCCAATCATGATCCTCAAGAGGAGAAAACAGTGAGCATGAAAGGTAACAGAACTGTGGGTTCTCGTCATGTCCAGAATGGTTTGGACTCCAGTGTAAATGTGCAGGGTTCAGTTTTGTAACATTTTTCTGCAAAATTTTTATACAGTGTCATTGAAATTGGGAGAGGATACTGTCCAGAAGCCGTTTAAATTAGTGCATACTTGTCACAATTTTGCCTTTTTGTGGGTTTCTTTTTGCTTCAATACCTCTGCCACTTTGGAAATTTTAACAGTTAATTACGTTGAATGTTGCTAAAAGGACGTTTGTGTAGCTCAAGTTATTTTTATATGAGTTAATGTGAAGTTGAAATGGAAATTATTTCCATAAAGTATAACATAAATGATGTCTGTACAAATCTGTGTATATCTAGAACCTGTGCTGTGTAAGGGCATTCTTACTCATACTGTTATACTTAACACCACCTTCAAGATTTGTCATAATAGCTGTGGGTTTATGACTGCCAAGTTTGCCCAGTACAGTAGTTTTATCACTAAAAAGATGGACTTACTGAGGGAGTCCTCTAGTAGTTTCAGTGTTAATTACAGTTTTTCCCACCATACATCTGTGCATTTTCTCCTTAGGTGACCGAATGTTTATGAATTGTGTGCATAGTTACTCAGTTTTTAAGAACTGTTGTATCCTGTTGATGCATATTGCTCTGTGACTCCAATATTATCTTACCTGTACTGACCAAACCTAAATAAAAACTTTTAATAATGTAATTTCCTCATTGTTCTGCATTGGCTTACATGGCTTATTTGTATGCGGTGTATTTATAGTACTTGCTTTTGAATTGAATTTGATTCTGTGTCAATCCTTTCTGATACAGCATATGCCAAATACATGAAGTTACAGGTGTGTACCAGTACTAATTTCAGGACAGCCTGATAGTCTTGTTCCACAGGTTTTGTCCTTATTGACAGAAAATGGGGGTGGGGGGTGGAAAGGAGAAGTTAGTAAACCTTAGAATTTGAACCTGGTTTTATTAACGATGACAAAAAACCCCCAAAAACAAGCCAAACCCAAAAGCTGGAAGTACCTAACAGGTAAATGCACAAATTAAACTACAAAAATGTAAGGAATTAGGAATTCAGTCTTTTAAACCAGATATAACTTTGTTTTTAAATGCCTGCCTGAGGAAACTGATTTCTTAACAGGTGCAGAAAATGAAAAAATTCCATTTAATTAAACATATTATTGTGCAGTAGCAATGAGCTATGAATTTCAGAACCTGGATTTCTGGTGTTTATTTTCTATCTACTAGTTTAGTGATGGTAGCACATGAGCAAGAAGATGAAAAAGCAGTGTTCAAAGGTAAGACAAAAGTACTTAGTGGTGTATTTTAGGGTGGACTTAAGTCCAGTTTCAACATTTTTCTACCTGTGAATCTTGTAATTACCAGATGACTAATAAATGCATATGTAGCCACTAAAACCATCAGAAATAGCTTACTGCTTTGCAATTCACTGTGGAAACAGACTTGTTTGAAAGCAGTATTTCTCCAGAGTTTTAGAGCACACTTGACTTAGTTTAAATTTACAGTTAAAGTAAATTCTTAGATTATAGAAGGGCTTCTGTGGTACCATTTTTAGGCGGCCTAAATTAGTGTCTGCAGCAATATTGTCCAAGACAAATGGATGTAATTAAAATGCTACCAGCTACTGTTGTCCGTATTAAAAACATGCTAGTCCATGGCTGGCACCACTGCTGTTTTCATAGGGTTCACATCAATGTTCTAAAATCACTTGGTAGAGGTCACTGGAAGTGTAAATTCCATTGGTGATACCTCGTTGCTTTTTGCATGTTGAATGCATGAAAGGGAAGTGAAAAATACCTGTACAAAATGGTACTGGCATCTGGCACCCAAAGGAATTTTTACATCACAGAAGTCCCTGATGGTGAACTTTATGTATTTATACTGCTTGCTTATGTAGCATGTGTGTATATGTACATCCTGGATCCTGTACATGGTGAAATGCAGTATTTGTAAGAAGCTTCAAATGCTTATAACACAATAGAGTAATGAGGCTTTATGTGATCACATGGTACAGAGCCTTGTGAGGAAATCTGCGGTCATTAAAAAAGGCATAGCTCTCAGGTGGTGACGGCTTTTTACTGAAATCTGTCAGGTAGTACAGGACATTCATGACTTTAAAATCATCTTTACATGAGTTTTTTTTTTTTTTTTTCAAGACTGGCATGTTATTTTTAAATAGTAAAAAAAAATATCAGAAATACAAATTATACCAAAAAACTTCAAGTTAACTTGTTGAAAAAAAAAATTGTAGGACAAGCCGTTCCCCTTGTCATCCTCTGCCTAGAAGGTATCTTCTAAATAAGCAGGCTGGGGTGCTTTATTTGTGTGATTGGTTTTTTTCTTCCAAAATGAAAGCAACCCAGCAACTGTGTCAGTTAATAATAAAATGAATAATATAATTACATAATTGACTTGCTTTCATGGAACACTTGCTACAAGCATTAGTGAACTGCAGTGGACTAGTACATATGCAAACGCTAAAGCCTGTTGTATTCATGGTTTTGCCTGGCTATCGGTGCCTGCATTATGACACTTAATAATCCTGAATGTAGTTGGTTCACTTAAACAAAAGATGTTATTTTATTGATCCAATAAATGCAACGTATTCCTCTTTAAAATTAGATAGTGCCTATATCTTGCTGTATGTATTTTCAGTATTCAGGGAGGAAGAAACAACTTGCTGGTTTTGGACAATTTGCCTTTTATCTTAGCTACTGAAGCAGCTATTCTCACTGCTCAGATTCCCACAAGAGCACTGCTGGCTGGCTGCTCAGAGAAACTGAATTACTGTCCTTTTCCAGGATGCCTCGAGAAGTGAGGGATGGAAGCACTGTGCTTTCCACTGGGCTGGGATTCCCTGTATGGGTCTTTCCAGGTGGATTTCTTGGCAAAACTGGCAAGATGAGGTTATTCTCAAAATTTTTCAGGCTTAGCCCCCACTGAATTTTTGTAATTTTAGTTTTTATAGTCTGGTAAATGTGGGTGCTGTAAGATCTTAAGACTATATGTATTTATTTAAAAATACAAAATATAAAGATCGAACTTTTTGTGGTAGGAGAGATGAATTCCATACAATTTAAATTTTACCTAATGTTTGTCTGTCTGCAGAGTGCCTCCTGAGGGATGAGCTTCTCCTTCCTGATCTCGCTGGAGAGCCAGTTTTTAATGGGTCTTTGGACTCATTTGCACTAACTCTACCGATTATTTTGGCCGAGGGGGTTAAGGTAATTGGGTGAAGGATTTTCATGAGTACCAGAGGCCGCTGAATTGCTGAAGGAAAGCAGATGTTGGGGAAACAAGATGCACAAAAAATGGGTAAAAGAGCAGAAATGAACCAACAAACGTTAAGTCGTAGACAAAAAAAGCTGAAACAGTAGTGTTAGTGGTGCTGGTGCCGTCACTGAATTGCCAGAACCACGTCTTTGCGAGGCGGGTTTTCAAAACCGAACTGTGCTGTGCTTCTGTGTCCTCTCGGGGGCAGAGGCACCGGGCGGCATTTTATCTGTTTCGGAGGGGCGCTGAGGCAGCCTCGCCTCGGCTGGAACTACTGAGGGCCTGAGTTCTAAGATAACGATTCTAGGAGCCGTTCTGTTCATAACAGAATGTGCTATACCCATAGCTAAGTAATCGTATTTGCCTGAATTCGAAGAAACGGGGTGACCGCGGGGTGTGTCACCTGCGGCTCGGCCGAGCTCAGCCCCCGCGGCTGGGGCGGAGGGCGGGCGGGCCGCAGCTGCGCCGTGAGAGTCGCGTCCTGCTCCAGCCGCCGCCATGTTGCGCCGCTTTGCCGCCGCGGGCAGGTGAGAGCCGCGCCGCGCCGGGCGCAGCGCGGGGCTGGGCAGAGCCCCGCGCCGGGAGGCGGCGGTCACACCGCCCTCGCACTCCGCCGCCGAACCGGGGAAGGGAGGGCAGCAGTGGGGGAGGAGGCGGCGGGAGGGTCGTCTTCTCGCCCCTCGGTGTCTGCCCCCCGCCATTTCGCGCGCAGGGAGGTCGCGCTGTTGCCGGTTGCCCCGCCGGGTCGGCGCCGGCCCGGGCGGGGGCTGCTGCCGGTGTTTCTTGAGCGCTCCCGGGATCTGCCCGCCGCCGAGGGGCTCGGGTGGTCTGACACGGTGCTGCCCGACCCTCTCGTCTTTGCTGGCCGGGGTCGCCACGCTCGGCCGGTTTTCAGAGTCCCGAGGGCTTTGCTCGCGGTGTGTCCCCGGCTTATGTCAAGGTCAGCAGCGATACAGCGGAGGGCCTCAGGAGCCGGCCGTCCTGCCGGCCCGGCGATTCTCCTCTCGTTGTGGCCCTTGTCACAACGCGTGACGAGCTCGAGGTGCTGAAATGGGGAAGGGTAACACAAGCTGCGCGGTGTCTGTGCCGGGCGTCGCGGCCGTGACGCCCCGTGCGATTTCCCGGTACCCGCTGTGGGTACCCGGTGACTGTGCAGGTTTTTTAGCTTTTTCATTTCCCAGCACAGGGACCTTGGGGATAGCGAGGGAAGGACACTTGGGCGACATCTTTGCTTCTATTTTTAATCAATAAAGATTAGGTGGAGCTTTGAACGTCATTAGGTTACTCCTGGCTTTGCATTGCTGCCCCTGCTTTTCCTTCACCTGCACGCTTGGGAGGGTGCATGAGTCTTTGCAGTGGCCTGGGGGCTCGTTTTGAGAAGCAACAGCTTCACACTGCTAAGCCCTGTATATGTGACCTTTGTGTGAATTCATCTTTGCAGTTAAGGTGCAAAGTATGCTTGCTTTGAGCTCTTGAGAAATGGAAATTTGATTTCTTTGGCTAAGATATCACCCCAGGTACTTAAAGCATCTGATCATAACAGCGGTGGTTTCAGTGTACTTCACTGGCAAAGCCCAAGTTATACTGAATAAGACTACTTCTGGTTTTGTTTTCTCTTTTAGAAGCAGTGCTAGGTTGGTAGCACCGTTGGGGTGCTTGATTTCTAGGCAAAAGCACACTCTTCCTGACTTGCCATATGACTATGCTGCTCTGGAACCTCATATTAATGCAGAGATCATGCAGCTGCACCACAGCAAGCATCACGCCACCTACGTGAACAACCTGAATGTTGCCGAGGAGAAATACAAAGAGGCACTGGCAAAAGGTTTGTATACCCACAGTCAACAGGTGAGATGGACGCTTATTGGCATACACAATACAGGAGAAAGAAAAAAGAAATATTTTCTTTTAAAAGTTTTGGATTATGTTATTGCAATATTGTTAGGGGAAAGCTTTCATTGTAGCTTCAGTGGTGCTGATAATTGGAAATCAGATGTATGTAAAAAGCATGAGTTCTGTTCTCTGTAGTGCTGTAAAACTAGAAGAAGACATATTGATTGTTGTGGGTTTAGTCTATATTACATTAGTAACTTGAACCAAAGACTGAGTCAGTAGGAAATTGGAGTCATTTTGCTGAACAAGTACTTTACAATAAAAGGTTAGTAGCAAAGTTAAGATGAAGTGAAATTTGTGTGCCTTGATAGTTTTTACATTAGATGTTCTGCTTAGTCTTGGTAAATAATCTCGTTTGCCTACAGGTGGAGGTAAGACAAATGTGCAGGTAATGTATACAACATGCAGTGGAGAGACCTGAATTTGGGTGTCACTTGTGTCACTGGGTCACATTAAGGGGTCGTGGAGGTCACAAGCCCATGTGAGATGCTAAAATACGCAGCAAGCCATCGTGGAATTTTTTGTTACAGTCTCAAAGTTTTAGACTGCCTTCTGTGAAACTTTGCAGTTGTAGCAGAGCTACACTAAAACACAAGATGCATTTTTTCTAAACTTGGAGTCTTTCGTTTGGACTGATGAAAGTGTGTGAAATAACATGTATACCTTTTTAAGAAGGTGGAATATTTTCTGGGTTTTTTTGCTGTCGTGCTGATCTTCCTGAAAGGTATCATTTTACCTCAAAGAAATGATTAGTGTATAGACACTTCTCTCTGCTTCCCAGGTGGCTTCACAGTGGAATTTATCTGCTTGGTCTTGGGTGAAAGTGAGAATTGCCAACAGCTGAGTAAATCTGAACCATATATCCCTTGACAATTAATTGCCAGTGTATTTGAATAGAGAATGGGGATTTTCAAGTACCTGAGTAAGCCTAAAAATAACTTGTACAGTCTGAATTAATTAAATAATGAGATTCGATTAAGAATCTGGTGATCAAGACTGACTGCTGCCTTGCCCTGCCAGTGGCAGTTCCAGGAAGGGTGTATTCTGGAGATGTAATTAGTGCAAACACAATTGTGGAGGGAACCCAAACTGTAAGAAAACAGTGTGTCTGCTGCTGCTGTTACTGATGCTGTTTAATGACCAAGGCTTCAGCCAGTAGTGGAAGCAGAATTTCTGGTTATCAGAAACATCTGCACTGTTGTGGATCCTTTGAATTATTTTTTAAAAATCATAGCTTTTGATAGCATCTCATTACTTGCTTTTGAAATGTTTTACCTAGAGGTAGAGATTAATTTTTCTTTAAGGATTCTGCAGAGATTATTTTCCTAATGGGTTATGTATTGATTGTGGTTGTGCACACCAAAGCAGACAAATAATTACTCAGAATATTCATGATTGTGTGGTTTGTTTGTTTTCCTAATTGGTATCCCAGTATACTGTGTGCAGTGTTTTTACTCTAATTAGGGAAAGTTCTAAGACCAGGGCAAAGTCTGAACTGCCACCTCATTCTGTCAATATTGTCATTATTTTTTCATACTTAAAACTGAGCACAGGCAAAAATCTTTCTGGGCTGTGTATCAGTGTTGGGTTATATAACACCAGATCACTATCTCTTTTCCAGACAGCAGAACCTTGCAAATGTCTCATGTTCAGCAATAGGAAGTAAAGTATTCGCTTCAGATTTTCCTTAATGTGTTCTTCACCTATCTGTATCTGCATAGAAAACTCAAATAAAAGCCGTCCTGTTGGCTTACGTTGTCAGTTCATTTGAAAATGAGTGTGCACTTCTGTGACAGCACAGGACTTTATGTTATATGCTCTGGATGAACTTGCAAATGTCGTTAAGGCATGAACAAGTCAGGGAAAATGTCCCAAAGATGCCATCTGAATGGCTGTCAGAGTTATCCTTAACCTGATATCTAAATCCAGCAAATAATGTTTTTACAAACTGCATTGGATGCTTTGTTTCAGTGCCGTACCCATCTGTGAAGGTTGTGTGAGGAAATGCTGAGAACATGGAATCCTAAATTAAAACCTTAGTAACAGATATGCTGCTCCTTTGAGTTGTGCTAATGCTTCAAGGCTTGTCTTCATGTCTGTGTTGTTGAGGTGACTTGGAAGATTTCAACCACTCAATGCTGAGAGTGGAGGAGACAGCTGCCCCCACTTATTCCTTACTAAAGAATGTATTGGAGTGGTGGAAAAAGCTTTAAAAACCTTTGAAATGCTTCAGTGCTTTTAGAAGCAAAAAAATCAATGAAAACACTTGTATTGAAGTGGTGCAACACTGTTCAGAAACCAAGGCACCAGTGAATTCTTCAAGGAATTCTTCAAGTGAATTCTTCTTCAGTTTTGTGGAGGGAGAGGAAGTACAGAGCTGTTCGATCTTGATTTCAGATGCAGGATTCTGTCATGTGTAGTAAAATGATGTGGGTCACTTTTCTGCAAGTACCTCCCTCCAAAAAAACCCAAATGAAACGAAAGATAGGAAGGAGAAGAACATTTAGTGTATGTGCTCACTGTACTCATTGACTTTTCTCAAGCACAAGCTGTTTGCCCTGTAAATTGTTTTAAGAAGTTTAAAAATTCTTAGTTTGCAAATCAGTGAATTAATGGGTAAGTAGTATTCTTGCCTTGTAGCGATGATACTGAAGAATTTACAAGTGCTGGGTCCTCAAAGAGTTCTGGCTGTGCTCGTTGCTTTATTCTGCAGTAGAATGGCAGTAGGTCTTACATATGTAGTATGGGCTGCCTGATAGTTGCAATATTACAGATCACTTGTTACAGCATAAGAAAAGGTCAGAGATAATAAGTCTTTAATATAGTTTGTCTGTGACTGTCTAAAATACGGATAACAGAACAAACCTTATGTTTTCCATTGATAAGTTAATATGCTTGTAGAAAGATTTTGGAGATCAGTGGAGGCCTAGTAGAAACTTACTGCCTGTTGTGATGATAATGTTTTTATTTATGTATTCTTACCTTCTTCATCCTTAGGTGATGTTACAACTCAGGTGTCACTTCAGCCTGCACTGAAGTTCAATGGTGGGGGTCATATCAATCACACCATCTTCTGGACAAACCTTTCTCCTAATGGAGGAGGGGAGCCTAAAGGTTAGTGCATGTTACAGGGGTTTATTGCATCAGTTTTAATTAACAGCTAGAATTGATGATCTTTTCTCTATTTGAAAAAGTCTAAAGGATGTTTATTTTTCAAAGTTAATTCACCTTTCTGTGTGACAGTTACCAAAATTTGTGGGGAATTTTGGATGTAAGCCAAGAGTATAAAAAGCTAGCCCTGTACAAAGTATTTTTAATTTCTAGAGCTGATTATGTATACACTGCAAAATGCCTGGCTATTGCTGTATATATCCTTTCCACCTTTAGAAGAGAAAACAGTTGTACAAAGCCATGCTAATTAAATTGCCGTATGTATTCAGTTCACAGAAAGGGAAGAAATATGCTGCAGACCCACCCAGCCTAGTGGCTGGAGTTATGCTCCAGTTTGGATAGGGATAGTTTAGCAGTTAAAGCCTAAAGGAAGGAATCCCCTTGGGGAGGATAGAGTACTGATTACCTACAAGTGACCTGCAATTAAAGGTAAAGGCCGATCGTACAGATCTCACAAAAGCTGTTGTGATAAACTTCAGAGGTTTTCTTTGAGGTTTATATGCCTGTGGTCTTTTTGTGCTTTTTTTTTGTTAAAGGAGAACTGATGGAAGCCATCAAGCGTGACTTTGGTTCCTTTGCAAACTTCAAGGAGAAGCTGACAGCGGTATCAGTTGGTGTTCAAGGATCAGGCTGGGGGTGGCTTGGCTATAACAAGGAGCAGGGGCGCCTACAGATAGCAGCTTGTGCAAATCAAGACCCGTTGCAAGGAACAACAGGTCAGGTTTCTTTCCTTCCCTTCTGCTTCTGTAGATTTGATAGGCAAGTGTATGAGATCTGAAAAGTGGTTTGTGGACAATGCTGAGAAGAAATTGGTGGATAAATAGATCTGGAAAACCAAATGTCTTTTCTAGCAGAAGTGAAAACACAGTTTTCAGAGCAACATTTGTAAAAGCAGGACTTAAAAACTGTGAAGAGCAGTAGGATTAAGTGTCTTTCCTAGTCCAAGGGAAAATAGATGGGCCGTATTGTGAAAGTGCTTTTTACTTGGCCAATATTTTAGCTTCGGCTTCCTTGGATTTTTGAGTAACTGGAGTAACTTGCACATATCAAGCAAGATTAAATTAAGCCTCTTGCCTTCAGATTTTTTTTTTCTCTGGCGGAGGAGCTATTCACAGAACTGTCAGTGGAGACCAGACAACAGGAGAGGGGAAGATGAACATAATAACTCCTGTTCCTATGGCTGGGTTTAAAATGGAGCCTACAATTTGCTTCCTTTATATTGACAAAGAGTAATGAGTGTCAACCAGATTAGTCTAGGATGTGGTTAAATGTTACAGCTGGACAAGCAGCATAGTACTGGCAATGATCTCTATCCAAGATACTCTTACTTCCTTAGAGAGACATGGAAGTCGTAATGGCAGGCTGGACATCCTTTACAGAGAGAAGAGGTCATGGCCAGTGAAAACCTGCCTGCAATGTCAGTTCGCCCAAATGATTTTGCGGATACCTTTAAAACATGTTCTGCAGAATTCATAGAGAATGGCAAGGAATTTAATGTATTTTCAGCAGTCTGTGTATTGCCTATCAGTAGGGGGAAAAGAAATTATAGATTTAGTATAGGGACATAGAGCATAATGGGGGTAAATTTCACTCTCCCTCCTGTGAAAATTTAGCATTAAAAATTCAGTGACCAGGGTATTTTAGCACAAAAGCAAGGAGGTAATTAGGCACTTAATGAATAGGCTGCAATTAAAGTACTGGAAGCAAGCTGGCATAGCAAGAAACCCTTACAATGTAATTTTTCATGAAAGTGCTTGCATAACTGTGCAAAAGATACAAACCTTTCAAAAATTACTTCATCTAGTTTCGGTTATGTCTTCAGGGCAGTTCCAGAGTATTTATAGATTGTGTTTACCCAAATCAGCTCTTTGAGTTTATGCAGTGTGTGTGTGTGTGTGTGTGTGCGTGAGCGAGCAGAGTTTTGTTAAATATTGCAGTAAGGACCCGTGTGCTGCAGAGTTCTTTTGTCTTCCTGCAGATTAGGACTCAGAAACTGGGGATGCAATATAAAACTTTACATGTAAGGTGTGTTTTCATACATTTACAAAATTCATCCTCTTTTTTCACAGGTCTCATTCCTTTGCTAGGCATTGACGTATGGGAACATGCTTATTATCTTCAGTATAAAAATGTTCGACCTGATTATTTGAAAGCCATCTGGAATGTGATCAACTGGGAGAATGTATCTTCAAGATATGCAACTTGCAAAAAGTAGAGTGGAATTCTTGCACAGACTACTAAAATGTCACCAGTTCTACTCTGATACCACTCTTGTAGTATTGCCTGTGGCTTACAAATGAATTGTTCTACTGCAGAAAGCACTTCACTCATCCAACAAAAGCATTTCATAATCAAGCAAAGTGTCTGCTTGTTTAATTCTGTGACAGGTATTTACTAAGGGTTCTGAAGCTTTAAACTGTTGTGCAACAGAGGGAGACACCTTAATCTGTTCCATTGCATATAGAAACATAGGTCACCTTGCTGAAGCTTAGTAAGATAATGGATTTCCTTGTTGCACTAAAATACCTAAGTGGAAATATGTGCTACTGTTGCTATAAACAAATAAAACGCTAAAGAAGAATCTTCTATAACTGTCTACAAGAGACTCATTTTTAGTAATTTTTAGTAATATCTGGTCTAGTTACTTGATTTTAAAACAACTGGAAGAGGAGAATGCCTTTTGTAATTTGTTGTATTACAGGCTGCGGAGCTTTCGTAAAGGTTGACAAGATAAATGAAAGGGGAGATAGGTGTTGCTGTGCCTCTCTGAATTGACTGTCTTCAGTCATCCCTGCCCCTTCCTGCATCTCTTAAGTGAGATCTTCCTGTATCGCACTGATGCACGAGCGTTGGAAGCATTACCTTGGGCAAGAGATCACAGTACTGGCTCAGGAAAATTGTTCACATAGGGCCTCAGTGACAGCATGTAACACTCATTTCATACTAACTGTTCAGGTATGTCTTAGAACATTCTTTAACTAATTGCTGATTCCTTGGAGGAATCAAGTATGAGTTGTCTCTGCACAGCCGCGTTCCTGAAGCAGTAGTAACTAATTAAACTTGATGCTTGAAGCAGGGATGAAGTAACCTGTGTGGTGTAGCAGAGCATGCCCGTGGTCTTGAAAAAGAAATGGTTAGCATGTTGTGCTTCCCACGGTGTCTGCTTGAAGGTGAAGGAAACGGGAGTTTTTTTCTGTTCCTTATTACATATGGTGAAGCACCACATAGCAGAGATTGAAAAACAAGCTGGTGGAGTGCTCCTCATAATGAGTGACTGCTGAGGCAGGGCTTTGTTAGCAAGTGCTGTAACATGCTTGCCAGGCATCATGGTACTGCACGCTCAAAGGAACAGGAGGTAAATATGCTTGTAGACTGGTGCTCTGGAAAAGAGTGCTTAAGTTTTGGAGGAAGCCTGAGTTAGCTCCAGGTGGTGAGGCTTTAAACCACGGAGAGCTCCTCAAGCACAGCCAGCACTTGCTGAGGCTCTAAAGGCAGTAGTGTGAGACCCAGCACATGCTGGTAAGGCTCAGTTTCTGCTGTGCACGAGGTCAAGAAAGTCTCCTGCTTGCAGTCAGCTGGTAAGTCAGTCCTGCTACCTTGTGTCCTGTCTAAGTCAATGTGGAAAGTCTTCAGCTGTATACAAATGGGAATGTCTGTGGAACAGGAAAATGAGAACTGTTGAAGGCAAATAGTAGGGACAGTGAAGCAGTGAAAATTACTTAATGTTTGTTCTGGTGGACAACTGTAAAGGACAAAGGTTTCTTATGTGGTTCATTTGAAGTCAGGGCTTGGTTAAACTGTTAATTCCATACTGCTGTGAAATCTGGAAAAAGTGGTTCTTGTGGCACTAGGAGCTGGAGTATGTGCCTGTAATTTAGCAAGTCTGCTAGCAAAGGTGTTGACTGGGCAGTGAAAGTGCATAAACCTCTTACTAAATCTGTGTTAGTCAGGAAACTTGGAATTGCTGCAAGAACTAGCACTGTGTTACAGTGGTTGGCGTGGAGGTGGGCAGGTCTGTCTCTCCCTACCTGAATTGAGAAAGAGGAAGGGAAAGCCTTACAGCTGATCTCAAATCCCCTGTCTGGACAAATCTGAGAGCCGTTACTCAAAACATGAAATTAACAGTTTGTTCTACCTAGAGCTTCCTAACCCTAGTGGTAAAAATAGCTGTGTGTGTAAAATCATCCCCAGCCTGAACTGTGCAGAGTATCATCAATGAGTGTGGAATTATTTGCAGACTTGATCTGCATGACAGGAGCAATGAATTTGGGGATTTCAGTGCTGGATTGGTCTTTGACCTGGACCTAACAGAAGACTTGAAAAATTGCATCCTGACAGTCCCCAGGGCTTGGCCATGTCTCTGACGAAGATGCTGTGTTTGTAGACACAGTTAATTTGTGCGTAGGCCACAGTATGTTCAAATAAAAACTTGGAATAGTTTTCAAGAGGGGAACAAATTGCAGTACCTAACCCAAAACCTGGGAAATGATAGTGTGTCATGGGCTGAAAGAACAGGGTGCATCAGAGTGATCCCATAATAAGTACTTGCAGGTGGCAAAGCTGCTGCACACAGAGACTTTGGTTTGCACATTGCAGATTTTGGTGGCTGAAGTGTGTTTTTCAGAAACATGCAGTTGGGTCCAAAAGGGCAATACGCTGCTGGGAAATGCAAGTGCACGTTTGTGACTTTTTGCTGACCCATAAAAAGACATTTGAAGGCTAATGTGAATCACAAAGCATTTTGTACCAGAACAGATGACAGTAATTCAAGGCCAGCCAAACCGAGCTCTTGCAGCCTTTCTGCCGCCCCTCGTGGCAGGCCATGGGGATGATGCCATGGCCAGCCGCAGTGAGCTCTCAGGATGGCATCTTCATCCTGCTGGGAATCAGGAGGGGTCTGTGGGTGTCTTTACTGACCATGCAGAAATGGAAATAGATTGAAGATGCTGCTTCTCTCCAGCTTCTAATTTCCACCTCACAATTTTTTATTTTACCTTTATCTACAGCATGTATTAAAAACCCCCCAAAGCAGTAAATCCCTAAACTGTCTCCAGAAAATACTGACAGTTGACTCATCTTGTGAGCTGGTATGCTCTCCTAGACATTAAAGCCTCTTTATTTACCGAAGACTTGTCTTTATTTTGCATTCAAGAATTTAATTCTGTCTAGTGTAGCAAAGTAGGTTTAAAATGCCACTTTGCAATTCTGCTAATATTTTACATGCCTGTTGCATTGACCTTGCAGAAGTTAATCATTACACTACTATAAACTGAAAGAGTTGTGTTTGCAGTCATGTCTAATACTGAGGAGGTAAAAATACTGGTAACTTGGTAGGCTTAACCTGCCTTATTCTTCTGCTTAATAATTAAAAGTAATGCTCTCAGATTGCGTCATAGCTGCTATTACTCTTGTTGATTAAAAAAGTAAGGGGCTCTGTGGTAGGAGTGTGCGAGTCTGCAGAGCTGAAGCAGCTCCTGTCCCGGAGACCCAGAGCTGTGCCTTCCCACAGACACTAGGTGGGACTGTCTGTCTGTCTTACTCTGTTGTCTTCGGGCTTCCAAGTTGCATTTCCAAGAGTCAGGTTAGGAACCTGGCTGGGTGTTCTCACTGCTCAGGAGGGGATCTGTTTGGGTTTCCATTTTGTAAATAATCAAGGTGACCCTCGTCAGTGAACAGTATGTGGGGAGGAGATGATGCTGCTGTGGAGAAGGCAGTTTATGGTAATACATACAGTCAAATATACAATTTACTGTAACTAGAGCCAGGCAGGCAGAGGCTAGAGGGGGGTAGTCCTAACTACAATGAAGATGCTCCTAGGATTCCCATCTGCCTCATCAGGCTCTTAGTGTGTCTGCGTGTACACACTGTACATGACATCCTGGATGGTCTTTCAAGTCCAGAGACCACAGATTTAACTGCAGGGGATGAAGTCTGTCACGCTGCTGTAATTAAGCCAAGGCTGCAGGGAGTACGCAACCTGAGGCACAGAGCTTTGCAGTTACAACTGTGCTGCTTTATAGGGCTGCTGATGCAGCAGCTTTTCACTGGGTCTTCTCACCTAAAGAGATGGATAGACCAATTAGCACGAATTAGTAAACCTGCTGCTGGCCCTGCCGGAGCTGGTGGTGGACCCACACAGCCTTGTGACACCACTGAAGCAGCTTTGACACGTGTCCCACAGCAGTGCTTTAAAGCATGTCTGGATTGATGGCAAATCTGTGGAGCTCAGAGAACGGGGAGTTCACAGCACTTGGGAAGTCTTGACATTAGGACTACATGAAGTGACCAGCAGTCCCCATAGTTGTGGCCTCCTGTTGCATATAAGTTTGAAGAAGAAATGAGTTTTCTGAAAGTATTAATTTCTGTGGAACTCTGGGGAAACATGCAAAAGTTGCTGGTTATTGCACTTGGTATTAGCAGACAGGTTGAGGGCTTTCAGAATCTGACTTCCCATGGGGGAGTTTTGTTCCAGTAGGAAAGGTAAAAACTTTGAAAAGTCGAGTTCTGTCTTTAATTAGACTACATTTCCTTAGTCCTTTCTTGTTTTCATCACCTTCTTTCTGAGGGGGAACCAAGTCTATACTTCCCTGACTTCTCCCTACCTCTTCTGAGGTCCCTTACTGAGCTTCACTTCCTTTGGAGTGAGCTCTGCCGTTCTGTTCCTTGCAGCTCTGTCCTTCTCACCAGCTGCTCCACAGTGCTGCATCTTAAGGGCTTGTCCTTATGCTACTGGCACTAGGACTGTAGCTCTAAAAATTCAGATCTAGAAGCAAGTAGTATGGTAATTCAGCTACTTTTATCCATAACCTTTGTAACACTCACAGTATCAGAAGATTACTGCACAGGAATTTCAGTTTTGCCTTGTTTTTATAAGAGAAGGTTAAAAGTTTTTACACAGTTACTACAAAAAATACCACTGACACATCAGAGGTCTGCAAATCAGAAGGCAAGAGAAAAGAATATCTGTTCATTTAAGTGTCATGATTTGAAGGTAATCTCACAATTCTGAGAAGGACTAATTTGTGCTATTTCAGTATTTGAACTTGACAGGAAATGGTGATGTTGCAACCCTTGTTTTGCCTCTAGAAATTCAGACCTGAGGT
Source organism: Gymnorhina tibicen (assembly GCA_013399875.1). Classification (NCBI taxonomy): domain Eukaryota; kingdom Metazoa; phylum Chordata; class Aves; order Passeriformes; family Artamidae; genus Gymnorhina; species Gymnorhina tibicen. The sequence continues at coordinate 925,956 of VXAZ01008968.1, read as the reverse complement.
AGCTAAAAGCAAGGACTTCCAGTTTTCAGGAATTTTGAACTTTGGCTGTGGTCAAAACTGGATAGAATTGACAACTTGTCAGTGTTTCCAGGAATTCAGAAGCTCCCCAGGCCCTACAGCTGTCAGGAAAGTCTGGTGTCTTGTCTGTCGAGGCAGCTGTTGTGGGCTTCAAACCTCAGGCTTCTCCAAAGGTCATTCACATAGAGCTGTTTCAAACAAAACATTTTGAGCTCATAAAGGTATTGTTTAAGAAAGCTCTCTGTCTCTCTATGTATGTCTTCTGACTAAATGCTTCACTGGGATATTTCCAGCCATTCTTATCCCTCTAGCAGAATTGTGGCTGCAGGGAAGAGGGGAAATGCTGTCTTTCAAAGGATGCATCATCAAGCTGTCTTTGATTTCTTCCTCCCATAAAAGATGCACACAAGCCTGCCAGGAGAGGAGCTTGACTCTTGGATCCCTTGAATATTTGAGTTCGTTTCCCAAGTCACTGAGAGTGTCTTGTGTCAGAAGGACTTTAACTTTTTCTTCCATCTGGGCTCCCCCACCTTTCCCTGGGTTTAATTGCAATAAGTTGTACTGGTATTTACAAGGAAATGTACTCATCAATTTCTGCTTATTTATTTTCCTTATGAAAGAATAAGGGTCACAAAACTAAAACTCTCACCTGGCTTTTTTGGGGATGAAGGGATATTATTTTTAAAAGCTCAAGTGTAGGGCTTGGTACTTGTTTGCATAACTAAATAAAATGGGAACAATCAACTGGAATTAGCCTGTCTGAGGATCAAAAGCTCCACTGGGAGTTTTCACTTGCCTTCATGAGATCCACATCACTTAAAAGCAGCTCAGAGCCAGAATTGCTGCTTTTCTGTATTATCTAGCTGGGAATTAGAGTTGTTCCTGGATTTTGTTTTATCTAGAATGTAAGTCATAGCAGTTAACTGTTGGTAGTTGTCCATCTGCTGATATTGCTTGCTGTCCTAAATGCATTCTCTCCAGCTGGGAGACTGTGCAGTGCACATGGAGTGTGTGAGTGGCATACCCATGTCTTGTATAGGAGAAAGCACAGGATATTGAATGAACTAAATGTTTTTGTTCCAGATGTGGCTGTCTGGCTTAGACGCTGTGGAATGGATAGAGGTGGGCTAGTGATGAGGGTTCAGCCTTGAAACTGGTCCTGGAGAGTAACATCTGCATCTACTGATTCTGAGCTGACCTGCCCAGATTTCTCTCCAGTGGGCTCTGATGTCAGCCTCATTAGAAAGTAGCATGTTTCTGTGGCCTCAGAGGAGCATCCAAGCAGCTAGATCACGCTGGGATATACGACTATCCCATCAAAGCCCTCTTTCCTTTGCCTGAACACTTTGCATCAGCAGCCAGTATTTTGCACAACAGTGCAATGATGTTCCTGCTGTATTTTTTCATTCCAAATCCCAAGCAGTTCACTGTAGGGCAGTTTTGCATGGGTAGAAAAGAGCAAAGATGTCCATGGCCAGCTGATGAGCTGTCCCCATGTACTGCATCCAGGAGAATGTTTTTTAGGTCGGTTGCAAAGGGATTCTGTGGATTGCACCCTTGGGCTGATCTTGACATCAGGGCAGCAATATGGAGAAGTCCTAGTCTGGCTGTTACCCACCTTCTTCTTGCAGAGTCTGGGCCAGACTAGACACCTGAAAATACTAGCCTTGCCTGTAATCCTTAGGGATTACAGTTTTGAAGGGGCTAATATGTGTGTATGTGTCTGAATATGCAAATATGATAATGAACTTACCACTATGTGTGTCATTCTGTTAACCTCTTCTGAACGTTTGGAGAAAGAAGTGGCAGAAAAACCATCTGGTTGCACTCACTCTTGCAAGCCAACATCTGGCTGCCAGACTTGAGAGGCTGTGTAATCTATGCTCATGTGGTTTCCATGCTTTGATTCCCTGCTACGACTGCGTGCTGCAGAGGAGCTCGTCCCTCATGGCAGAGTGTGATCTGACGACGTGTTGGAAGGACAGAAGGTGTTCACCATTAGACTTTGTTTACATGGAAGTGTTTCTGGGGTGATCCAAGTGGCAACATATGTCTATGGTTCCATTAGTGCTTCATCACTAAAGCCTTGCCCTTAAAAAGCTCTTGCTTGTGCTGGAACTGTGCTTGCAGTTACCCAGGTGTGTTGTAGAGGTGAAATGTCTGTCCTGCACTATGAATGTCATAAAAGTCAATGCTTCCTGTTGGCCTCTGAACTGAAATACAGGAAAAATATGCTTTGCTTTCCTTACAAACCACACACACACCCCCAAGGAAACAAGACCTTGTGTCTTCCCTCTTTGATTTATTTCTGGATGAGTGAAAAGGGTGGGATGACAGTGCAGTTCATGCAAAGGATGACGTGGGTGCTGCAGCATTGCCTCTGCTGTCTGGCTGGCCCTTTGGACACTCCAAAATTCAGGAGAGCAGCATGAAATTCTTCCTGTGCTGACATGGGCTTGAGCCTGTATCTCCCACTGGTGTGCCCTGTCTGCCATGGCAGGAGCATTTCGGAGATGATGTATTTTGAATTCCTGCAGCCAATATGACTGAAATGCTCATTAGTTGAGGTAATCAGGCAAAGGTGACCCCCTCCAGACCAGTGCCCAAGATACTCCCCTAACAAGTAGACTCTGGGTATCAAAAAAATACTGTGGGCAGTATCCTGACTGCTCAAAGGGAGCTGTCTGCCCTCAGCATGATCTCATTCCACTAACTGAGCCCCGCATCCTCATTCCAGCTCCAAGCATTTGGTGACTTCGGATGAATTGGCGAGACATTTTGCATCAGTCAACACCCCATATTCAGTAAGTTATTTGCTTCTCCCAGTCTTGCCCAAAGCATTTTTCAGTTGCATGAAACTATTTTCTATTGGCTTGAAAGGGGAACAGGAATGAAATAAATTTGTAGACTGAGTCAGAGGACATGCAACAGCAGCTAAACAAGAACTCTGATTTACTGATTTTCATCACGATCAAATTTAGACTCCATCTTCCACAGATATTCAGGCTGTGGAATGGTTTTTTTCTGAAGGAATTCACAATGAATTTGTTAATCTCGAGTCAGAATGACTGCCTTGGTGGCAGTTGGCAGTGACATTTGGGTTATGTTAACGAGAGCAAAATTAAATATAGTGCAAAATTAAATTTAGCACAAAGTAGGAACCAGCAACATGAAAAGGAAGAAAGAACTACCTGTAAGACTGCAGATCAAAGGGAGAGAATTATTGGAAAGTGCCAGCACTAGTTTTTTTATAGTTTGGGGTTTTTTTCAAGGGAAAAAAAATACTATAGCCAGAAAACTGGGATATTAATTTTCTTTTTTGAAGCCACATAACTTCACCTTCTGTTGGAGAAACAGTCAGGTTTTATCCTTTACCTTGACCAGAAAAATAAATGCAGTGGAAGAGACAGGGAGATACTAATTTGCATATTGTTTTGGACAATGGTGAGAAATTTGTAAAACTTTTCTGAAAAAAAAAAGGCCCAAATGAAGGAATCAGAAAAAGAATATAAGTGGAAAACAACAAAACCAAAAAAATGGTGCTTGTAGAAAGCCAGTCAGTTGGTTCTCTGTCGCAGGATATTTTTGGTGAAGATTAAAAGCTGCCCACAGAAGTTAGTAGAATCACCACCATCCACTCAAAACAACCTGTCACAGGCAGCTGGATGAATCCATCAGACAGCTGTATGTTAAGCCACGATCTACACAGGCAGAGAAGAGCACTTCCAGCAGGACATGGCGTTTATTTCCACAGAAACAAAATAATCCATTTTATGTCACTTTTCTTTGCCATGTGGCAAAAGACAGAAGAGAACAGACAATGGTAAGCCCATCTGCTTCTTGTGCTCTCTCATACGTCAATATGTAGAGGTCTAAATTCTGAACAAATACATTTATCTCTCATTTATGTTAAATTGTTCACATGTGGTGTTCATAGCCAAGAGTGTCATGGAGTAAAAAGCCTGCTGCATTTCAGAGATCTCTCTATCAGGCAAGTCTCAACACATCTCTAGAGCTGCAGTAGTCCTTGAGGTCGTGCCCGCTGTCTTGTCCTGCATCCTCAGCACGTAATACTTTCATTCTTAACAAGTCCTACAGGAAATTTCAATTGCAATTTCCTTAAGAGATAGGACATCAATACATTTCAGAAGGAACATAAGCAAGAGAGACCAGAAAAAATGCTGCTGCTTTCTGAAAACACATCAGATTTGTATGTATTTCGAGAAGGCCTGTGCATCTTGAGAAGTGTTTTGTATTTTTTCATTGAGAACTGATAGAGTCCTTGGGAGCCCCAGCAGCATCACAATGATCTGTGAATGTCTGATTGATAATGCTGGATTAGAACAGCATTAGACCCTAGTGGACTGCTCACTCTTCTCCCAGTACCACTTAGCAGATTAAGGTTATGAAACTTAATGTGGCATAACAGTCCAAACAATTATTGCTGGAGCTGGGGTGGTGTCTAGAAGGTCATTGTCTGAACCCTTGGCCTGAGATAAAATTAGTATTAAGAGAACCCTCTGTGTAAGTAGGGTCCAGGAACTGCTGGCTGTGTGGGGGATGGATGAGGCTGTCTGCTTGCTCCCCTAAGGCACAGCCATAAATATTGCTGTGATAATGAGAGCTTGCAGAAAAATCTGAGACAGTTCTTCCTCCGAGGGATGCTGACCTAGAAGTAGTTTGAATAGCAATATCTGTTCTCTAATAAAGAGTTTGGGAATTCCCGTATTCTTCTGAGATTCCCTAGTGAATGTATTGACCGTATCTGAGGTATTTTTGCCTCAAGTTCACATCCAGCATCTGGGACAGGGTGTAGGAATATATTGCTAAAATGTGAATGGGTGATGCTGGTAAAATACTGCTATATTAGCATACAAGTAAATGGTTTCTTTTCTGAAAACACCTGTAATTCCAGCTGTAGAGGAACTAACCACCTATTTATTTGGAGGTAATCAATCATGTTGTGGCCTGGCTTATATAGGAATTTGTGCAAAATGGATGATCACAGTGTCTCTTTGTGTTTTTAAGCCTGTAAATTTAATATATTTTTCTTTCCTTTCTCATTTCCCACATCATTTGCTTTACTCTTCTTTCTCTTTGATGAGAAGTTGAGTCCTTTCTCCTTGCAGAAGCTGAAATCTTTGATCAAATCCTTGCCTTCCTCTTTCTAGTGTGTGTAACCCAGTAGAGTAGGATGTCTGTGGCTAGTCCTGGTTATTCCATACTAAAGTGTATGGAATAACCTGGTTTTCCAAGGCCAACCAATTCTGTGTGATGCAAGAGAGCCTCAAAAAGAAATAATGATCTCTTGCTTTAGAGACAGCAATAACTAATCTCCCTCTGAATCACAGTGATGTAATACAATTTATTTTTTTCCACAGAATAGGATAGGAAACTTTCAGGGAGAACTAAGGAGCTGCACTACTAATGTAGGCAGGAGACCTGGGTTGCCAAGAGCCAAGAGGAGAGGTTATACATGATGAGCAATAGGTTTTTATGTGGAGTAAAAACTTAAGATGTTCACAAGCCAGTTTTGTGTTCCCATGCTTTGCTTTGTTTAACTGAGCTCTCTTTTATGGTCTATCATCAATTGCATGAACATGGCCTTCAACCAAAGATGAGGTTTTTCTTGTAGCAGATCTATGAACCTGCTTTATTTTCAGCATCCCTTTGTATGAATGGTTGTCATCCTGGTACTTATAGCTCTCTTCGTCCTGCCTTCACCAGTGCTGTGTGCAGAGGGTAAAAGCACCTCTGAGTGATGCTTAATATCCTGGTGATTTTTCACAGCATCCCATTAACTCTGTGGAGAATCTCAGGCTGGTGTTAATAGAGAAATGAAGTAAAGTTAAATTGAGGCAGGATATATTGTTACCCATGAAGCATATATACCAGATAAGACTACAAAAGTAGGGTTTTTTTGTGATCTTGGCATAACTTCAGTAATGACTGATGTGAAAAGGCCCAAAGTGGAACCTTTAAAGTAACAAACATTGTCTAGGAAAAAGCTCCACTGCTGTAGAGGAATAGCTGGAATGATGGGTGTGTTTTCCTCTCTAGTACAGTGAGTTTCTTCTCTAGTATGCTGGGAAGGGAATTGTATCACGCCAAAACACTGCCCTCCTTCCACCCCAGGGCATGGGGCTGGGTGTTCGCTTCCATCAGCCTGCCATACAAGAAGTTAGGATGTAGTCTTCTCCTGTGTTTGATAGGTTTTTAAGCTAGGCCATGTCTTAGGGCTGTTAGGGGAGTTGCAGATGCTGCTGATTCAGCTGATGGCTCTGTAGGAGTCCATAGCAGGGAAGAGGACTGGCCTGAGTGCATCCTTCTGCAGATCTGAAAGAGTTCCATTGCACCAGGTGGCCTCCTGTTGTGGTTCCTGGGAACAAACCTCCTTAAGTGAGACCATGCAACTTATTTTGCAGCTTTTCAGGCTACTTTCTCCCTGAGTTTGCACTGTGCCATTTCTAATACCATGGCCTGTGTTCTGAGCTGCTGAGCCCCCTGGTCCCCCAGCTATCCCAGCTGGTGGCTCAGGGACTACAACACAGATCCCTTACAACAGCTGCCTTGCTTCGGAGTCAGTGTCTGTCCCTCTCCACTGAGTATGAGGAGAGTCAAAGGCTGGCAGTGCAGGAGGATTTGTTGCCTTGGTTTTATATCCTGCCTGGGTGCAGGGCAGGCACTGGGGTACCAGTTAGGTCTTCCCGAGGTGCCCACTCATCCATAGCCCCAGGCTGCTCTTGCTGCTTCAGAGCCCTAACTCTTGCTGGAAGGCAGGGGAGCATAGGGGCATCCTTCCTAGAGAAGGGGCAGCAGCTGCATTTAAATCCTTTATCCACGGAGACATCTTTTCCAGCACTGTAGTGATTTTGCTACTGCTGTGAGGATCAAATTCCAGCTGTGTGTGTCCCTTGTGACTCCCAGGCACACAGGATACAGGTGTGTATGTACACTTAGACACTCAGGAATGGCAGTCCCTGAATCCAGCACCACCATGATGTCAACATAGTGCTGGAGAGGAGTGTTCTTGGAAGAAAACCATTTATCAAAATATGTTTTGTTGACTCAAAGCCCTAGAACAGCCAAACACTTCAGCAGGTATTTGATTATAAACAGAGGAACACTGACGAGCTTAAAGAGCAACCAACCATGAATTACCTAGATGAGCAATGCTATAAAAGGGCAACAGTTGGCCAGCCGTGCCCTTCCAGAACAATACAGGCCTCTTGGTGTAAAATCACCTTTTTGGCCAACATTTTCTTGTGTATGACACTGCTTCTCTTTGATAGCCAAAGCTGACTGGAAGAAAAACTCAGAAAAACCCAGAGAGATGAAATGAGGAGGGAATCTAATAAGTGTAAACCTAAATCTCTAATATTCCTAATTCTGCAATGGCATGACTGTCAGTAACAAACTTTGCGTGAAAGCTGAAATTTCATTTTGGATTCATTAGAAGATTCTTATGCTGCTGAGGAAAAAAAAAAGAGAAAATGACACTGCCTTATGAATTGCCAAGTGATCGCACAATAGCTGCATTTATTTTATTAGCCTTCTGACCTTTCTCTTCTCTGGTGAGGTTTCTTTTTCCTATTAGCTCTATTAGAGTGTCTACTGAGATGGCAACAAAACAAACACTGTTATTGTTGGCTAACTTGCTCTTTTAGCAGGGAACAGGGATGCACAGGCCGTGAGCAGACACTGGTCTTGTGCTTCCAGCCCATGGTAGGTGTGGGAGCCACACCGTGCCTGGGACACCAGGCTCTGGTAGGAAGCCCTCACTGTGGACACCACCATGCTGAGGATGCTGCATGTATTTTCATAAAGTGCTTCAAGTGATGCTTGACTTGTAGCCTGCGAGTGATTTATTTGCCTCTGATGGAGGAGCGTTATTTTGTTCTGTACCATTCATGTATTTTTGCGCAGATACTGGGGGGTTTCCCCCTCTTTTTTATAACTGCCCCCCAACACCTCTTCCTCTGGTGGCGATCAGTGTTAGACCATGTGATGACGGCTGGATGCTTTCTGCCCCCGTGGTTTCTAGGGCAGGTTGGTTTGCTACAAAGAACAGAAGCTTCTGGGGAGATGATTGTGATTATTGTGGCAGTGCTTTCCCGAAGCACTATGCAGATTTTGTGTCCTTAATTTAACTGGCTGCTCAGCATCAGCGGAACTGAGCGTTTCAAGAATTTATACCAAGCAGTAAGGGTCGACTGTCATGCTGGCATGGAGCAGGACTATGGAATTTTTGGACTTATATGGAAGTTTGAGAAAACTTCAGAAATAATTCTGGAAAATGCCCAGCAGACTGCATGGTAACAGAGGAGCTGGCTGAGGAATTTATAGCTGCGGGGAGAGAATAATCATCTTTTTTCTAAAGAAAGTTTGATCCCAGGAGAGGAAAAAACAACTCAGAAGACTAGTGGAGAATTTGTCAATTATCTTTTCCTTCGTGGTTAACTTATCTGGGACTCATATATATAAATCATAGTAATAACACAAACACTGGTGAAATTACCAGCAGCCTTTAAGGAGGAGAATTTGGGAATAGGATCTCACCAGCTTTCCAGAATGCCAAGATTGTAGTCCTGTGTTATTCTAGTATTAGTCACTTCTAGCAGATAAGATTGCTTAAAAACCACAGCCCATCTCCAGTCTCAGGAGGGCCAAACCAAGCCAGTTAAATTGATAGTTCTTGAACGTAAGTGGCAGCATGATAAATGTGACCTGTTAACTCCAGGAAAGTGCTGCCAATTTTTCTTTAGTGTAGCCTTAGGGAAAAAGCATATTAAAACTTTGCGTGTTGGCATTTGAAGTCTTCTATCTTTAGACAAATGGCACCACAACTCTAGAGTTTAAGGAGGAAGGCTGAATCAATTTCTCTTACACATTTACTCCATATAATTACTTTGTTCTCCTAATTAATTTCCTTATAATATTTTACCACTTGGGAGACTTAGGTACTTGCTATAATCCATGGTACTAGACACTCTTTAAACACACACCACTACCAAAAATCTCCCACCTTTCTCTCTTTCTGGGAAAATGTTTACAGTAGCTGTATTTCTTGTTGCACACCAGGGGTGTTTGAAGTATTGTGTCAGCCCGACAAAGAGGCAGCTGGAATCAACCCTGACACCCCAATGTGGGCCGTGCTTGTCTTTAGCAAGAAATGGGGTAATTGCTGACTCTCTCAGGGAAGCTGTACATCTAAAAGTGAACAAATGACTAATTGTGTTATTAGAGGAGATGTGATAAAAAGGAGACACCTCAGTGAGGAGAATAGAGAGAAATAGGGTCAGGGCCCATCCAGTTATGGGATAGGCCCTTATGGCATGCTTTGAGATCATGCACCACCTCAAGGTAAAACTGTACCAGCCCTTTGCTGACAGTCATCAGAAGATGACCTGATACCTAGAGTCCCAACACAAACAATCAAGAATTGGGACTGTGGTATTTCAGTTAAAATAATAACAGTTGCACTGTCACAAGGGCTCGCTCGCAGCATGAACAAGTGATGTTCACCTCTCTGTGATTTCACACTGATCCCACCTCACCAACCATTTGAGCAAACGGTGGTTTTCCACAAAGCTACTCATGGGACACAGAGCAGCAGAGAGTGTGAGGCTCTTCTGGACCCCCTGGCACAAGGGGTTAAGTCAGGACCAGGGTGAACACAGTACAGAAACATAGGTATGAACCAGAAACTATCTTCCAGCTTAGCATCTTACTGTCTTTTTCACCTTATTTGTGCACAGATGTTCGTGCAAAATCCCTGTTAAAAACCAGAAAGGATTAACAATACCTGCTTCCAAGGCCTCACTTAGACACAGGCAGTACCTCTAGTTACCCAGTTTGAGCCACAGAGTATGTCAAGAATGTATGTACCATTATGCACTGGGAAGATGTGTGCTCCATAAACTCCGAAGCCTTAATTGGCTCAGCTAGAAATATCTCTAAATGAATATTGCCAAACAGTGTATGGTTTTCAACTGGCAGTTAGTATTTTGATATTTTTTTGATCAGGAGTTGTCAGGAGAATAATAGAGTCAAAGAAATTCCAACCCCATGCATTCATGGCATCACATTTAATTACAGTGATCTGAATAGTGCAAATTACTCTAATGATCACTTTCAATTTAATTGCTGGGCTACCTCTGTATTTTTCAAATAACTGAGGTTGTAAAGTTTTCTGCTTCTTAACTAAATTGCTTTTTGGTGTCAGTTAATGTTATGCCTTATTAAGTCAATATGGTGGTTTCCTGCCAGTTTTATTTCATGTTTAACAGACAAGTCATCTCTATAGGGTACTGTTAGAAATTATGTTATAACATTTCATGTCTATTTGCTAACCACAAACAGTCTCTCTGGTGAAACAAAATGCAGTCAAATATCTTTATTTTTGCTAATTTCACTTTTCTGTGAAAAGTCCCTTCTGATGTGGAGAGCACAGCTGCACAGCATGAAGCCAAGAGGAACCCAGAGAGAAAACAGCGGTGCTGGCAGGAGCCACTGGATGGGGACCGCACTGCTCCCAGAAACCCAGTCTGTGGGAAAGGGACTCCCAAGCTCTGCTCCCCTCTCCCTGCGCCCGGTGCAGGGACACGGCTCAGCCTCCGCTGGCTTCTGCCCACACGGCTCTAGAGCTGTGGCCTGGGGAGGCCAAGGCAGATGTCCCACCTGCAGGTGACAAGGGCATGGATGGATCTACGCCGCCAATGGGCAAAAGCACCATCCCTCGGCACCAGCAGGCTCCCCAGCAGCTTGCCCATAGAGGCCGTGCTCGTGCTCTGCAGCAGCAGACACTGAGCAGTGAGTTACACAAAGTGGTACCAACCAAAACTGTGCTGTTGCTCCACTTCTTTGATGATGTGGATTGGCACAGTCCTGCTCTTTGTGATGAGCCCAGGAGGCTTTCAATGCTTTCTTTTCTTGAGCACAAGGGCAGCTTGAAGGTCTTGACCTGGTAAAGCCGGTTGCTTTGGCCTTAGGGTATATATTGCTTGTAGCGTTAGGAGGATGCTTAACATCAGACTGGGATTATGAAGGGAGTTGTCTTCTGTTTGGAGATTTGTTTAGGATACAATCAGTCTTTACCAACTTCTTCTGTACTGTCCTTCAATAGAAGTCAGCTGCTTTAAATACTGTATTTTTGGAGCTTCAAGATTCCCAATATGGTTCTTCGCAATATATTTTCCATATGACTTTGTTTTAAACATCAAGTACGGCCTTATGGCCAGAAGAGTTTCTCATCTTTGCAAGCATGTGCACGTAAAATAACCCCCGCAATGTTCAAGCTCTGAATGGTGTGCAAGGCTGAATCATTTTACTGGAAGCGGGGACCGACAACTGGAAAGAACAATTTAAAGCACATTCTGTCACTGCAAGGAGTGAAGTATGTGTTGGGTATAATTCCTATTTATACTTGTATTCTAAAACAGTCCAAAATCCTAGTTAGGTTTGCTCTCCTGACTGCAGTGGAACAAAGTGCTCAGCCCATATGGGGACTGGATGCCTCGAAGGCATTTTATTACTCCAAGTAGCTTTCCCAGGGGAAAGATATCTCTCCGCCTCCTCAAATCTGAGGCACGAGTGCCGAGTGTCAATGCTGCAGTATTTCAACCCCCAGCAACCAGAGAGGGGTTTGCTGGAACCCAGTGGCATGCAGAGTGACATGCTAGACCTCTATTTTATCACCTCTATACATTCTCTCAAAAATTTGTCCACAGATGCAGCTGTGGTTTCATGGTTCTGAACAAAGCATCCCCAAGGAACTGCAAGAAAGGCCTGTTCTCCATGCAAAATACCAGCGATTAATTAACATTGCATATTTTAGCTGGTGTGGCTGTATGGGACAGCATAGGTGTAGGCGACTGGGGATAAAGAGCGGCTTATTCTGATTTCTTTTCATTTGATGAAAATAAAAAAAGTTTAAGCAAAGTCAAAACACAGCTCTTTGTGCCTGTGTATAAGCTCTCATTGGCTCAATCAGACTCATTAAAAGACTTAATAGCTACTACACCAGTGGAAATTACTGTGTAGGTAACATCTGATATGCTCTTTCACGGAAGGAAGATCTTAGAGGAGATGCAGAAATGATCCACCAATAATTAACCAGACTCGCCATGAAATGCATCTTACAGGAACATAAGACCAACCAAGTGGTCAGAACAGAGGTTCACCCAGCCCAGCAAGATGAGCCCTGCCATTATTCACACTGGAATCCAGGAAATGCTGTAAAGACTGGGGCAAATGCAAAGGGACGCTTCCTCATCCTCCAGAAATTTGTGAGCTAGAAGTGAGTATGTAATAGCTCTTGATCTCTTTCTGGCTCATGAACGTGTAAAGTTGTCACTTGAACCCAAGTAGACTTTCATACCTGTGCCAAGTTTATTTGGGGTGGAAAGATATTGATGGTGGAGTCCTCATATCATGAACAGAATTAAAGGTTTTATCTGCTGTTCTACAGCAGTCAGCAGTGAGATCCAGAGAGCTGCTCCATTTTCTTGCAAACATTTTCTATAACCAGATGTTCCAAGTGACCAGTGATGAAATATTTAGTAACAGTAATAGTATATGCCAAGCTTCTGACACACGGTGTCTGCAACTATGTCTGCCTTCAGCAGTCCAGGTATACCAGAAGAGCCATATTTCTTGCTGCAGTGATTCACCCTGCATTTCTGTGCTGTGATTTTCCCAACTGGCATCCTTTATTCATAGCAGCAGCTCTTCTTGTCCTCCAAGATTCTGTTTGCTTTTACTTTGTTCTTTTTCCTTCGAGGTTTCTCACTAGTTCAGGGAAGATAAATGGATATGGAGACAGTGCTGCACAGGGTGAGAGGGAGAAAGCATCTGTTGTCATCAGCTTTTCTGATTTCATTGGAGCTCTTGTGCTTTTCTTTAGCTGCCTTCATGCAGCAAAAGCCCTGGAAAACAACGGAGCCCAAGGCTCATCAGCTGTACACAGGTGCTACACCACTGCTGATGCTGGGCTGTGCAGTGTTATGCTTTTTATTCAGGATGCAAAATTTTCAGGCACTGGAGGGAAAAATCTATGTGTTATTTCCTAAAGAAGCTTTAATGTGCTGCAGCCACCATCTGCCTACAGCTCATAAATTAAAACCAATTAACTGTACAAGACACGTCGAGTCACTGCTTCCCGCTGGCATGCCTCCTCCCTCTCGCCTGGTACAGTCAAGCCATGAGGAAGCAGCTCCTCCGGCAGGAAAAAACCCAAACCAGCAACAAAAGCCCAAACTCCAACTCCCCAAAAGTGAAAGAGAAAAAAAACACATAAGGGAAACAAATAGAAACACAGGAAGACAAGTCTTGTGACCGATTAGCTCTTTTGTTTGCAGCATAAATCATCCTGTTATAATCACAAATTTTGGGACATAATTGGACTACACATCTAAATCCATTGCCAGTGATTACAGGCAAAATGCCCTGAGTGGTGAGGCCTGCAGTCCAGCCCTCTGCGGTTTGGGGGGAGGCTTTGGGGAGGGGAAAGGGAGTCTTTGCCATCACCAGAGTATTTTCCATGAGCAGTTCTGTAGCTGGAAACAGATGCTCCATGCTGCGGTCCAGCCAGCAAATAATGTAAAAAACATTACAAAGCTACCCTTCAAAGTGTTGTTCACTTTGCTCGTTGTCCAGCAATGGCTTGACCTCCTCCTTGCTCCTCACTGAAAGCCCATGTGGGTATCTTGAGGGTCTCTCTGCCCCATCCCTCTGAGAAGGGGAGAATGGCCCCCAAAGCTGCAGCAGCTCTCTCTTTTGTGGTTACTGTTTGTTAGTCTCAAGTCCTGACTGACCATCAGAACTACTGAAGGGCTTTTTTGGCAATTTTTCCTGAGCAAATATGAATGCTGTGGCTTCAGGAATGGAAGGTTAAACTCGTTTCCTGCCCAGCTGAGCACCTGGGCACCGTTCTCTGATGCCCCAGGGTGTGTTTACCCTGCGCTGCTCTCTGCTGAGTTCAGTTCTTGTACTTAGACACGTTGTGAGGGACCTGGGAGTGTAAAAGTCCTGTCATCATTTTGATTCATGACCTTTCCCCAGATGGAAGAGACTGGTCTTGCAGGGCAGCATGGGCTAACATTGTGCCAGCCATTTTTATTTAAGGCCCAGGAGATGCGTGCAGGGAGGAAGTCCCTCAGCAGCACAGCTGTCCTTCAGAAGGAGGATGTCCCACCAAGACCCCGCTACAGCTGGGGTGTTGGAGCTCTGCGCTTACAAACTCTGTTTCAAGTCTGTGAAAAACACACAGATCATTAAGGGTGAATTTTTCACTGCTCTTGACACTTCTCCCTTGTGTGTGTGTTCCTGCACGTTCTGCTCTTAAGCGTGTTGTTTCCCCAGGGTATTCCCCATGTGCTGGACACATGGCAACTTGAAAGCAAACTTACATGGACAGAGATTGTTTACTGCTGGCTGCAACATAGGTACTCTTTAATGTAACTTCTAAGTCTGCATGTGACCTTGGGAGCATGTTTCTGCCTCTGCTCTTCTACAGCCACAGTAGCCAAAATGAGGTAATGCTGCTGTGGGGACGCCAAGTGAGAGGTACAACCGCACAATGATAGGCTGCTGCTCCACTGGGGTAGGGTTGTGTTTGCTTTTTTTGTACCAATTTTTGACTTGGAAAAAAAATCTTCCTCCTATTCCTAGCCTTGCATGCTTTCTGCAGCAGATCCTTAATGGTGTTGCAGATGCCACACCCCAGAACCAGTGCGGCTGATCTTCCAGCCCCCAAAGAGCTGGGTTTGCGTTCCAGTTCTGGTGCCCAGAGCTGCCTGCTACCCGCGTTGTGATGACATTTTTCTTGTTCCCTCTGTTTTCTTTAAATGCATTATTTTGAGCATCTAGGGTTTTCATGAAGCAGAAATCCAGGGATTTTTTTGGTCTAGGGGGAGGCACTCCCCATGTTGATAGGCTTTTGAGTGTCAAACTGTGAAATTACTCTGTTCTTCCTCCCATGGCATTTCCTGCTCTTTCAGTAGCATACTTAAGGAACTTCCATGTCTAGCTACATCTTAC
Source organism: Gymnorhina tibicen (assembly GCA_013399875.1). NCBI lineage: Eukaryota > Metazoa > Chordata > Aves > Passeriformes > Artamidae > Gymnorhina > Gymnorhina tibicen. Next base: position 910,899 of record VXAZ01008968.1, on the reverse strand, counting down.
ATAGTAAAACATCTTGTTTTCCAGCTTGTCTGCTGGTTGTTTTTAAAATTTTGAATCTTTCTCAGAAAGTGAGAGCAAGTGCTAGGTTTTCTTAACCATCACTTCTTTCAAAATCACTTTTAATCTACCTGTGATAAACTGTCTTTCAAATAGTCTTTTACTAAATTTACGTAGCACACGATACTTTTCTTTTACAGAACTTGCATTTCCCTCCAGTGACACAATATTTCCAGCCATCATCAAAGTTCCCCCATCTCTAACAAGTCTTCTGGGGCTACAAAACATTTTGGCGGAGAGGAGAGGAGAGGAGAGGAGAGGAGAGGAGAGGAGAGGAGAGGAGAGGAGAAAAGCAACAACCATTTTTTGAAGGAAGCTCTTAAAACATTATGACTTATTTCACAGCTGCTGTAAGAAAGTGAAGACAAAAGATGAATATTAAAAACCAAACGAGAGCATGTGCCAGCACATGGAGCACAATTCATGCCTCTCAAAATGGGCTGTCAACTCCCAGCAGCACCTGAGGAGAGTGTCAGAAGTCCTCTCTAGGGAGGGCTGGCATAATCACTCATGGGAAATCCACTTCTTTCAGGGTGAGGATAATGAAATCTCCATAATGAGGATAATGAAATCTCCAGACCCACGCAGGAGAGAACCCCTGAAGATCACCTAGTTGAGCCCTACTCTTTACTGACATCAGACTAGGTTGGTCCTGGGGAAGCCCCCAAGGAAGGGAAGCACACCCTGTACCTGGGACTTCCTCCAGCACCACAGTGCCTCCTGAGGAAAAGATTTTTCCTAATGTTAAGTAAAATCTCCCAAGTCTCAATCTGTGGTTCTTGTCCTCTTCTATATCATTTGGCGCCCATGGGACCAGTTTGGCTCACAGCTCCATCGCCTCTGTTTTCTTACAGCTTTCTGCCAGGGCAACTGATGGTTTTTGTGGCTCAGGCCACACCCAGCCCCATTCAAGGGTTCAGGCCAAGACCACCTTTGGAGAGGAAATACTGGGGTGCTGGTGATGGTGGGGCCACACAGCCACATGGGTTTGTTTCTTGTTTCCACTGCTGGATTTCCTTTGAAATCAAGTTATTATGGGCTAAACCAGATTACTGGGGGGTCAAAGCAGGACATGTGTGAGCACAGGGGAGAAAAAGCAGCCCTGTTCTTTCCACCTCCTTGAGCTCAGGCTCACCTTGAGCTGTCAGTGAGCAGAGAGGGGAAGGTTCATCTGTGGAGGTACCAGCCTCTTTCACAGACTGTAGAGTGGAGGTGTCTAAGTTACAGACAGTATAACCAGATGAGATGACACCCATATTTTGCCAAGCTTTTCTAACCATGTGGTTTAGAAAGACAGTGTTTTTATAACGGATGAAAGTTTAGATTTTCATCTAATCCAGATGCTTTCAGGAGTGGGGACTTCATAAAAAAGTTCAGTATCAGGAGCTATGATACAATTACAAAAGTTGGCAGTGCCGTATTTCTGTTTTGCCAGTGTTTTTAGAAGCCAAGTTGTGCAACAAACAGTGGCAGGATCTGCAACATTTTCCCCATTTTAGAAGTGGTTGTAACTCTTTGTAATGTCCATTACAAACATTTTTTGGGAACCTTTTCTGATAGATTATTTTACACAAGCAGTTAACAGCTCTCTCCAGATGAGTTCTGGTTTATTGATGACAAATTCAGAGCAGAGAACAGCTATCAGTGCCCACAAAAGAAAAACAAAGAAGCCAAATTATATGCAATTTACAGTAAGATGAAATATTTAGCCCTGTTGAACATCTGTTAGTGATGAGGGCAGTAGATGTTAGATTTAATTGGATACAAAAAAATGATGAGTATTAGTCCCCCTGGAATTATTCCTGGTGAATCTCCAGGAAAATTCACAAGTATTTTAATAAATTAAAAGCAAATGGAAAAAAAAGGAAAGGAAAAAATTCGACCAATTTCTTCTTTTTATCTTGAAGATTCCAGTTTCAGATCCTCACAGTAACACAGGTAATGCTCTAGAATGCTGCATTCAAACAAACAAAAACAAGGTCCAATAACAGCAGTAACTTCCTCTGGGTGTCTAAGATGCTAGAATTCATCTCTAGCATTCTGCTATGCTTTCCTTAACCGGGACCAGCTGGATTGCTGGGGTAGGGCTCAGCTCTCAGACGCAGAAAGACAACACCTGCCATAAATTAGCTCCAGGCTCTGCTGAGGGGTGCCAAAGGGGCTGCGTAGCCACAGCTGCCAGAGCAGACCCCTTTGGGGAGCCAGAGAGACTCTTCTCTGCATGTGGTCATCTGCTTGTCCCAGCAGAGTCTAGGGGCTGTCCCTCATCCTCACATCACTCCAGTCCAGGGATTTCTCCCAGTTTGCAAGTTAATGCTATTACAGTCCAGTTTGTCGCCCTTTTGCTGGTATCAGTGACATCCTTCTCTTTGGGCAGTTCCTCCTCCATGTTTTTTTGCCCAGGATTTGTTCTTACAGAACTGTTTTACCCTTTCCATGCTTCACATTTTCAAATTAGCTAAGTCAATGGCCCTTAGTGTATAAACTTGCTTGAGGAAACCAAAGCCTGTTTTTCTGATCTTCCTGTATTTGCATGCAAACCAAATCATTTAGCACTTTTTAAAGTATGTCCTTTGACAGATGCAAGGGAAGGTTTACTCCTTGTTCTCTGTTTCAAGACAGATTAGCAAGACAGATTTTCATGCCTCTCAAATCTTTGGAAAAAGAGGTTGTGTTTCTTTATACCGGCAGTCTGGACCTAAAACCCTAACAATTTGCCTAGCAGTTGTGACCATCCTGGTGGCTTTCTTTGTGAAACATGAGAAAACTCCAACTAAAAGCTGAGCTGTGGAGAAGCAGGTATTAACTCTTATCAGGAACATAACAGTTACATGGGGAACATGAGGAAACAGCTTTTGAGACCTCACAATAAATTTTCATAGTTTTTTTCTCTTCAGTATAGAGACTTGAAGTATCCAGGGGTGTATAAAGAATCAGCCACTCTGATGTCCAAAGGACATGACATGCCGTGCATTTTGGCTTTTACTGTTTGAGACAAATGAGGCTGAAAATAGGTAAAGTGAACGGAGACAGCACATGGTGAGCTGTCAGAGGTAGCAGCAAAAGAGCGTGGCATGTACACGGCAGAGGAAAAACAAGCTGACAGGGGAAGAGCAAGCAGTGAAGATTCCAGAGTGGTTATGTCTGGTGTGTGGTGCAGATGGGTTTTGGGACATTGGAATAAATGGTCTGTTACAGTGCAAGAACTAAAGGAATTTCTGCCTGGAGCTGGGTTAGTTCAGGGGGAGATGGGGTGGAGGTCTTCTTTCTGACACTGCACCAATGCCAAGAAGCAGAGAAGCCTACAACAGTCAAGAGAAGAGGCATTTGCTACAGCAGTGGCATTTCTCTGCTATACACTGAACAAACCAGTGGATCAAAACCTGACAGACAATACCGCATGTTGTGAAGCAAAGAAATGGATGTTCCTGTTCAAGCACCTTGCTATGAAATGAGAGGTCACTGAGGGGCCAGCTACTTGTGGTGGGATCAAGGAAGAGATTTTAAGAGTATACAGATGGTGACATATTTTAAAGATATTATAAAAGGGGAATCCTCAGGGCAGATGTTTTCTCAAAGACACCGGAACACAGCACTGCAATGACAAAAAAATATGCAGAAAATGTGTGGCTGTTAGAGGATGGCAGCAGCCAGATGGTTCAGATTAGCTCAGCAATGACTGCTAACACGAAGTGCAGCAGCAGGTGGGTCAGGCTGCAGTGGAGCTGCAGCTGTTCAACAAGCTGTGTGTCCTCCATCCTCCTTACAACAGTGGAAGCACCTGGCCATGAGACTTCATAGATTCACAGAATGGTTTGGGTTGGAAAGAACCTTAAGGATCATCTAGTTCCAATCCCCCTGCCATGGGCAGGGACCCCTTCCACTAGTCCAGGTTGCCTAAAGTCCCATCCAGCCTGGCCTCCCCAAGACTTCCAGGAATACGGCATCTACAGCTTCACTGGGCAACCTAATCCAGTGCCTCACCACCCTCACAGGAAAGAATTTCTTCCTTATATCTCATGTAAACCTGTCTGTTTCCAGTTTAAAGCCATTCCTTCTTGTCCTGTCACTATGCACCCCTGTCAAAAGTTCCTCTCCAGCTCTCTTGTAGGCCCCCTTCAGGTATGGGAAGGCTGCTCAAGAGTCACCCCAGAGCCTTCTCTTCTCCAGAATGAACAATCCCAAATCTGTCTTCTGTCTTCAAAGGAGAGGTGGTCCAGCCCCCGACCGTCTTCATGGCCTTCTTCTGGACTCATTCCAATAGATCCATCTCCTTTCTGTGGTCGGGGCCACAGAGCTGGATGCAGCACTCCAGGTGGTGTCTCGCAGGAGCAGAGTACAGGTGGAGAATCCCCTCCCTCGCCCTTCTGGTCACACTTCTTTTGATGCAGCCCAGACCTCACACTCTTCACTGTATTGTGTTAAACTCTTTAAAAAGCTCTACTTTGAACGCTTAGGATAAACTGAAGCCTGGTTGTGAGAGAAATTGGTTCTGGTTGCATGAGAAAATGATGAGAAACTTGCAGTTTCAGCTGGTTCATGAAAGCAGGTGCACCTTGGCAGGTTTGACACATGCCACCCAGTAGGAAGAACAGGAAGGTGTAAGCTTGCCAGTGGCCAGACAAGACATCATGCATAATGAAGGTTTTCGATGGAGCAGGTAAGACCTGGACAGTGTTTGAGCGCATACAGGCACAGGCACAGTGGGCAGGAGGCCTGTGAAAGAAGGAAAGAGGGAAGGTGTAGAATCACTGGAGAAGTAGGAAGGAGGATAAGCTTGAAGTTATTTTTTTATCTGAAGACCTCTAAGGATGATAGGGAAGGGAAGAAATTGTTCCGAGAAAGCACATGAGAGATTTTAGCAATAAACAAAGAGTATGAGCCTGTAGATGTACAGAAGTGCTGCTCTACAAGCAAAGCCATGTGATGGGGGCAGCCTCTGGCCCTGTCACAGAAAAGATGATGGTGCTGGCTTCCAAGTACATCTGGAGGGAGTGCAGCCTCTTAGGATCACCAGGTCGACAGCGTAAGCATTCAGGGTTTTGCCAAGCCCAACACTGCCCTGTGGTTTGGGCAACAGGAGCTGAAGCAGAGCAGGTTCCTGAAGACTGCTAGACATGTTTAGCTTGGCTCCTCTCAGGAAGGTCTGTTTTATAAGTTTTCCTCTTGTACAGTGCAATTTTATCTTTCGTTTTTACTGTATAGGAACTATCTGCACATTTTGGAGAGAATGCTTGCCAAGAACAATTATTCCTATTGCTTCAAAACATAAGAGGCTTAGAAAAGCCTAAGATGTTTCTTAGCTCTAGTGCTGAAAACGTGGCACTTCTGCAGAGACGATGTCCTCTCCGGAGACACCGTGGCGTGGGGGACTGAACGCTTCAGCAAGCAACCGGACTTGTAGGGCTCGCTCTTTGCAAGACCATCAACGGGACCTGCTTTGCCTGAAACATTTCCTATCAACAGCATACTATTAATCATTAGTGACTGGCCAATAACCTTTTTTATTGGGTTGGCTGAGGCTTAGCTGAAAGTTCAGTCAGGCAACGGACTTACGAATGTGTTTCTAGGAAAAAAATTTATTATAGAAGTTTGAAAGTGCTCACACTCTGATCCCTGTTTGAGGGTGAAAAGTGAACTTCAGATGAAGTAAAACATTTGAACACAAATGCATGTCATTGACACAACAAACTTGTTTGTAACTTGCTGCCAGAGTGTTGGAATGAGATATATTTTTTGACTTAAAGCATCTGCTGACTGATATTTTACAACTACGTTCAGTGGCTGAAATAGGAATTCAGAAACATCATCGTGAATACTGTGAAATCCTGATATGGATACTTTGAAGTTCTGTTAGTAGCCTGTTCCACCTGCCTCCCCTTGGAGACTGTGTGGGTGTTGTCTTTTCCACCACTGCTCACCCTGCAATTTAGTTTCATTTAACACGCGCCTTTGTGGTATGTCTGCTACTCCTGAAGCAGGTTCTCTACATCCCTCTGCATTTATCCCTCAGTCTTTTCTGGTAAAATCTCAGTGTGTCCACTGGTTCTCAGCAACTTACTTCAGCTTATTTTTTCTCCTTTGCTGTTTAGAGAATTATACTGCAGCAATCTCACGGTGTGGGATTGATCAGCAATTTCATTGATGACGTTTTCTGAGAGGACTTTTGTTCCCATCTCTTTTTAAGAGTCCCAGTTGAAGATTTGGACTGTAACTGTCAGGCAGGTTAAAAATTTCACTTGTGCTCTGGGGTGTATCATCTTGAATTACCAAAGGCAAAATCTGGGTTTGTCATCTTTAATTGTTACCAAAACCAAACTCTTTCCTGACTCACAGAGAAAACGTTCTCCTGTTTGATTAGCTGCAGTGGACAGACAATTTAATAAGAAGAACTGAAGTAATTGCACTGAAAACAGGGCATTTAGGAGCATCGTTGGAAGCATCTGCCTGTCACTTTAATTCAGAGAGCTGGCTGTCATCTCCTATCCATGTAGCCTGATTGCAGCTTGCAGGAAAAGGCAAAAGCTCTGTTGGTGTGCCCCCAAGGAATGTGGGGCATGGGGAAGGGAAGACCTGAACTTGAAGCAACAGCTCCCAAGGTTTCTCCATTTTTACTTGAGGTCTGTGCTCACTGAAAGTAAACTGAACAGCTGAAAGGTTTTGGCTGGGTCCAGGCCACTGAAGAGAGCCCTTTGCTTTTGTCACTGGGCTCTTTTGGATTCATTAGATTCCTGCCCTTGCTGGGCTTTCGAGTAGCTTTCTGTGGGAGGAGGAAGGGGTACAGTACTTCTTACAGATGGTTCTGTTTATCCCATTAGGGAAAAATTCACTTCTGGACAAATGTGTTTTCATGATGAAGCTGTGACAGTGATTAAGGAAGATAATGGAATTGGCATATTTACCCTTCACGTGGGACCTCTGAATATTTCAGTGTTCTTCAAATGAAGGAGGAAAACCCAGCCTGTCACTTCAGCCTACAAGTTGGAAAAATAATGTTCTACTTCTTTATAGATAATGTGATCCGAGCCAAGGTTTTGCATGCTCAAACAGTAGGACTGCTCACTGATGTGTTTGCCATGTACAGAGATCTCTTCTATATACACACAGATATAATTACTTACATATAGCTATATTTTTATATGCATATATGATTTCTATATAATCAAGCATATCTGCCCATGCTTACAGCTCTGTGCCTGACTAGGAAGTCTTAAAGATAACTCATGCCATCCTCCTCACTGTCATCTCCCATCCCAAAACCAGGTCTTGGTAAGGTGGAGAGCCATGAACAAGACCTTTGTCTTCAGGTCTAGCTTTGTTGCCTGAGCCTGTCCCTTACCTCTGCAGCTGTAGGAAAAACATCTCCTGCTTCAGCTGCACTGTCCCCAAATGCTGCCTTGCTGCAGGGCCAGGGGAAGAGAAGGAGAGGAGGTTTATGGAATTGCTGTTTGGGTAAACCAGAGTGACTTTGCAAAGAGGACGGGAGCACTGATGTACCACAAGCCAAGCAGTGCTGATCCGTGTGGGCAGCCACAGCAGGGTGCTGGGGTGGTCACTGCTGGAACAGCCTGGGTAATGCTCTGTAATGGCATGGCTGTGGTTTCTAGTGTAATACAAAGGTTTTCTGTGGCTCATTTCCATGGTGGTCTCAAGTTTGTGATGTTCCCCTTGAGGGCTGGAGCTCAGCACTGGTCATTTGCTGTGTTTCCCTGCTGGCCACCAGGTCACAAGGCTGGAGGCTGGGGAAGGTGTCTGTCTGTCAGGATGTTCCCTGGACAAAGTAATGCTGCATAGTGAGGAATGGCAGGGGAAATTCCTTGCTGATCCCTGCAGGAAGACAGCTCCTTTTCCAAGCTCCTGGGACAGCATTAACCTCCTAATTACAGTGATCCCTATAATTACTGGGGATTGCCTCGTCCAAACTATTTGCCCTTCTAGCCACAAGCATTCAATATACTGACTGTTGCTCTTCAGTATCAATTACACACCCTCTATCAAAATCCCAAGCACTCAGAACTTGAGACAGGCTTTTTGGGGAGATTTCCTCTAGAGAGAATAAAGACTGACTACTGCCATGGAAATTGCTTTTGCCCTTTATGAGGTGCCTGCACTTAAGCACAGGCTACAAGGCTGTGTTGCCCCTGAGCAGCCTGGAGGAGACTGCACTTCTGGCTGAGATGGTTGGAGTGATGCTTCCAGATGTGCAGCACAAGAGAGGAAGCTGCTGTTTTACCACTGGGGGGAAGTTAGTCTCGTTTCTGCCCACACCAGGGTACCTGTGCCAGGGCAGAGGCACACACAAGCTAATTGGAACACAGAACAGGGCTGGCAGGAGGTTGCTGCCACTGTGGTTTCTCCTGCTCATTGTAGTGCAGGCTGTTCTGCTTGCAGACTGGAGTGGCTGGAGCTCCTGAGGAGACTGGGACACAAACACCTGAGCTGAGCTCAGCAGGTAATGCTGCTGTGTATTTGTGTGAGATGTATCTCCCCCACCAATACACCACACAAACATCCTCATAGTTTGAGATTGATGTGTTTCACTTGTAGGGAAGAGACAACTATTGATGTGGTTAAATGCCAAGGCAAAGAAGTGATGGAGGGCAGCTACTGAGATGTAAGAAACTCAGTAACTACTACCAAGATCCTCTTTATTTCAGTCAGTATGCCAGTTTTGTTTTGGTCTCTGGCATATCTGAAAAGAAATGGTCTTTCCAGTCGTTGTCTCATCCCAGGTGCCCGTGAGATGTCAGACACCACACGAAGGTTCATCATGGAATTAAGGATGAGAAGCTCATCTTGCAGCATTTTTAACAACAGCCCTTGCCATAAGTTTGGGGACCAGGACAGACTTCCTCCACTCTTGTCACCTCTTCAAAGACAGGAGGAGTCAAGAGGGTTGTGCTCATCTGCCTCTCCTCTTGCACTTGAGCTGTTGATGGTGTGGGACATGGCTGTACTTTTTTTTCTTCATGAGGCTATGTCAAGCCAGATGAAGGGAAAAAATTATTTGGCTTTGGATTGAAGTAGTGTAAAAAAGGAAGTCTGGTTTCTCACCCAGTGAACCAGAATCAAACTAAGTCTACATAGTTTGGCAGGAAATACCCCTTCTGACTTCAGATTAAATGTGTTATTTCAAGAACTTGCAAGAAAAGAAAGGAAGTGAACAGCTACAAGCAAAATGCCTGAGAGGAAGGCAATGGACCCCTACTTTTTTCCAATTGTTAGGAGGTGAGAGTGCCATATTCACAAGCATTTCCATCCCTGGAGCCACCCACCTGCATCTGCTGAGAGGATGACCAGGTGACAGACATTTTGCACCTGGAAAGTGGTCTTACACTCTCTTCCAACACTGCTCACTTTGTATAAATGTCTCTATTAAATCCCATTAGCCTCAGCTGCATTGCAAAATATCACAGAAAGAAGAATATTTGCTCAGATGTCTCAAACTGATGATCTTACAGTATGTTTAAGTATTACTCATAACTGTAGGTGAGTGGAAAGATTTTTCAAATAAATCATTACTGTGAGTATCAGATTTTCCTATTATTCAGGAAAAGGGAACACTATCATCATTTTGAAGAAGCTGTATTAACTTTTGAAACGCATTGGGAGGGCAAGAAACAGTAATGGAAAACTAAGAACAACAGTTGGATTCTTCTTCGAAAGAGTAGCTGATGTGTAGGCACAGGCAGAAATGTGCACCTGCGTCTTGTTTTCATGAGTATCTTTCTGGAAGTGAAGCAGTGTTACAGGAATTGCATTTCTTCTGCTCCATTTAAATTTTCTCATTAAAGTGATTGAGCCAAAAGATGGGTGCAAGATGTTTCACTGAGTAAAGTTTGGGAAGAAAGGAAGGAAGGAAGGAAGGAAGGAAGGAAGGAAGGAAGGAAGGAAGGAAGGAAGGAAAGATTTGTTTTTTCAGAGCAGCTATGTAAATCAGTAACAGCTCTGCATTCCTCTGAGAGGGTTTTAAGCCACCCTCGCCTGACTATGATGTGCAGCTTATGTAAAGTACACCGCTCAAACTCAGGCTTTGTTGCAGTCTCTTGGGTCAGAGGAAATTTCCAGGTGACAGGGTTGGGAGTTGTGTGTGGCTCTGAGCTACCTCTGGGATTGGTGTCTAAGTCACAATGCACTTTTTCTGAATGTGGAGTTCTAGGCAAGGAAGATGGATGGGGATGTGCTGTCACTCTTGCATGAACAGCCATTGCCAGAGAGAAGTCCAGCAAAGGTATCAGCCCTGGACTGGGAAAAGCAAGGAAATCATGCGTAATAGTGGGGAGGGAACTGAAAAGGAGCTCAGCAGCCTATTCTGACCCAGCACGACCATTGTTACGTTTAATTCTGATGTTTCATTCAAAATTACATTCACAGTCTGTAATCAATCAAACCCAGGAAGTCATACAGTAAACATTTTTCATACATGAATGAAAAATGATAAGCAACATAAGGAAGGCTGCTTCCTTATGCTCCATATGTGCCTGCTCTGTTTTTCTCTTTTGTTTTGATCGTGGACTTGAAGTCGGGTGGACAATCATTTTGCTATATGTTTGAATAACACCCTACCAAATTGTGCATTGCTCCATGCCTAGAATTTCTAGGCACATCCTTGATACAAATAAATATGAATAATCTATATTTCTCAACAAGTAAGTTTGATGTTCCTGTAAATAGCCTAAGTAAGAAACAGCTAAGTAAGGAACAGTAAGAACAGCTCCAGCCCCATAGGCTGTGAGAATTAGGCAGATGCACTGTTTAAGAAATATAATCAAGTAACAGCCTAAATAGTTACAGATTCTGTGATGCAGATTTCAAATACCATTTGCTTACTAAGATCATGGCTCTGGATAGCCACTGATGCTAGATGAGATAAGGGGTGAGGTAGAGGGGAAGAGGGTGCTGTAACCAAACTGAGCAGTGTCAGCACCTGCATCCAACGCATGCTTGTGCCCATCTCTTACATCAGTGCTGAATTTAATCCAGCAGAACCTGCTAATGGCTGCAGGACACAAGGTTGGCCATCTCCTACTCCACATCTACACAAGACAGCACCTTTGTATTGTGCTTGCTGAACTCTGACCAGATTCATCTACTGTCCATGGCAGCACAGTGTTGTAGTTCTTCCTCCATGACATAGTTTCCCTTTAAAATTACTTTACACATACTGCTAAGGACTGTGTGCTGGCAGGATACATCAGGCATGGGGATGCTGGAGGATCCCAGAATGCTCAGGTTTAGTCTTAGGTGTTTGCCCTGCAGCAGGGAGATGGAATTTTCCTTTTCATGCAACGGCAGGTATCTCCCATTCCATCCTTGCTGCTGGGAAAGAAGGTTTGATACACATATTGTGTTGAGGACTGGGTTGTCCATGGTATGTTACTTTTCAAAGAAAAGCCTGATTTTAATGTTCAGGAGGCAGAACTTCTGTGAGATCATGTGGGGAGCTGGAGGATGATCTTTTCCTTCGCTGGACTGAAAAATGTTCTGCACAGCTCTTCAGAAAAGAAGACCTAAATGCCTTTCCAGCAAAGACTGAATAAACCCCATAAATTTTCCTGCTGATTTTACACATAACAGGAATCAAATGTATCTGTCCTTGCACAAAGGGAAGACCGCTAAGCTGAACTGAAGTGAGGAAGGGAATGTGATTTTGCTAATACCCTACACATACTGATGTCGATCCATACCAGCGTACAGATCTCTGGGCTCACAGGCAAGAATGTTTACGTATGTGAGAGTCCAGCTGAGGATGGATGTGAGTAAACCAGCAAGAGCCAAGCAATACACCTGTTCTTTCCAATGTTTGCCTCATCCCTGCTCCTGTCACTCTGCTGATTTTGCAGGATGGAAAGCCGGTTACGTGCTATGCCTGGCAACAGTGACAGGCAAGGGTGAGGCTACCCAATGAGTCAGAAAACGCTTGCAGGAGTTAGTTCTGGCAGCCAGTCCTGCTGCAAAGTCACATTTCTTTTCTGCATCTGCCATTTATGTTGTTGGTAACCGTGCATAACTTTGGCAGCCCCTAAAGGGTATTATTTTTCTAAGCGTGAGCAGTTCTTCAAGGATTTCTGAAACATAAAAGTGCACCTTGAGGCTCAGGTACTCTGGCACCTTTCTCTGTGTCTGAGTTCACATATATTGTGAAGAAGAACAATAAACCTGAATTTATTCTTTATTTGATGGGTACAGGTGTGAGTGTGGTGGGGTGAGCCCGGTCCACAAGACCAGCAGAAGGGACCAGGCTTCAGCCTGGAAAGGGCAGCAGAACACTTGTTCCTCCCGCCCCACCCTTGACAGACATCAACCTCACATCACACCCACAGCTACAACTGCCCACTAGCTTTTAAAAAACTCTTAGTAAAGGTGCAAAAGTCACAAATACAAGGTACCACAGGAATAGAGATGGGATTGGGGCACTAACATTGAGTCCCCACAGTGGTTTTTCTGTACAAAGGTAATTCGGGGATTGCTGAAGACTATAGGTCCAGGCTCTGCCTCAGATAAGCATCTTCCTCTCCCTAGGACAGTCCATTTGGGGTGGATGCATTATGCTAGGACTGTTGTCAGGGGTTGTGACATTTGCTTTGGAGTGTTTGAGGGTTCTCAACTCACCAACATTTTTGCACTCACTTTGCAAGTTAAATGTTTCTTTTAACTTGCCAATCAAACTGAGGTAATACATTGCAAAAAAGAAAAATATGTTCTTGAGTGTTCTTTATAATGTAGTGGTCAACTGCTCTTTGACCTTGGCTAAACACGGATTTTTGCTATGTCTACGAGATTTAAATACTTAGATACTGGCAGCAGTATCTTAGATAAAAAGATATTTAGATTAAAAGATACTTACTTGTGGACATACATTATCTTTGTCCTCCTACATGTCCCCTGAATAATTTTATTTCAGTCTGCTCTACAGTGCTGCATTTACATGAAACCAGTCCTAAAATTCAGGGTGACACCTCCTCCCCCATGATGCTTATCTGGATACGAGGGACACTTACCTGTCTGATGGTTTCAGCAGAGCTAAAGGCTCAAGTTTTTAGTAAGCATATTTACATGAAGCAAAGGAAATGTTCTGTGGCACTGGTTTCTTAAAACTTGCAAGTGCCATCCCTTCAGGGTAAAGTTATTTCTCTTACAGCACATGTAATTGAGTTGCACTGGGACTACATCCTAATACCTATGTTAAATCTTACAAGATTTATAGTTTTGGATAAACAGTGTTTGATATCCCTTTGTAGCAGATCCACAGGGTATTTAATGAGAAATAACAAGTGGGCTCCCATTCCTTCTCTAGCAAACTTTGATCCACGTCGTGGATTTGGCTAGGAGTACAGAAAGCAGGAGATTTATGGATGATAAAAAGGATGACATCATGTATCTGGACTGCTCTCCATGTCACTGCTGCCTGTAAAGAAGTGTGTTTTAGGCAGACTTGCTCTTCTGCCTCTTTCAGTGCCCTTGCCTGCATCCAAGGGGCGGATGGATCACAACCAAATTCAAGCCCTGGGACACTTTATTCCCCCTGTGCACAGGTCTTCCCTCCATGATGGCAGGGCCAGGCACAGGACAGCCCAGAATGGCCAATCCTCCAGCTGTAAGCTGACAGTGTTGGGGAAGGGGATCAGGTTGTCAGTGTTTGCTGGGATAGCTGTCACCCAGTACTTGCCAAGTTCTAGTAAACCTTCCTACAGCTGGGCCTCACCTTCCAGCTTTGCTGACGTGGGCAGCAACTTAAGGGTATTTGTGAACACAGTGAGTAGCACTAGGATCTTTCCAGGATTGTGTGCTTGCCTTCGGCTGCCTGAGGGGGCCAAGGTGACCAAGGTGTGAAGGAGGAGGAGGAGGGAGGAGAAAGGCTCTTCTGCTGCTCTTGGACCTCACAGCAAGGCTCCCACAAAGCTTTGCACGCAGAGTTGCCATAGCAAGGCCCCTGTCCCCAAGGGTGGCATCAGCTTAGTGGCCTGCATTGCACAGGAAATAAGACCCTGTCTTGCACTGTTGTTGTGCATTTAGCAATTTCTTGCTGCCAGATCTCACCAACACTTGCAGTAACCACTGATAAGCAGGTAGTAGGCTTTTACAAGCAACCACAGAGATTGTGGAGCACAAGTCAAGCAAGTCACTGCAGAATCCCGGAGCTCAGCCCCAGCACGACTGGTATGGGAGGTGGAGGGGGTGTCAAGATCCAATTTTGATCTAAATAACTCCGTGTGCCAGGCTTATGACATAGGGCACTTGCTGCTTGTGCTCACAGGAAACTCCTCCTGACTGTTGGTATTGTCAGAAAATGCCAAAATTGTCAGTATGCTCAGAAACTCCGTGTCTGCTTTTCTGACACAGAGGGTGTTTCTGGTGTCAGAAGGAGTGTCACACCTTGGGAAGCCTTGAAATGAGGTGTTGCTGGTGGTCACAAGGGGTTGGGACTTTCAGGCGCCAGCAAAAAAAAATTGCCAGTTAGCTCCCATTAACCCTTCTTTCTGAATTAATGGCCAGTTTGTGCAGACTTCTTTGAGTGTATCAGCCTTTGGGAGATGATGATACTGTTACTTCACCCTTCTACCATCTAACACTTCTCCTCTTCCAGTGTTTTTCCTGTCGTGATGCCTGCTTTAAAGTATTTGTGGTAGCAAAAAAAAAAATCTCACTGAGAACACATTTAGAAATTTGAATGTCATATATATTAAACTCAGACAGTGAAACCCATGGAATGCGGGGCTCTCCAAGAGAAAAATGTGGCCTGAGCTACGGAAAATGAGTTTCCTTCCAGCTCTCATAAGTTCTGCAGCAACCTCTGGAAATCTGCAGACTGCTCAGTGGATGACCAGCTATCTGCAGAAAGTGCTGAGAAGGCTTGCCATAGAAATTCCAGGCATTTCTGAGAGAACTGAATAAAAAGCATCTGTCTGAGTTAATGCATAATCTCTTTTGATCTGAGTTCAGATATGAGGTTTTGTAGTGGTTTATGTCAATCAGGGTATGAAACTATCATAAAACATGCCAGTAGATAATAGTAAATTTATTACATCAAAGTCAATAGCATACAATGACTTAACTCTGTGGGACTGCATCAAGAGCTACCCAAATATTTTTAGCACTTATAAAGGAAACAGACTTCAGGGTGGATCCCTTCTCTGCTATGTATTTATGTCTGCTTTTATGTTTTTGAGGCAAAAGGGATGAACTTTGTCCTCTTGCAGAACATTTGTAATATCAATAGGACTAGATGAGAAATCTCTGGTCAGATATTGATGTATCAGTGTGACATATCAAAAATATCAACACCACTCTGGAAAAGGACATGCAGGCTTTGTCTCTCAGTGGTTTTGATCACTCTGAATTGGAGCTGCTTCAGAGACAAAACAAAAGTGCCAGCCTTTCAGCAGCTGTAACTCAGCACTTCTCTGTCAGCATCACAGAGCTACTGGGATCTTAATGGAGGGATGTCAGGTGGTGAGCTTTACCATGTCTCATAGCACCTGCTCAGTGTTTCTTCTAGAGATGCTTTATATTATGGAAATGACTTGGTGAACCTCAGTCATCATAAATGTATCCTCTCCTGGTCCCCCTCTCTGTAACTGTGATGGTGCCACCTGTACAGACCTCCTTTGCAGGGGTGGCCTTGCTCACATTCCCACATCTGTGGCTGGCACCACTTCTTCTTCATCCCAGGATGCCTCAGCATGTTGGAGTGGAAGCTGGTGTGAGAGAGGAAGATCAGGAAAAAACACTTTTCATCCCACCAGTGTTGCAGCCACCTCTGTAGAGGAAGGTTTGCCCTTACTGTTTCCAAGCCTGTTATTCCCTCAGAAAAGGGACTAAAAGGTTGGAGAATCACCAGGTCCAAACAGCATCACCTACCATGGTGTGGATGCTTGGCCGTAGTAAAGTGTGAAAGAAAAGAGAACTAATCATTGTCTAAAGGCCCAGTGGTTTCATCCCACTTAAAATCTTTGTTCACAGAAGAGAAGCTGCTCTGTCCTATGGACAGACACAGAGCAGAACGGGCAGAGAGGTTCATGTCCTGGTTCTCTGTGTTCATCTCTTGGGTGGGTTATGCTTAAACAAGCCTGGTGCACATTGCAGAAGTGTCTTGAAATAATTTCCAGTGCTGCAACTTTTTTCCATACTGTTAGCCTAGTGAAACACTTAAGAGTCAATGTTCTCAATTGTTTTTCAGGGTAAACAGCTCATAACATTTCCTACAGGAAGTACAGTTTTTTTAGATTTAGTTTTATTTATCTGGTACTTGTAAAGATGTAATTTGTTTTTCTATTGTTTATAAGACTTCTCGTTAAGAAGGAGAAGGTTTTTATTCACACATTTGCGTATTTGACCAAATGCCAAGGAAGGGCACAAGGAATTTACTAGCAACTATGATGCAGTATAATTTCAACAAGCTGCAGGTCTTTCTAACAGACAATAAAGACCTTCAAGCAGGCCAGTAAATGGAATAGGTACTGGGTGCAAAGCCTTATGGTTCAGGATTTTAGAAGGGGAAGCAACCTGCAGTATAGAAAGTTAACTCTCTGCTTGGCCCTGAAGTAACTTGCCATTTAGGAAAGGACATGCTTTTATCCATTTCTGAAGATTATAGGAATTTCAAGTTTTCAAATAATGTGACATGGGCAAAGAAATACACTCTCTGGGGAAATTTCTCTGGGCTTGATTCGTTTGGCAGCTGAATTTCTGTCTTTCACCTGCAGGAGCCTCCTTTCTCGTTAGCAGCTATCTATGCCTTCTGACAGAATGCGTGTGATAGTCACACTTGACCAGATGTAATAGAAGCACAATAATGGTGCTAGATCCAGAGGTGTGAGTCTGATGTAGGCTTGAACTAGAGACTGCCCTTTAATGACCTGTCTGCAGGTGAATATTTGATCATTTGAGAAGCTGGTAAAGGATGGGGGACGCTGATTGAGATAGATAGGTACATTGATTGATTGACTGACTTCTCTGTCTCTCTATAGACACACAAGATATTGTTTGTAGACAGGATCTGTAGATTTATTTTGAAAGAGGTGCCCCAGGGTATTGGACCTATTCCTGCTGCATGAAATCCTGTTCTGACTGGTATAGGGAATGTGACAGGATGGGGTGTTAAGCTCAGGTTTCTGCACAGAGGAGCTCTGCCAGCACAGCCACATTTGGGGATTCTGAAGAAGGAGCACACCATGCAGCAATAGTTTTAGGCAGGCAGTGCTGACCATGCCAGCAGAGCACCACAGCTGCACAGTGCTCCATCCAGGGAGCAAGGTCCAGCTGTCCCAACAACTGGTGGTGCTGTGCTTGCACTTGACATCCTTACAGTGGCACACATTCCCAGGGCAGGTCTGTTTGGAAAGGGCATTTCTTTATGCTGCTGAAATTATCTGGGACCCTCTGACTCAGTAAGTCTTCTGAGGAGAAATACAGCGGAAAGGGTACAAGTAATAATTTACATACTGTAATTAGAATACGGGCCACATGACGCAGTAACTCCTGTTGGGTGGTCAGGCTTCATTGCTTTTGCTTCTGCAGGGTCTCCTTTTTCCAGTTCCTGTGTTTCCCAGTATGCCCACCATCACTGGGTGAGAAGAGGTAGGCAAACTGGGAAAACCACATCTCTGAAATGAAGGAGCCTAATAAATTGAAAAGGCAGCTCAAGCAGGAATGCTGATAGCAGTATCCTGTGAACATCCATTCTGCTAGACACTCACTATCGCCGCTGGATGTTGAGAAAACCTGCAAGGCCACCCAGTGACCACAGCTAGTGTATATGGAGACCCACATGAAGACTAACCATGGCTGTGAGTTGCTTCCCTTCTCCACATGTACAGCTCCTGCTACCCTTGACAGTGCTATAGAAATTTCAGAACCTTTCCTATGCATAGTGTTCATTCTATCTTTTTCTTCCTCCGCAACCCTGTGGGGAATAGATTATTCCTGTTTAGGTTTTGGCTTGCTCTGAACAAATGGAGTGTTTTTGCTTTGGAAGGAATACTGTATCTTCTGTTTTCTTTGATTGTTAACATTAGAATTAAGTCTGCAAGCAGGCTGTTTTTCATTAATCCTAATGTTTTCTTCCTTGTCTTTTATGTCTGCTGGTGACTCACCCGGAGCAGAGGAATGATGGAGGTGAGTCGCAGGGTTGTTTGTAAAACATGTATTGGGGATTCCTAAACACATCCTACCTTTTCCACCCATTTGCAAGTGATTAGATGAAATGTAGAGCATTTCCTTGCAAAAGACAATAAAATTGAAATAAATCCCAGATGAGCTGTAAATTTCATTTCTATTAAAAAAAAAAAAAGCCTTTAAAGAGGTATTCAGGGCTGCCTGTGCTATTTGTGTGTGCTATTTGTGTCAGGCACACTTATTGCATGCCCATTTGCTGCATATTGGCTACCCTTAATTTATCCTGGTGATCTTCAGGTATTTCCAGCCATTGCTGGATCTCCATTATACCACCTCTGAGATGCCCCTTTGCATCCTCCCTGATCAGCACATCATGTGCAGCTTTCTTCTCCCACCCTCCCTGTTCCTTCCAAGAATTCCTTTCAAGCAGTCTTCTGTTCTCTCCTTCAGCTAAAAACAAAGTCACAAGCTTTGGGCTTGGATTGAAAAATTCAAGCGCAGCTGCGTTGGGTGGGGTTGGAACCCAGTGACCTTTACAGTGAAGTAAGAGCTGCAGTTCAGAGGTAACTTTTTTCTGCTGCATCTCTCCTCTCCTCTCCTCTCCTCTCCTCTCCTCTCCTCTCCTCTCC